>JARKIC010000098.1:0-479475 GCA_029378375.1 Mycena olivaceomarginata | reverse complement strand
TGAACTTGATCGATCCAATCTTCGAAATCGTCTTCAGGTTCAGGTTCATCTCCTGTCTGCGGGGGTCGACGTGAAAGACCATCGGGGCCGTGGACTACACCCGGGACGTGAACCAGCGTAAAATGAAACGTGAGGATGGCGAGAATCCATCTGTTCATGCTCGCACTTGGTTGAAGATCGGGGTTGGCAAGCATGCCTTTTATTAGCGTGCATCCACCTCAACCACCAGGTTACGGACACCGATGAGGTAGACCTTCCAAGAGCGCAATGCGCGGAAAAGAGCGTACAACTCGAGTTTGGCCTGGGAAAACCGAGATTCGCGGTCGTTGAGTGTAATAGAACCGAAGCGCGCATAAAACCGGCGGGAAAGGTCGGTGGAATCGCATTGACAGAGCAGGAATCCAACTGCTTTCGATGAGGTGTCTACACCGAGAATTGCGGGGGCGGGGGAGGAGTAATCAATAGGGCGGAGGGCGGGAGAGTGTAGTAGGGCATGCTTGAGGTCTTCCTGTGCCTCTATTTGAAGCGGACCGAATTGGAATGGCATGTCCTTGCGCGTGAGAAAAATAAGCGCATGAGCGCGATGGGAAAAATTGCGGATGAAAATGCGGACGACGCCAATGGTTCCAAGGAACGCACGGAGGTCAGACAAATCCTTGCATGGTCCCCAATTACGGATTTTGGCCACGCGCTTTCATCTGGAATGCGGCCAGCGGGGGTGCAGACATGTCCTACAACCGTGATTCTCTCGGCGCAGAGAACACTTTTGAGTCCAGAAAAGGTACCACCACAGTACTTCATGCGCTGAACAATCCGGTTAAGATTGTTGAAGTGTTCCCACACAAAACGGCGAATCCCGGGGTTCTCGGGGATCGTCTCATATGAGCCGTCTTCCAGTAGATAGCTGGAGGCAGGGCCACGGCCGGGGACGTCGTCGATGTAGGGAATGGTGAACTCGGGGATCTCGGGCTGGAGGATGAATGTGACATCGTCGTGAAAAATGGGGACAGAATTTGTCCAACCCATCGGGAGTGTGACGAGTCGTAGAGCTCCGTAGGGGGTCTGGAAAGTCGTGTAGTCGCGAGAGGAAGATGCTAGTAGTCTCTCGTCGTACCCGACGTATAGATCCAGCATTGCCCCGCATGCACGTCCGGCGAAGTGCTCAGCAATCTGGTCTGTAAACGGCGTAACACCAGAATGTTGAATCGTGACAGCATTGAGGGGTTCAAGTGCGTGCACAAGCCGAAGGCTCTTGCCATCTTTCTTGACAACACAAAACCACCGCGAGCGATACGACCAGTTTGATGGCTCGTATACACCAGCGTCGATCTTGGTGCGTATGACTTTACAAACTTCATCATAAATGCCGGGTGGAATGGGGATGTTACGTTGTACCCAAGGGGTATGTGGAAGGACGGGAATGTCGACGGGGGGGAAGAAGTCTGTGCGAAAACTGCCTCGTTCGGAATCCTGCCAGGCGAAGGCACCGTTCTGCAGGCACATAAAATTGTGTGCAACAGTTGCCGCTCCTCAGGCCAGAGAAAATCACCCGAATGTGTCCCATCCATGAGGTCCCGGCGTTCAGCCGTATAACGACCAGTAGGGACAAATGGAGGGGGATTAGGGTTGAGCTTTGGCATTTCTGCGAGGGGGTCACCATCAATATGGCGTACGATGCGGAATTTTTCGGGGAGGGAACCAAGAACGGGTCGAATCTTCTGTGCAACAGGCTTGTATTTCTTCTTTGCATAAACTTCCACAAGCGGGGGAAGAGGCGAAGTGGGGAAGAAATCGGAGGCGTAGGATGAAGCAGATGGCGGGATAGTGTGAGTCGAGTCGAAGCGCGTGGAAAACAGGGGAATAAAATTATCACCGCGAGTTGAATCGCGTGATGAAGCGAATCCCGGTTGCGCGGACGGCTGGGTGAAAAATACGGGAGTGGAATTATGACCGCGAGTTGAATCGCGCGTCGAAGTGAATGCCGGTTGAGCGACAGTATGGGCAAACGTTACGGTGTTGGAGTCTTGTCCCAGATTTGTACAAGCGGAAAGATAGGCATGTTTAACATGCGAGTCGGAAGTCGATTCTAGAGTGGAAGTAGATTCAATTAGGAAATTACCGGGGGTATCTGGGTCGGGGACTATAACGAGGGCTAGCTCTCCTTGATCTTCGATCAATTCCTCGAGTTGGGAAAACCCGACATCCGATGGCGAGCGGGACCACGGGGAACGGTGGGGACTGTTGCAATTTGCCGGTGTTGGGATCACAGATTGTGATGGTCTGGTCTTCGTTGGAAAAGTTCCGCACAATGCTCTGGGTCAAGATATCGAATGGGCGGCCGAGCAGGACGTCATATGCAGGGTTTCGAACCACGTGAACTTGAAGGTAGAGAACAATGTCTGCAATCCGAAATGGAACATTCCGAGCCAGTCCCAGAGACGGGCTGACTGAACCGTTTGCAGAAACCATGCGAAGGACCACTCGGGGGTCATAGGTGAGTGCCAAATCATGGCAGACTGCCTCTGACATTGCGATGATTTGTGAACCTGGGTCCACAATGCTCTCAACCTGCTGCTGATTGTCGATAATCGGCAGGATGGAACGAATTGCAGATGATTCCATCGACACTACTAGGTCGTCCGGGATTTCACCAGAATTATAAAACACCTCCAGTGGGTCCGATACAACAATTCCCCAGCAGGTAAGTTTGCCTGAGCGGAATCCGTGTAAGAGGCCGAGAGCGAGTTCAAATCAATGGTAGAATCCGTGGAAAAGGGAAGGGGCATATCAACATCGTGGAGGAGTTGCGCTGCGAATGATACTGTTGGTTTATGTCCTTGGGCGGCGCACGGCGGGCGGTGGTTACTTCGCGCATGTGTGCACGGACATCAGGAGCAATGGACAACAGTTGGCGTTGCGTAACCGTCACCTTTGCATCCATGGCCGACTCGAATACATCTGATGCGTCTTTCTCGCGATAGACAGGCGCATTAGTGCGATAGGCGGGATTCGATTTTCCTTGAGCTGGGGGAGGAAGCCCAAGGTTTCGGTCCTTGGGTGGGGCATAAGCTGCATCACGGGCTTTAGAAAAAGGGTGCGAAGGGTTGTTGTTGGTGGATTGAGGGGCGGCGTGGCTACGGTGCAGGCTCAGAAGCTGGCTTTTCAGGAGCTGCTTTGGACGAGGCCGGAGGCTGAATGGTATGTTCAGGCTCTTCGTTGTTCTCTAAAGCACGCTTGGCCTGAGCACGGGTGCGGAGAGCATGCATCTCATGCAACAGCATCTCCATCCGCTGCTCGTCCGTGAAAACAGTAAGGACATGCGTGTTTGCTGCGGGGTTGGCCGTGTTGGAAGAAGGAGAGGTATGGGCAGTACCCGGGCCACATCAACCAGCAACTGTGCAGCTGCAGCTGGCCGGGGTTCTGTTCGTGCCATTTCTCGATCCGGCTGCGCAAATCCTTGCCAGTGATAGCACGGGGAACGAAGGCGCCGGAAGGGAGTACAACACGTCCATCTGCGTTGCGCTTGCACTTTCCGGTTTGTATATCTTCTATAACGCGTGCACAATCATTGATAAAATGATCCAGCTCGCTGCAGTACCCGCAACCATCAGGGCGGGCGCGCTTCGGGACGCTGGAGCTGCTGGGGCTACTGGCCTCGCTTGAAGACTTCGCCACAAGGGTCTCCATGAGCTTGGTCATGGTACTCATGAGCGTAGCAAGACCAGGATCAGATTTGATCTCTATGGTTGGTGCAGGTGCGAATGGAGTAGAAGCACCAAGTGCCAATGTACTCCCAGTCCCGGCGATTACGAACTTCGCTGCCTCCAGTAGGTCAGCCATATCGTATGGGTCTGAGGGGTAAACATCCGGCTTCTTGATTTGCAGTCGGCGGCAAACTTCAGCATTAAATGATGCTGGCTGCATGGCACGAAGGAAGGAACGGCTTTGCTCAGAGATTGAGAGCCGGTTTTTGGCAATAAGGTACGTCGTGATGCGAAGAAATTGGCGATGGAAGGTGGTAAGGTCCTCGTTTGAGAGGATGCCGACCCGGGAATATTGGCCAATAAGCGCATCCAAATCTGCGAGGCTGAAACGACGATCTTCGTCATTTCCAGCATAAAGCTTCAATGCCTCTGCCTTAAACTCGTGTATGTTTTGGCGGCATCGGTGAAGGATGCTAAAGCTTCCCAAATTTCTTGGTCTTCAACCGAGAGAAACCGGGTCGCATGCTTCTTCTTTTCTGTATCGTCCGTGACTGCGGAACGACCAAACAGGAACTCCAGGTCAGAGAAGTATCGACGAAGCTCGTGGGGCTTCTTGGAGTCAAACTGTGGTGCGTTACGGTCACCACGCGCGGGCATGGGGATGGTAGCATCCGCAGGCATCGTAGTAGAATGAGACGTGGGGTGTTGAGAATGGATAGGTGAAGGTGGATTGTTGAACAACCAAGCTAGGCTGGGAGAGCTTGGGGAATGGGGTGATAGATTGTTGTGATGTGCGAGGTTCGCAGGTAGGGACTGAAAGAACTCTTCCGATGAAGAGGGCGAGTATGGAGTATCGTCGAGGAGGTTGGATGGGTTCTGGAGTGATGCGATGAATTCGAGTTGTAGGTTACGACGTGTAGCAGCCTGGGAGTTTGGCCGCAGTGTACGAGAGGAACCAGAAGCTATACTTGAAAACCCTCGCGGTGGGCTCCAAAATGACGTACCAACCGACCGTCTGAACGCGAGAGATCACCTCTGGAGGTGCTGCTGCGAGCAAATGGAAGGAAGGATGAAAGATGCGAGGACTTCCAACAAGTCCTAGTGCCGTGACAAGACACTGGCGGCTGGACAACGGAGTCGTGGGGCGTAGACGTAGACGGGGGCGAGAGACACGATACGAAGCGTGAGGGGGCGAGGCGAGAGAGCGAGAGCGAAAACTAAACAGGGTGACTTGATTCTAGATCTGGGGGAAAACCGAAGTGGTATTTGCAGCTACTAAGTGCTCGTATATATACACTGTGTAGCTAGGGAATATGAAATAGATAAGGTGTACCATGTGGAGCGAGGCAGTGAATATGAAATAGAAGCATGTGGAAAGGGGAAGGACCATGTGGAAATAGATGTGTAGGCAACGGAAATGTGGGAGGCAGGGGTAAATAAATAAATGGAGTAAACGAAACACATACTGGAACAATAAGAATGTGATGGGCAGGTGTCGGGTGACGCGAGAGAACGAGAGGCACGGAATGAATGCGAACGACGTGGTAGTAGAAAGGGGATAACGGCGATCAACATGATCGCTGATCGGCGATGTGAGTGCTACGCGCCTAGCGCGTGAGCAGGTGCGACATCGTTGGGTTCCTTTACTTAGTTTCAAGCCGCTTATGCTGTATTCCGGTGGTATATCCGTTATGATGTCTGTAGGATCCTCAAAATTCAGTCCTTGCTCCAGTATCTCCATGGATCTCTTCATAGCCCAGTCACTTGCATCGGCAATCCTTTGGAATGTGCATTTAGTTCCTCTTCCTCGGAGACACGCTACTATCGGTTTCAGTAGGTTGCTTGTTTCAATTTCCGCCCAGTCAGAGTCCTCGCATTTATTTAGATCTGTTGTCAGGCACTTTACCAGTCTTCTTGACTGGATTTTGAAGTTCAATATGACGGATATGGGTGTATTCTGGATAGCATGCAGGATTGCCGCTGCGGCTCCTGCGTCTTGAGAGGCCATCTCTCTCGGGACTATGACATGTGTTTCTCTCGTCATCTTGGTTATACCATATGCTCCCCGCTGAGCGGCTGTCACCATCGCTGTCTAGGCTATGTGAGTTCCCGATGTATATGGTCTCTTCATCCTGATCTTCCTCCTCGTCTAGAGGTTCTAGCTGGTGCGCTGGAGTAGGGTTACATTCTACACCAAATATGCGGAAACCGTCTATTTGATTTTCGAGGTGTATACTCATGTCAAAAAGGACCGGATCATCAGCTTCCAAGGCTCCCGAGTTCTCCTTTTTTCGTCTTCGGTGAGTCCTGGTGTTCGTTGGTTTAATTCTGCTCTGGGGTCCCATTTTTCATACAGACAATCTAGCATTTTTATCGCTTCCTCGAGGCACAGGTAGGGGGCCGAGCATCCTCCAAGTCGATCTCTCTACAGGGTTGACAAGCACAATTACGGCGTCTGCCATGTCTTTGGTAGTTTCTCTCCACCACAGCTAGGATATCGCCAGTGGATCGCACGTTGTGGAAGTCCCTCAGGCACTTGGCACATTTGGAGTTGTTTCGACGGCCCATGTCGCGGTTTCCCCCCATGTGGAAGTATATTGGGAGTTCTTCCTTGACGTCTTTGGACAACGCAAGTATATCAAAGGTGAGTTTGAATTTTCTCGCAGTCTGGAGCATCTTTTCTAACGGCCTTGGTAGGCACTTTTGTAACGGTTTCCAGGTTTGTCTGAACGGGCTGTCTCTTATTTCGGGGTCTACCACCGAGTTCCCCTGTATGTTCTTCCTGAGTCGGTTATCTGATAAAGAGCACCATTTTGCTCGTTTTTCTCCTTTGGTAGTAAGGAAGTCTCTTAAATTCTTGAGTTCAATGGCTGAGTTCCGGTCTTTAATAGACAACAGGTCTCTTCCTCCTTCGCTTTTAGGGAGGTACAAGATGTCGTGATCTATTGGTGCTTTCTTTTTTCCGGCCCATACGAAGTTTTTGATCCTCTTTTCTAGGTAGTCTTCGACGTCAGCCGGCATCCCTTGGACGGCGGTGAGGTACTGTGTCATCCCTCCAACCGTCATTTGCACAATTTTAGTACGTCCACCTATCGTGGGGTTAGATTTTTCCCAGGAGACTAATTTCTTTTCTATTTTCTCTATGGTTGGCACCCATATGGCCGCCTGGTCAGTTTCGTTCCCCTGCCAGCTTCCGAGAATTCGTATGGCTTCCTTGTCTTTCGCTATGTGGATGTGTGCATCAAGAGGTGGCTGATCATCATTAATACGTCTCGTGTTAATAACCCGGGTCCGGTACGTCTTTGGGCCAATCGGTATTATCTGTGTTTTACCCTTGTTAAACTTAGCTCCGGAGGCTTTGCACCAGGTGGTCAAGATTCCCATTAGGTCTTGAAAACTATCTCTTTCCGACAGGCAAACTGTTGTGTCATCGGCAAAGAGCGCCACTATTATTCGGTCTTCTCGGTCGGGGCATTTGTATCCCTCCAGGTCGGACGCCCTGACCATTTGGGCCAGTGGTTCTATAGCTAGGTTAAAGAGTAAGCATGATATGGGGTATCCTTGACGAACTCCCCTTGTAACTCGGTAACAAGAACTCTTCTCACCATTTATACAAACTGAGGTGTAGGTGTTTTCGTACAGGGACTTTATTGTCTTGATGAAGTGGTTTGGGAAGTTTGCTTTCTCCATTGTCTTCCAGAGATAACCGTGCAGAATTTTATCATATGCCTTTTCCTGGTCGAGAGCGACTACTACTCCCCCTTCCGCTTCGTGTTCGGCATGGTCGATTATTGCTTCAATCAGTTTGACTTGGTCGAAGATGCTCCGTCCCGGAATAAAGCCTGCTTGGTCGCGGTGTATGATGGATGGAACGGTCTCTGCTAGTTTGATTGCCAGGGCTTTGGTGAATATTTTATAGTCCGTATTCAATAAGGTAATTGGTCTGTAATTTCCGACGTTTCTCTTATCATTTTTCTTGTGGAGTAGGGACATCCACCCTTCGGCGAACTGTGTTTCGGGATGTACCCCGTACATCTCTATGTCGTTGTACACAACGGTCAGCACTCGGGCTATATCCATAGTTTTATTCTCACTTTCTTTAGAGTTTTCGTACCTCGCATGGAGCGTCTTCCACAATTCATGGATAGGCCATCAATCCCGGGGCTTTGCCGTTTGGCAGGTTCTTTAGAACACGGACAACGTCGCTCCTCTTTAGGTATTGTGATAATTTCGCTTTGTCTTGCTGAGCTAGTTTCTTAATGTTCGCAAAGACTTGTATTTCGGCTTCCGAGCGTTCATCCTCTGGGGCTATGTCTTCTCCCTGCAGTTTATCGTGGAAATTTCTAGCTAGTTCAGCCATTCTGTCTGACCGTTTCTCATATACTGGTGGGTCGGAGTCGGGGACTTGAAGGCATGTAGTTGTGTCTCTCGGTTTATTCTCTTTATTTACTGATGTCCAATATTTTGTAGTGGTCGTTTTCACCCTCTAGTCTGTTTCGGGCAGCCGCATTATCGCGAACCTTTTGGAACAGATTTTTTCCGTCGCGTCAATCTTTTCTTGTAGAGAGGCACTTCCAGCCTTTCTCTCTTCTTCGTCACAGAGTGGTCGTTTAATTTTGATTTCATCTCTTCCCCTTAGTTTTTCTTATCTCTTTCTCGAGCTTGGGGATAAGGATTTCTCCTTCTCCCGGAAGATGTGTTCCATCGCCTTTTTCAAAGCTACCAGGATTAGCTGGGGGTTGTTGTCTTGGGTGCGTTTCTCTCCAACAGCGTCAAAGATTCGCTCGGAGTACTCCAGGCCGATTGCATCTATCTTTTTCATCACGGACTCGTCGGTTAGAAGACTAGCTTTTTGTACCCAACGCCCTTCACCGATAAAGGGCATTTTTGGGTCGGAGTATTTGAAGGAGACGAGCTGGTGGTCTGTATGGATGCCCGGAGACTCAATTGTCCAGTCTGATGAGTTTCGCAGGACATTTTCGGTGACCAGGATGCGGTCGATTCTTGACTGTGAAACCTGTTGCGGATTGGAGGAACGTGTACCCTTTTGTGTCCGGGGTAAGTTTGCCGCCACCCATCTTGCAAGTTATATTTTCTCTTAAACTTCTCTCATGGCGTCTGTCCACCGCGCTTGGGTCACGGTGGTGCGGGAGCCGGTCAATGCTGTCCTCGACCATGTTCCAGTCGCCCAGACTTATATCTGGTTTCGACAGACCTCTGGCTTTCTCTTCTAACTTCTCTAGGAATTCGGCGTTTTCCGTTGCGTCATTCGGCGCGTAGGCTGCTATCACTGTGAGCTTCTTCTCTGCATGCCAAGGAATCGTGAGGTGTAATGCTCGTCCGGGTATCAGCTCCTTCGATTTTATGCCCATAATATTTGACACTTCCTTGTTTACGACAATCGCCACCCCTTTGGCTTGTGGACTTGCGGGGTCAATTGTTGCGTATATCTGAAGCCTCTTACTAAAGATCTTGTGGATATCATCCACGTCCTTGGGGACAGGGCGTTTCCTGCACTGCTAGGATTCCGATTTTACGGTCTCTCATAATTTGATTTATTCTCAGCCATTTGTCTTCGCCCTTGTGGAGTCGTCCTCTCATATTCAGAGAAGAGATCTTGATGTAGGCTTTCGTTTTTTTCTTGATTCCTTTAGGTGGCTTACGTTTCTGCAGGTTTTGAGACGCTTGTTGGCCTGCGCTGTCTTTGGGTCCGAGGTCGCGGAATTCCTGTGCCTGAGGTGGCACTATAGGTCCAGGCAGGAGCTTGGGTAGGTTGTCATCGCTCGTCACGTTGGGGTCCAGAGGAGGATTGGGGTCGGGCTGATCGTTCTGTTCTAGGATGGGGCCCCGGTTGGTTTGCGCGTTTTGCACCGGAGGGAGGGCTCCATTTTTGTGCCTGGTGTGGTAGCAGGGCTTGAGCAGCCGTGAGTCTATTCGACCCCAATAGTTCGTATGCTGTGTGGGCTGACCGCGGCGGTTTGCGCGTGGGCTTGTGCGCCCCTCCCCGAGCTCGCGCTCGGTTCGTTCTGCCGGCCGGGCATGGTCGGTGTTTGTCGCAAGCCGATTGGCCTCCCGTCGCTTTCACCGGGGGGGTTGGGCACGGCCCACCCTTCCCCCCCTCCAGCCTGGGAGGGGTTGTCTCGACTTTGAACCTGTGGAGACGAAGAAGGATATAAAGGTGTGTTAATTGCAGCAGTTAGAAAATAGGACCCCCGAGCCTAACCGCACTCAGGGGATCCCGTTGGCATTACCCAGACCAACGTCGGAGGAATATGTCGGGGGAGCTCTCAAATCACGTCCACAGGGAAAGCCTTCGCAGGTGCGGCTCGTGTCACCCCCTCGCGACTTCAACTTCTCAGTACGGCACTTCCAGGCCACGAACAGCCGCCATCTCCACCGTGATTACGCCCGAAGCCTCCTTGTGCCCGCCGAAGCAGTTTTATCACACAAATTGGGAGGCTTCCGTTGGCGCTGCGCTGATATTGTTACTCCCCCGGACTTGTTCCCGACAGCGCTGGCGATTCCTTATCGACACAGCTAGTAACACGCAGGTTTCTCCCGAGCTTCGATGTAGATATTTGGACCATACATTTACACTCTGTCGGTTCAAGACAATATTAATACTTCGTCATTCCTTTCATCAGACTACAGGATAGAGAAGAAACTGATTGATTTCGCAGAGATCCATCTATGGTAGTACAAATGTCGTGTATGTAGATCGTGGTACGAGACGTGCGAATTAACGACGACGGCTGGAAGACTTATCCTTCTTGTTGAAATTACCCCCGCCCGACTTGGGCTTCTTGTGCGTGGACTTGGATCCGGACGCCCCAGCATTCTTGTCAGCCCTTTCGTCACCTTTGAGGAGGGTCGCGTCGTCGGCCGTAACCGACATCAGGAAAAACCCCATTTGCAAATTGTTGACATTTTGTTGACATTTGTTCACAATTTTGACATTCCGTAAATTGTCGGCAATTTTGAGCAATTAGTTAACTTTTGCCGACTATTGCCCGCTATTACCGGCAAGAGTTGACATTTGATGACCTCTGATTAGAGTCATCGGCTGTGCACCTCGAACCAAAACCCCGCCTACTGTATAAGCTTGATGATGGCTCGAGCGGCCACAGTCAAATTATCAATACTAGTAGCACATCTGTTCTATGCAGCCAGCACAAAACCTTCCCCATTCTCCATATCCAAGCTGGAATATATATATTGACTACATATTTTATCGTGATATATGTATATCAGACCAGGAACTGACAATTTTGTGGCCATTTTGCATCGCCGAACATGAGGATTGTCATCCCCTCTGAAGAAGTGTCAAGGTTGAGTGGGATAACTTCTGCCGACGCCTGCCCTGATGTTCGCGACAACCCGCGGATTTCGGTCTCCGCACAACCGAGACAGCTGTCACTGACACATCGAAACCAACGATCTTTTCTGCAAACAGGAACAAACGACTTTCTTCCTTTCCTCCCATGTCCGCTCATACACTTTACTCCCACTTTCTCCTTTGTGTGCCCACAGTAGCCCCAGAATCCGCCCCGTGCTCGCTCTTCCCAGCCATATGACGTGTTTTGTGGCCGTTGTCTAGTGCCTTCCGCCTCAAATTTTCACTCCAGGTGTCCACGGCGACCACGGCGACCTGCTTACTTCGCCAGCGCACAGTCAGAGGTACGCCCAACCCTTCCGGCCTTGTCATGAACACACCTTTTTTACATCATTCCTTACATTTCAAGGTAGCCTCCAAGTTGCCAGTCGAGTCAGAGCCAAGGCATGTCGTGATATTCCACCGTTGTTGCAGTGGAGTAAATTTTACGAAGCAGCACCCGAGTTGTCGGCTCCACAAGGTGCCACATCCACCGCCCAACGTCAATGTCGCCCGTCGTTTTACCCGCTATCATCGCTTAAAGTCAGGGTGATCACTTCATTCCCTGTACGTGTCCGGCTCCATTTCCCCGTTCTTACTTCTAATGTCCGGTGCTCAGGGTTCACAAATGCACGCGCTTCGCAAGGATTTTTTGAGAGTTTGTCGTCGTGCAAGGTATGATAATATTGCGGTATTGACTGGGTACTCGCTGATCAGTCTATTGTTCAGCAAGCCCTCGGCAGTTCCCCTTTACCTTTCGTTATCTCTTCGAGGTCCTAGAGTGCATTGGTGGGTCAGTAATGGTAGGGGTGTCAGTGCAGTGCAGTGTAGATACAGTATTAGTACCCATCCCATGTAAGTATCCTAAATGCGAATACAACTATTTTTGTTCTATTCTCAGTGCAATCACTGGGGACAATGTACAATATAACTGGCCCGGATATTGCCCGGATATAGCCCGGATATTAAGAATATCCGGGCAATATCCGGGTAATATACGGACCCCGGATATAGCCCGGATATAGCCCAGATATTAAGAATATCCGGGCTATATCCGGGCTATATCCGGGCAATATCCGGGCTATATCCGGACCCCATATATAGTAAGTGTCATTACTATATATGGGGTCCGGATATAGCCCGGATATTGCAGCCAAACAATCCTGAAAAGGAAACATAACACCTTCCTATCTTGGTAATTTCTGGATTGCTTGGAAAGGAACAGCTATCCTATGATCATGATTGGTTCAGGTAGATACATAAAGCATAGAGATCATTGCCCCTGGTCTCTGATCAAATTTGCTGCTTGCTTCAACTTTCATCTAACATTATGGACACAAATGAGCTGTATACTGTTATTGGTGGTGACTCTCCTGGCATATTTCACAATCCATAGGTTCTGCTTTTCAGTCTGCACATTGCTAAGTCATGGAAATGTGGGACAGGCCGTTTTTGAGTAGTGGCAATCAAGCACCAATATTGCCAATTGTCATCAAATGTACAAGTATGAATTTAAGCTTCAGCTATCCTACCAGATGTAGAGCCTTAGGTTCATGGCTATCCATATGCAAAATTCCATTGTTTCGAAACACTGAAGGATGTCCTTGTGTATATGGTACTTGAAGGTGATATCACAACAAGGGTTTGTTCCCTCTGAATCCCCACAGGGCAAACCAAAGTAAGCATGTTGATTAAATCTAAGGCATAACTGAGAGATCTCAAAAGTACAACTACAAGAACAGAGCCAGCATTGGGCCCTCTCATTTACTCTGATATGTGGGATATTAGTGGTATCATTAATACAATTTATGGCACAACAACTGGTTGTCCTGAGTTCAAAGCCTAGGATCTGGGGGCCATGCCAGCTATTATCTACAGGCACACAGATATCTACGGGAAACTATTGATGAAATCACAGAAGTTTGGTTGCAGAGCCATGGTGTCAAAGAACTTGTGGAAGCCCTTAATCCACAAGGAATGCCAGCAATGGAGCTATGTTGGCTCTGGGATCTTATTGATCATAATGATGACTGCAGTGAATAATTATTATAAGCAATGATATGAGCTGCAATGTATCTAACCATTTTCAATCCCAACTATATCTTGACTTGTATTGGGCTCCTCAATGAGGAGAAATGGATGCCATGGAAGCATTGCATATTGGCGATACTCTGAGACAACGAACTTGAATGTTATGTCCATGGCTCCGAGGTTTTCCCGACAGTTGCTGACCCTGTGAAGCCAACTACAGATGAGCAGAAGTCAATTGCAGTATGGAAAAAGGGAGATGGAAAGGCAAGGAGCAAGATTGAGCTCGCCTTGGGAAATTCCCAGATGGTTCATATTGCAGGAGCCAACCCTGCACTCAAGATGTGGATGCAGTTGTGCACTGTGAAAGAAGCGAGAGGTCAGTTGGGGATCATGTTGTATCAGTAGACTTTACTGTACAATTGCCGAAGAAGGCAGTGACATTGCAGCCTACATCACGGAGCTGTGCTCTATCCAAGAGCAACTGAACACCATGAGTAGCCTGGCATCAGACCAGGAATTTCTCATTGCATTAATCACCTCACTCCCAGAATGCTGGGATCAATTCACAAGTGTGTACCTGGCTGCCAATAACAGCAGCAGTGTACCTTCATCCTCCTCTGGGACAGCTACCCCCATCACTGTTGACTCACATGAGCTAGTGGCCTCATTCTTGAGGAGTACCGACGTCAGAAGGAGAAAGCTGGAGAATTAATGGGATCATCAGCATTGTTTGGTAAGAGTCAGAGTACTCACCAGCACAGCAATTTGTCAAAGGATGATGGATGCTTTAATTGTAGAGGCCCTGGGCACATGGCCAAAGGTTGCTGGGCTAAGGGTGGCAGCAAAGCAGGTCAGCACCTGCAGAACTACAAACAAAGTAGCCACAAAGGGAAGTGGAATGGTAATAAATAAAAATCAGCTAACCTAGATAACAACAATTCCGAGGACGAGCTGCAGGCCACATTTATGGTTATTCCGATGAATCCCACTTCAATCCCCATCTTTCAAGGGATGCATGGCTTACAGACTCTGGGTGCTCAGTTCATATTGCAAACAAACAGGAAATATTTACCAATTACACACCTCTGTCTGGGGAGATCATCAACGGCTTAGGTGACAACATTGTTAAGCCTTACAGTCAAGGTACCATTACACTTGAAACACAAATCAGTAATCAAAAGAAGACAGTTCTTTTGTACAACATGTTGTATGCACCAACAGCTGTGAAAAATCTGCTGTCCATTCCACGCATTGATGATGTGGGAGGATCAGCTGAGTTCCAACATGGCAAGGCAAATATCAAGGCTAGAAACAGTCAGCTTGTCTTGCAAGGCAAGAAGAAATCTCGACTTTACTGGTTGGACAATGTCTGCGTGGTGAAAGCCGAGAACTGAATGAATGCCGGAAATGCTAAGGAAGTCAACCAAAACAATTGGGCATCATGCCATTGTCAATATGGCCACATTTCCAACTCATTGTTAGAAATCCTTGTCAAGAACCGGTCCGTAGGACTCACCATTGACCCAGATAACAATTCTGAAGAGGAATGTGAATCTTGCATTCAAGCAAAGATGCACCGGCAACCATTCCCATGCAAAACCCTTCACCACTCACAAGAGCCAGGAGAAGGCATCCACAGCAATCTATGGGGTCCTGCACATACATGGTCAACTGAGGGGAATTATTATTACCTTTCATTTACTGATGATTGCAGCCACAGGTTCATAGTTTTGTTTATGCAAACCAAAGACCAGGCAAATGAAAATATAACCACTTTCTTGACAAGCGGACAACCAAGTCTTTTGAGACTGGAAAAAGAGCCCCCTAAATACGAGGACTGAACGCGCGGTGGAGCAAGCTTCTTAAGCTCAACTTCAACACTCATTGCAATTGCTCTGGGGTCATGGCAGGAGCTCCCACATACGGGCTCAACCACTCTCCCTTATGCAACCGCTTGACTTTAATGCACATCCGAGAGCAATGCACCCTCGGAGAGCTATACTCTGGCCATCTACACCCCATTGCTCTGTCCGAAAGGCTTGTACGCAATGACAGAGACTCTAGCTGAGGACAGTGAGCTCACAATGTTAACACATAAATCAAGCATTTATCCTTGCGCAACGAAGGGATCCTCCGAAGTGCTTGCACTCTGAAGAAGTGCAACTGAATGCACATGAATATTTGATTCAAAGTTTCATTTTTTTGTGAAGAGGCTCGAGAGTCTGATCGACGCTTGGTTAAGCTCGGAGTCCAGTCCCTTGTCATACGCGACGACAACATGTTGATGCGCATCAAAGACGGTGACCCAACAATTTTTGTTCAATCGCTTCTTCTAGTATTAGGGTTCGGCAAATCCTCATACGGGACACGGATGGCCCACGCAGCTTTCTGCGCAAGGATCTTCGTCTGCGCAACAATCATTCCGATGGGCTGACTGTGATAAACAACTTCGTCCACCGCCAAGAACACCTGCGACTTTTGTTAGCATAGTTCGCCATTACTGAAATATTCAAACCTCATCCAGCGCAGTGCCGCCCCATCAATTCACGTGCTAATTCGGAAGATCTACGTGACTGACCCAGCTGACGACGCCATCCATCTCGACGGCAGCGGCCACGTCGACGGAAACCTTAGACGGTAAGAGATCGGGAGACAGGTTGATTTCGCTGCCGACGGTGTTCCAGAGCTTGAAGAAAAAGCTGAGAGCGAGGGTCTTGCGATAGGATGCCATACCACCCGGGACGTTGAATGGAAGGTTCATTTCGGCACCAAGGACTTCGAGCACCTCTTCCAATGTTTTGGAAGAGAACGGTTTACCTGGAATCGCCAATATTTCAGCGATCAGATATTGGGATGGGTGAGTCAGTGCGCCGACCGGTAAGCAGGTGTGCGGTTTTGGTTGCAGACAGGACGGTAGCTCTGCAAAAGGTGAGTGTAACACAAGAAAGCTATTACGCCATGCCCCCGTATGCCAAACAAACATGCGAGATCTTCCCTTCCGACATGATACGCATCGAGAAACAGGCAGTGACGATAGCAATGTCTTCGTCTCTCCATTTTGCCGACCAGATTTGGTTGAAAAGGAAATCCAAGACAGCTGAGAATTGACAAACCTGTTTGTACGCTCGTACAACTTCTCGATCATGCGTATCATTGAGAGGGACAATAATCTTCACAATGATGGTGTCACAAGGTAAAGTGGTTTTGCGGTATCCGGTGAAGAATCGGCCAAAGGAAGCTCGAACTGGGGTTTTCCTGGAACCGCTGGCGATAACTTTGCACTCGTCGCGACCCAGACTGGATTGAGATCGGAAATGGGGCTTGCCGACGCGATGTTCCCGCCGATGGACGCGATGTTTCTGATTTGAAGCCCAGCGAAATATCGCAGCTGTGTTCGCACCGCCTCGATGGGACCACTCAGCTGCGGATCGGACTCTTCGATGAATCACTTGCAGGCGACTTCAAGATCTGCTAGCGAGAGGTTCGTGCCGAATTCGAACGTACCGCACGTGGGAGTTGGTGGCCACAGACCGTGCAGTTCCGCGATGTCCGAGACGAAGACTGAGACAGGATACGCTGCGGCTTTGATCTTGACCTCGATCTGGATCTCAGTAGAGCCTCCGACAAGCTTAGCGTCCGGATATTGGGCTTTGATAGCAAGAAGTTCACTGAGAGTGGTGGGATGCAGCCATTGGGGAGAAGCAGAGCCGAACTTGAGAGGAGAAAGAGCTTGCCTTGTAAAAATGGGCGAGAATATGAGCTCCGTGCCAACTTTGTACGGCTTTAGGTTGAACCGCAGGAACTTTGCGGGAGCCGCTTCGGATTCTCCAGATAATTGACAACAGTCAGCGCGGCCGCACCCCTTGACGCTTGGTGCTGCAGCGTGCCGGTTAATGAACGTAAATGGACCTGAACGAGAAGACACTTGCCTGGGTTGCTACAACAGTCTCCATGGTCAAGATTCGCGGCCTCGAAATTGATTGGAACAACGGGGTCTGCCTCGCTGTCAACACGTATTACAACGGAGTAAGATAGCTTGCTCGCGACTCAAAGTCTTGGAACGTGGTGGTCGACACTAGGATGGAGGGTCCGAGTCCCGATGGAGATACTCGGGACTGATCGGCGTGTATCCAATTCTGAGTTAAGCAAGAGTCAAGTATCACCCAAGTCATCGCAGCAAGTACTGGGAGACTGGTTTGCAAGTTCGGGAACACTCGCGCAGGCGCTCGGGCGCAACACCACCCTGCTCGCAGAGGAACTCGTGCAGGCGCGACTCGTCCCACACGTCGAACGTCGACTCGCGCACATCTGCAAACGAATTTTGGGTGCTGGCATACTGGTCGTAAGTCCATGCCGTAGCGAGATTCCAATGGGACTGGACGAGGTCTTTGAGCTGCTGCTGCGAGTACGTTTCTGGGGTGATGATGTTGTGGTCTTGTCGGTGTTGGTTGGGCGTCGGTAGGAACTGGGACTGGCTCGGACGGAGGATGTAGCCCAAATTCAAGTTCCGGGGTAGAACGCAAATCTCCACCCCGAGGAATTGTCGCAAGAGACTATTCATGGACGTTCAGCACAGGAAACGCACAAGAAATAAATAAATCGTGCGGACCTTGTTCACCAAGTTTACAAGATCCGAGCACTCCCAGACTTTGCCTACAGCCAGCCACACCCGAGACGCCACCGGGACTTGAGGGAAGTAAAGCATGAGTTGAGAGAAAGAAAGAAAGAAAGCAGGCCCCAACACGATCAAATCAAGAAAAACGGCAAGTCTGGACATCATATCGACGACCACCCGAGCATAAAATCGATGACAGTGAGCACCGAGACCACCCGCCCGCCACACGAGAATACGGGGTTGAGAGCTTCGCATCGACAGACACAATCTCTTCGAAAACAAGATACAGAGAAAGAAAATCTCAAGAGAAACCAACTCACCCCTTCGCCTGCGCGACACACGATATCTACGGTGATCAGGTTGAGAGTTTTCGCGGTCGTAGCGGCCGGCGTCATAACGAGTCAAGAGTCTTGCAGTTGTGCGTGAACGCGTGAGCACCTTGCCGCAGAGGGTACAGGAAAGCAAGATCGATTGGAAGAAAATAAATGACACACGGACTGGTAACAATTTTTGCGCGCACGCACAGTCGTCCGCCGCAGCGGTCCTCGTTGAAGCTCGCGCCATGCGGCCGCTCTCCCGCGTCTCGACCACCCCGCCGAGCTAGAACCCTCTCCCACGTCCTCTCGGCCCCCACGTCCGCGCGCCCGCCGCCGCGTCCATCGCGATCCATACCCCGGCCTCTGCCGCGTCCGTGGGCGCCCGAGCTCCTTCTCGCTGCTTTTTGGTTTGGGTGCGTCGTTGACGAGGAGCTGGGCCAAATCGAGTGAGATTAGCAGTCAAAGATGGTTAAAAACGCGACGCACCGTATCGAGCGGAGCACCGGGTCCGAACCAAACGGCCGGCATACATGTCTTTGGGGCCGAATCCAGAAACCCAAGATCGTACATGAGCGCGGGTACGTGGAGTCTCAAAACCCTCGAAATTTGGATCGCAGCAGCATTTCCTATTTAGGAATCGTATGGGTGGGATGGGGATGACTCGGAGTCGGGGTCGGGGTCGGGTTCGTCGTAGGCGTAGGCGTCGTCCCGGATCTCGCAGACAGAAGCGGACACACCACCGCGGCGCGCATCATGGCGCGAGCGCTTATGAGACGATGCAGGTGCGGACCCCGGCGTGGAGGGCGAGGGCGGTGGCGAGGTCGTAGGTGCGGTGGGAGAAGATGAGTGTGCCGGTGAGAGAAAGCCGAGGGGGGAGTGGAGAGAGGCGGGGGTGAAGGGCGGGGGGAGGGGAGGGTGAGGGTGAGGACGTCGGACGTGAGGGACTTGGACGGGGCGGAGGCGGGCCAGGAGACGAGGGCGGTGTGGAAGTAGGACGAGCAGGAGGCGAGGATGAAGCGGTGCGAGGAGAAGACGGGCATCTGCTTGTCGTGTGCGTCGTCGTCTTCATCGGCGCCGTCGTTGCTTACGAGCGCGACGTAGACGTCCAGGACAGCTCGGAGTCGCTGGCGTCAAGAGGAGAGGTGGCTGTGTGACCGGACCGATCGTCCGAATCTTCGTCTTCTGCAGTCGCGATGGCTCTTTCGATCTCGGGCTATCACACAGGTAAGCAATCATCAAGAAAAATGAATTGCATGGCTAACATACCTGCTCAAGTCTGTATGCAGCAATTTTGTTGAAGACCGAGATCGTGCTCCAGATTGCATGCCCGGATGATTTGGCGGTACAATAATGCGCGGTAGCAGGACGGGGTAATCCGTACGTCCCAGTTGGAAATCATCGGCTTCGAGGCGGGCTTTGGCAACATGGATAGGCGATGAAGTGGTTATGCGAGTTGTCCACCAACATCCCGCATGAAAAGTCGTCTTCCTGAAATTTCGCTTGGCACAGGTCACGCACTCAAGAGGGTGTTCATACGCAAAAAATAAAATAAAAAATAAAAAAACCCAACGTGTAGAGCATGAGCTGCGCGTGAATACAGCAGAGCAGGATGCACCGCGCCCGAGGGAGTCTACACCCCTTTCTGAATTCCGTGCGCTCGGCGCTATCACTCGACACGCTCTTCGTCGCCTGGTGGGTGCTGTCGCCTGATGGGTGCTGTCGCCGTAGACGGCGGTGCTCACAAAGAATCCCGACGCGGCGCTGGTGTGTTTCTTGGCGTTGTATTTTGACCGGTGAATATGGAGGAGTCTGAGAGAAGAACGGAGAAATTGGTACGTACTGGGATTGCTGGGCCTGATCGTCAAGGTCATGTGATGTGATCTCGCCTCTTTCCACTCACCTCGCTCCTCTCGTTGGGGGGCAACGTTTTCGGCCGTGAAGGTAAGGTGGCGAGTTGGTGGATTCGGCGCGGGAACTGGGCTGACTTTCCGCTGTTTTAGGTGGGATTTTCGGCGCGCTCTCCGTGCTAGGAGAGGTACTGGATTGGATGTCTTGGATAGGTTTGAGGTGCGTTGCACGTCGCTCGACGTCGAGTTTCGCTGATCGCTGCCCGTTTTAGGCTATGCGGGGACATCCACTTGGATCCCCTCGCGCGTTTCCTCCCCGAACACCGAAGCGAACGTTGCGCTCGACGGTGAAGGTTTTTTTCTCCGGCCATCGGAGTCTCCACGCTGGGCCCCACCCAGATCGCCTCCATACCGCGCGGGTCTAACTTCGACCGTCGAGCACTCGCACCCACACCTTACTCCCGAATGGCCGTGCGCGCCGCAGGTCGGGTTTATTGCCCGTCAGGCCCTCGTACGGCGATATGGGCGCGGTCTTCTTCGTGGGTGTGCGGTTATGCAGCCAAACGGCGTACAAGTGACTCTGATGTCGTGTCTGTCCACAATGAACGCGCCGGCTCTTCAGGGGGTCGCCAAGACCATACGAATTCCCCACCGCGACAAAGCGCGACCCGCAGACGCCACGCACGGCTGCGCGTGCGGTGCAGTGGGGCGTGTGGGGGAGCCTGTGGCCCGGAGGTGGGTGACATGTTCTCTTCTTTCTTTTTTTGCGCGTGTTTTGTCGTCGAGCTCAACTGACTTGTTTTGTTTTTTCGCAGAGGTCCGCTCGACAGCGACGGCGAAGGCAGCTTCCGCATGGACGGCGGAGTTTACGTGCTATCGGTGCCGTCGGTGGTGCGCCGCTTTCAGTGCCGACGCAGCCCGACGGCAACGACACTGAGAACGACCCCGCTCCACGAACATGAGGCCCATCTGCAGCCCGCAACGACCTCCCACTCGCCCGCGTCCGCCACGATTGGCAAGCGCGTCAAGGGCTTCCTCTTCTCGTACCTGCATCACTCCTCCACCATCACCATCGCCCTCTGCGCGCCACACGCATCATCCCCGCTACCTCCCAGACATCGCGCCCAGGACGACTACGCGGAGTTCACCTCTGCGTAGTCATCGCACTATGCGTCCTGACGAGGAGATCTTGCACGTGCAAGATCTCCGCCATACGACCTTTCTTCTCACTACCCCATCCTCTGAACTGGTGCGTGTTCACCGACGCCGCCCCAATTGCGCCCAAATGCCGCTGGACTCGCGCACACCGCGTGTCGACGTCCCGCTCCAACCCGGCTCGCTCGACGTCCCACCCACACCGTCTACCTAGCCCATTGGCTCGTGTTGGGGGTGCTGTTCCGCCGCTGCGCTCCGCCCGCACGCAATCGTCCCTGCACACGGGAGTGCTATTCACTCTCTCATGTGCGGTGAATCTCACGCCCCGGATCTTGCTGTACGCGTGCAGCTTCAGCTGCATGTGGAGCACGCTGCTTTTCAGCGCGCCACCCCTGTCTTGCTCTCGAGACAGAGCCTGCGGCGCCGACTGCGGCCGCACCCTCGCCTGCGCCCATGGGTGCACGCGCCCCGGGCCCTGCCACGCCGACGCGTGCGACCCGTGTCCCGTGCGCGAGACCGCGCGCTGCTGGTGCGGCAAGCACGAGAAGGAGGTCGGCTGCGGCGAGGGCGAGGCCGTCCCGTTTCTTCTTCGTTGAGTCGTGGATCGGCCGCTTCGTGTGCGCGGACAGCTGCGAACGCCTCTTCGCGTGTGGCGTGCACTGCTGCGCCCAGCCGTGCCACCCCGCGTCCGGCGTCCGCGCCGTGCCCCCGCTTGCACGAGAACGCACCTGCCCGTGTGGGCGCCGTGCCGTCGCCGGTGCCAGTGCCTCTGCCCCACAAGACGCTGTGAGGAATGTGAGGAATGCATCCCCACTCCGCGCCGACTGCACCGTGTGCATCCCGACGTGCGGCGCGCGTTGCGGGAGCATTCTGCCCGTAGCAGCGTGCCACGAGGGCGGCTGCCCCTCGTGCACCGAGCTCGTGGTGCGGCCATGCCGGTACGGCGGGAGCACCCGCGCCGTAACCGCCCCAGCGACCACGCCATGCGCTTCGAGCAGCTTAAGGCTGAGCCTTGGTTGATGTTATCGATTTTGCAGAGTTCGTACATCACGCTCGCACCCCTCGCGCACCCACGCCCGTTGCACCCACGCGAACCCGTCGCACATTCATAATCCTTGTGCATGCACGCACGTCGCACCCCTCGCGCACGCCCGTTGCGCCCACGCAAACCCGTCACGCACACCGGCTCCTTGCGCACCCACGGCCGCTGCACGCACCCCCCCTCGCACCCCCCCCGTCGCACGCACGCCCGTCGCGCATGCATACTCCTTGCGCATGCACTCACGTCGCACCCCTCGCCACGCACGCCCGTCGCGCCCACGCAAACCCGTCGCACACCTGCTCCTTCGGCACCCACGCCCTCCCTCTGCACGCACATCTGTCGCACCCCTCGCGTCGCAGCTACGCCCGTTGCAGCGATGTTCGCCGCGCACGCAATCCCAACGCGAACCCATCGCAGGGACCCCCGCTGCGCCGCTCATCGCCACGCACTCGCGAGCTCGACACCCCGCCCGCCAGCAGCTCCGCTGACTGGTCGTACGTGCTCGCGCGCGAGCGGGGACGGGGAGCCCGGCCCATTCAGGTTTTGGCTTTGGGAGGAGCGGGTTAATGGGAAGGGCGAGGTGACGGGTGGGGGAGGAGTGGGTTGCGGTAGCGGAAGCTACTGAACCTCGACGCCACTTCCTTCTCTCATGAACGCACGAAAACCACGACTCGCGCTCGCACCGACCTTCGCATCGCATCGCATTGGATCCGTCTTCTTCACCGCCGCATACCCACCACCGGAACCCGCATCCACATTCGACGACAAAACAATATCCCCCCTTCGTTCCCTCTTCGTCTCTTCGTTTCACTCGGTCTCTTGCATATCTCGCCTCTTTTCTCTTTTTCTTGGGCAGCAGCATATTCCACAACGCACCCCATACATGTCCCCGCATCGTATTTGATATCCCACCGCACCCACCCCTCCTTACCCACATCCACACCCACGTATTTACCCCCTCACATGGCTATTCCCGCCCACTACATCTCGCATACTCGCACAAAAAACACCGCAGGGGAAGAAAGAAAGAAAGAAGAAGGAGTAATGTAATCACCACCACCACTACCGCTACAGAATAAAAAAAATTGCTTTGATGTCTTTTGGTTTGCCGTCTGAGTCTCTCAGAGGTCTGTCTGTTTTTTCTCCCGATGTATCGTATCGGACGAGCTCCTGAACGTCTCGCTCCGCTATTGCTTGCATTGCATCGGCAATCTATGCAGATAAGTAATTATCTCCTATTTTAAAACTTTTCCCACTCCATCGGGTCTGACTACGGGAGACTAGATTATCTCGCCGTTTGCGCTCCCTTTTTTACCAGCGCGTTTGCGTCCGAGTTCTGGTCTGCATCGAATCTCCCGCGCTCACCTCGACATAGGCCTCGTCCCCCGCAGCTCGCACTTCGCGCCCGCTCGAGTGGCTGCTTCGCACGCGGCGTTTTCGGTGCAGCTCTGCCCGCCGCATGCTTGCCCGTGCATCTAGGTTTATCGGATCCGCACCTCCGCACCTGCCACTCTCTGAGTCTTGTCTCAACTTTACCCCGGGATTTCTAATGGTCTACAGCGCTCGATACGTCGTGTTCTCATTTGATCACAAGAGCCAGCTATAATGGTGCGACTGCTTTTTTTCCTGTTCACGGAGCTTGACTCATTTACCGTGAACTTCAGGGTCAAACTCTCTCCTCCCCAGGTTTGCTTACAGCTTCATCTCTTTCGATGCACTTCTTAGCTGGTATCTGTACCCACACAGAAGTTCTCCGAGGCGGGCGGCATGCTCGCTTCCAGTATGCAGTTACGGAGAAGCAAGTCTGGAGAATCTGTGAGTCGAATGTTGTGCTTGTTGCATCAGCAGCATTAGTGCGTCGTTCTGACGGCGATGCCACGCCACAGCAATGGAGGATGCTCACGCGATTGTACTGGAACTTCAGAGCATCGCGAGAGAGGCTGCTCCACCGTACTGTCGACAGACGGGCCACTCGACGGCCGGCTTTGGTGCCGTCCGTCGGCCGGGACGGACGGTGACGATCCCTAGTCGCTGATAGCGCGGACAACGAGCATAACTTCCCGAGCGGCGGCGTATGAAGCAATCTCAGTGTATATCAGCGGTGCTACGCTCAATATCATCCCTGTATTCCAAAACTGTTATAACCGTTCTAAACAGAATGGAGCAGCTGTTGAGTATGCAGGTACATTTGATCATTTGTCTTTTTTTTTTCCCAGCGCATTCATATATTTCTATAAGAATCAAGTACTCGGTGTCGATGACCGCAACAATGGGAATGAGCTCCAAAGCAATTTCTGCAGCGCGTCCTTCAGCTCCTTTGATTTCAATACACCCAATTCCTTTTAGTCTGTCCTTCGGAAACTCAACGCTGGGATCCAACCATTGGCGGATTGTATCATGACCTTGGTTCTGGAGCTCATCAAAGTAGAGGGTAAGACCTCTACAGTGCTCGAGGATGCCTTCCTCGTTGTTGGCACACTTGCTGCCAGTACGTGATTGCAATTCCAGCTCTTAGCTTTTTGTTGATCTTCACTTTCAATAGCACTTGAGGCCAACTTCCTACCGTACATCCAGGTGTTCCTGCTGTACCTATACCCCGCTCTCAAGGCGCATGAAGGCACCCAGCTCTGCACCGTCGCCATCGGCATCATCAGCAATATCTCGTGCGCGCTGGTCCCCAGGATAGTTAGTTTTCCCTTTCTTTCTTTGCCTACTGATACTGAAGATACAATCTAGATATACATGTATGATTCATGGATGACTTTGAAAGCTCAGGTGCTCTGTTGGGCGACTCGCGCCACATCATGGATCCGTGGAGGTGAGTCTTCGATTCTCAAGTCTAGTAATGGTGGTGTCTCTTATAGTATGATCTACCCAGAGAAAGCTATATTTTCCACCGGACACCGAGGCCGCTGTGGTCTTAGTGGCAGCCGGTATGTCACGAGCAGTGGAGATGGGTGCACCATTTTGGTGATTCTGTGTTTCGTAGGGAAGGCTGCTCTCACAGATGTCGAAGGTACAGTATCATTCCCCATGGCAGTCAAGGACTTGTGAGTATAGTGAACCATTTGGCTTTTCCTTCGAGTAACCCCGCCCAAAAGGCTGGCCGGGAAGATGGCACTGGTACTGCGGTGGACTGGGTGACTGCCGACATCCCGACGTATGATGTCTTCCCTGGCTTCGGGAATCTTCCAGGATGTGCATGGAGTGTCTGGGGAGCAGAGGAGAAGCTTGGTACGGTCAACTTGCTCACGGACGCGGTGGTCAAGACTGCTGGCAAGTCGGTTTCATTGAATTGGTGAGATCTCTTCTAAAGGGTGCAGCAATTATATATGAGGCTGACAAGACCTCCAGGCCTTTGAACTTCCCAGCTCTAGAGAAGGTACATGAAGACTGCCCGCACTATTTCTTTGGTCCTGATTTCAAAGATCCATGCTAGCCGATGTTTGAACACAAATCACCCGAGATAAACATGAAAATTCGAAACCCAGAGTCTTCTGGTGTGAGGGATGACAAGATCCATATTGTGGGTGGGACTGTATTCAGTACTGGGACAGTCACTGACCTGCTCCTGCAGAACACACAGTAAGGAACACAGTGGGATGGCCTGCCGCACTTTCCTACTAGTTCTCAAACATGGTGTATTCTACAACAAGTTTAGTCAGACATTGTTGCGTCACTCAAAACCTGTATAAACCCATCTGCAGTATCCCCACCTCTATGTGTCCCCATAGGGTTCTCCTGTACATGCTCGCATCGGTATCCAAAGTGAGTTTTGTGCCAAAATTTGAACCACACATGCCAACCTGTTATCGCAGACTGGGTGACACTTGGCAATTGTGGTCGGAGTGTGCTGCTCAATCTCATCTCGCACCAAATGTTGATTTCCCCAAGGAAAACACTTCCATATGAGTATGTTGTTCCTCTGTTGTGGGAATATATGTTGACTCCTTTGATTCATCTGTTATCCTCAAGTCTGTGGTCAACACATCCTATTAGCATGCATGAACTGGAGGAATGTGCCAAGGCACAAGGGGTCAAGTTCCACCGAGGCGACATTTTGATCCTGTGTGTGGGGTTCATCAAGAAATACTATGATCCCTTGCAAGCGGAGCGGGATGGGTTGCAGACCTGAGCAGAAACATTGTCAGTGAAACATTGTAATTTTCCGAGGAGTACAACTGATTCATTTGATTTGATACAGTCAGCGCGGGCATCGAGCAGTTAGAGGAAATGAAGTGTTTCCTCTGGAATAATCACTTTGTGGCCATTGCCTCTGACCAACCGGCGCTAGAGGTACATTCTGTATCAGCCCGAACACTATGTTTCAATTAAAGTATTTCAGTCCTGGCTGGTGCCTGAAGTAACAATGTACATGCATCAGGTATTATATTTTTCCAGCTTCACATGTCACATTTTTATCTATAGTATACGTGATCTGAATGACTATCTTCAGATTTCATGCCCGGTAGACTATAGAGGTTGAAACAAGCCTAGCATTTTTACACCTTGCAGACCATTCTAGGGTGTGTATTTGTCAAAATCTTCCAAATTTTTTGTTCAATAGAATCATTCCAAGTCTATGGGGAATGCCCATCAGTGAGCAGCATCTGTTGCACTGCAGAAAGTAGCACTCATATGATCAACAGGCGAATTCTTTGACCTCGAGAAACTGAGCAAAACATGTACTGAGGCAGACCACTACACATTCTTCTTCTCCTCTTGGCCTCTTAACATGTGCATGAATTTTGCCCTTCATTTCTTATCTACGGGTGCCTCACCAGGATGACAGTATTGGCAGATATGCCTCCCCACTAAACACAGTGGTCTGTCGTTTTGTTCACTCATCGGATATCATGATATGAACCTCGTCTTTTGCTGCAGGCCTATTTTTGAGACTAGAAGCAGTATATCTTTGCAATTGTACCTCCCACAGATGGTCTGGTCACCTCAGAGCCTCGGAAATATATAGGCAATGAGAACCAAGGGATTCATACCAGGGTTGAGCTCTTGTTTTGCAAGAACATCAAGGTCTGAAACACAAAAGTTCACAGTAGGTTTAGAAAGATTTTTATCAAGATACAGCATCAGCTGATGGTAAAGGGAGGTCAAGTTGAGCTGTTCACTGGTTGGAAAATTCAAATTTTTCTGCTGGATTCTCAGTGAAAAATCTTGTTTGTTTTCCATCAATTTTCAGCCGGAAACTAGGTGGAAAACCTAAAACATTTTCACCACTTTTCCGGTTTGAGATGAAAAACTCAAAAAGAAAGTTGAAAAAGGGTGAAAAAGTTTTCAAAATTTCACCATTTTTTTCAGTGAAAAATGTCTGGAAAACAAACGACATTTTTCACTGTAAATTGTGCTGGAAAATTTGAGTCTGCCAACCAGTGGTTGTTGAGTTTCTCTTGTTCTTGAGCCACCTATAGAGAAATCACTGCCTGAAATTTTGGGTTTAAATTTATTAGATAGATATTTAATTGTAGCACATGTAATCTGAATTTCTATTACACTTACACATTCAAACGGAGATCAAACCAGAGAGAACTATTGAAGGTCCTTTGGACTGGAGACCAGCTTTTATATATGTTGTAGAAATTCACTGAATACCTGAAGAGAAGCTGTAAGTTTGGAACTCATTCTATCTGGGAGGACCAAGA
The DNA here is from genome assembly GCA_029378375.1 of Mycena olivaceomarginata. NCBI lineage: Eukaryota > Fungi > Basidiomycota > Agaricomycetes > Agaricales > Mycenaceae > Mycena > Mycena olivaceomarginata. The sequence goes on along the minus strand of JARKIC010000098.1, from coordinate 451,735 downwards.
AGTGATCAACAGTCTTTGATAATCATAGTTGCTATTCATGATCATGTCACTGTGTACAATGCAAACAGCCACATAAGTAACTAAATGGCTATTACTTGTTATGGAAGTTATTGTGTGCCTGGTACAATTACCTTTTATAGAAGGTGTTGTGACCTATTTTTACTCTATTTGGTTTCAATATCCGGGCAATATCCGGACCCCATGTGACTTACCATATATGGGGTCCGGATATTGCCCGGATATTTAAAATATCCGGGCTATATCCGGGGTCCGTATATTGCCCGGATATTACCCGGATATTCTTAATATCCGGTCTATATCCGGGCAATATCCGGGCCAGTTATATTGTACATTGTCCCCAGTGAATGGGAGTGTACATGGCATCCTACTGATTCCGTGCCATTTAGTGCCAATTGGTTACATTTTTGCAAGAATTTTCAAGGAATGTTCGAAAATTGGCAACAATTTTTAGGGACCTATCCATTTCAACATTTTCCAGCATTCTGGCATTTTTCGACATTTTGAACAAAATGTCAACAAATGTCGGCAAATTTGAACACTTGTCAACAAATGCGAAATGAGGTTTTTCCTGATGGACTTGGGCGTCTCGCCGAACCAGCCGGGGATGCGCTGGAGGAAGCACAGCCCGACTGGGTGGTCGTATGATTTGCAACCGCCGCAGATGAATTGGAGGTCCCCTGTGCGGGCGACCCCCAGACCGAAGTTGGACTCGTAAACGAGTTGGCGCGCAGCCTGGGTCCATTCCATGTAGTGGAAGATGGACATGGAGTGGGGAGGGGTGAAGTAGACGTTCCAGACGACGTCCTTCTTGCCGCCGGGGAGGGCAATCTCGAGGGCTTTGACAACGATGGTGTCGAGGGAGGCAGCGGCTACGTCGGCAGCGATGCCTGGGGCGTTCTTGACCAGGAAGTCGGTAGCCTCCTTGATGGACTTCAGCTTCGTAGTGACGAGGCGGCGGATGTACTTTAGCCCCTCCTCCTCATCGAAGATGGAGAAGTTTTGGAGTGTCATGATGTAGCGGGGGAGGGGGGTGTCGTAGGGGATCGCGAGGAAGACAATTGTGGGCGTAGCCCAGACGACTTGGTCGGTGAGCTTCTTGGTCACCTCCTCCAGCAGTCCTGAGACTAAGAAGTGCCAGGGGGCGGCGAGGCGCTCCTGGAGAGACTCCCGCTCGATGGGCGGGCTGATGCGGAGGGCTGGCGCGACGACGATACGGGGGATGACGTAGTGGAGCTTCCCGACCGTCTCCCTAGCATTGGCCTCGTGGTGGGTGCGGTAGACGCGCACAAAGAACTTTGGGCCAGTGACGGCTGCCCAGGCGAGGCGAGTGTGGTCGCTGGTGTTGCGCAGGGGAGACTCGAGCATATGGATCTCGGGGAAGCCTCCCTCCGGCAGCGTCGTGTATTGCTGGCCGTTGGGGAGCTGGGTTACGCCCTGGATGGCATGGACTGTGGCGTTGGTTAGTATCTATTCGCGGGTGTGTCTATGTGTGGCTTACAGCTGTTGGTGTTCGTGCCGGCGTTGTTCCCGGTCTGGTTCGTCATGGTAGGCGTCTTTGAGAAGTGGAGGGTGGCGGGGATGGCTTTGTCTTTGTTGGTGGTGACGGGCGGCCGCGCGACGTCGGACGGTGGATCAACGGCGTGTAGGGAGTGGGGAGGAGGCTCGACGGAGGCGGAACGTAGACGTTTGTTATGGGAAGTATTGTCTTCAGAGTCTGGGTCGGAGTTCTCGTGCGTGGCTTTGCGCTTGTTCTCGCGCGAGTCGGTTTCTATATGGGTAGACAGTTTGGGAGGCGTCGACAGAGGGGTGAGTGCGGAAGGGAAGGAAACACCTTTTAAAGTTTTGAGAACAAAGCTCGGTAAGGCCGCAGAGGGGTTGCGTCATACGCACCTAGGAACCGGAACGTGTTTCTCTTTCTCTCTTTGTGTCGGTGATTGATGTGCTCAGAACCTATATAAGAAACACACAAATAACCCCACTTGACTCGAGAGCGGCACAGAAACAGTCCAGAGACTGTTCCAACAACCAACAAACAAATCAAACGGCAATATATGCACGTTTCCAAAGATCCCGACAAGTTACAGCCCCTAGTACAGGGCCTTGTAAAGGTTGTAGGGAGAGGTTTCGTATCTCAAAGAGATAATAGAGCAAACTGCGTAGAACGTGTTTCTAGACACAGTGGAAACGTTGTTTCCAAACAAGATAGATTTATAGCTTCGCAGCGTGTGTGTGTGTGTGTGTCCAAGCGACGGAGAAACAAGTTTAAAGTAGTCCCGTAGACTCAAGTAAGGCCCCTAGTTTATAGGCCAAGAACGTTCACAGAGCTTTCCCTAAAGAGGTACTTTCTGAGCAACGCCAGCAGTCACGTTTCCAAAGTTTTCCCTTGACGGTACTTTCTGAAACCCGCTCCGCAAACAACAACAATAATGTTTCTTTCAACAGAGTCCCAGATCCAACAGACTCTCAGAGTTCAGACAGTTTCCAGGCAAAGCCCAAGTGCGTTTCCAGAATAATATATGATTCAGAAACAATTAAGATTTCGACTAATAGTGCTACTCTATAAGAGTGCGTTCGCCGAGGATCCCAGATCAACCCAATGCGCAAGCGTATAGCCTACTAGTTCGGGGGAAGATGCTGTGTCCATCGTAGAAACACCCTCGGATACTTATACAACCGCCAAGACACTGTTACAAAGCCCAAAACACAATCCCAATGAGTCAAAAGTCCGTTTATCCGTCTCTTTAACCGCGTTTCCGTCGGTTGTTCTTCCGAGCGTCGCCTCCCATTGGTTCCCAACTGTGAGCACGCCATGTTCCCTTGCCAATTACGAGGCAGGAACCCGTCAGCAGCACCCCTGTATTATTCAGAGGGTGTGTCGATCACCGATAGATCGGCACTGCATCTCTTTCGTCCTGTTTCTGCTTCAACTCAAGTTTCCCCTTGGATCCAAGTACGGAACTTGATAGTACTCCTTTGTAGGTCTCGGTAGATACCCGTTTCTCTAGGGTTTCCCAGAAAGGGTTCTTGAGAAAGAACCTTAGAACGCCTTTAGAGTTGTGATCCGGATCCACAGAATAGCCGACCACCTGTTTCGGTGTATCCGCATCCGATGGAAACCGGCAACTCTGGCAACCGAAACACTCGTGACCGAACGCGTCTCCCCTAGCGTCTCAACACAACACAACACATTGCCAACTCCCGTTCCCTTGACCCGTTTCCGTTGCTTAAGTGAATGTTGGAAACAAGTCAAAAGAAGTTCCTTGACTTATTATCTGGCTGCACGTTTCCCTTACAGTTTTCAGGGCGAGACTAGCCAATGGACGTTCTAATTCCTTAGAACGTCCACCCGTTTCTCTGTGGTTCGCCCAACAGCTACCAGGAACCAGTACTGTTGCATAGAAACAACAGTTTCAGCAATGAGCACGATCAGAAACACGCAAAATTACGTGTATCTAACCATGGCCCAATTGCTGGCTTATCATCGGTTTCCAGAGGGGAGGGCTAGCTTTGTCCGCATAAAGAGTCTTTGTGGGTTCCACGTGGTGGGGGACCCGTGTTCTTACGGTGGCAGGGATGGGTCGGCAGATTGGTGGCAAGCGTGGGGGACGGCGCCACCAGTGGCGGCCCAACGTGCGCACTGGGGGCGGCGATGGTTGTAGCTTAGGGCATTGAATGTCACTCAGGTCACGCATCGGGTTTATGCGGACTTTTGGCCGTGGTTCGCCAGAATTTGACTAGACATCACAACGTCGTCTACGACGTCGACTGGGGCACCGCTGGGCAGCGGATTTCTACTTGGTTGTACTCTGGTTGAGTTCCTCTATACGAGGAGAGCTAGCCAGGTTTCACCCTGGGTCGCCGGGCGCCGCTGTATACCAGTGGCACCCTACCTTTGTGGTGGTAAAGGTCCAAGAAGCCCCCTTTGATCATCATTGCGGCAGGATCGTATCCTCGAGCTTCTTGGACAACTGACCCAGAATCCCATTAATGTCCAGTTTTGAAGTTGCTGTGTGTGGTCTTTCTCTGTGGCCTACCCGGACGTTCAATATGTTTGCAGATGCAGCCCAATATGTGGTTTGTGTAATCAAATTCAAATTCCATTCGCCGGGCTATTACGAATCAAGCCCGTTTGAACATCACTACACAAATCCAAATCCTGCTAACTCTTAATCATCAAGAGCCGTATTGAGTGACCCATATTTCCTTTACTGCTTGAGGATCGTATCCCGGATTTAAATGCGCTCGCAACGGACAGAGCTGAACGCGTCGTTGAGGAACGCGGGGAGCGTTCCGAAGCCGGGGTTGGTTCCCGTGTAAGTATCACCATTGCAGTTAATGTCGCTGTGCACAGAGATTCAATACCAAATAGGGTGTAAGATGATCAAAAGACTCACGTGTACATGGTGCACGACCATCCAGCATCGGGCCCGAAGCTCGAGATGTCGTCGCTGAACTCTCCGGGGAAGTTCGAACACTGGTCGGCGAAGAACCCATAGTTTGTGCAGTCGCCAGAGAAGTTCGCATCGGTGCAGATGAAGACGTGCCCGTCGACGAGTGGTTCGAGGGTCTGGGAACGAGGCAAAAATGAGTATGAGGTGATTTTCGCAAGATGGATGGGCTCACCGCGGGGGCAGCTTGGGAGGTGAGCGCTGTGATTGCAGCCGCGAGAGCAACAGAGTTGAGGTTGAATTGCATTGTTGAGAAGGACAAGTAGACTGGAGAGGAATTGCTGAAGTCTGAGATTTAGGGACCTCTGGGCCGGCTTTTATGCCTCCTCGCCGCTCCCCATTTGAACCACGGCCGGGAGTAGCTGTGATACTCGGTTTCTGCCAGCGAAATATTTTGGGAACATCCCACCTTTGTCAGATTTCGCACAAGATCGAGGCAGGTCCAGAATCGTCATCGGTGGTGGGTTATCACCGAGGTATGGGCGGTTCAAAAGGATCTCGGTGCTCTGGGTCAGCTCTCGTGCTTAGCGTTGCTGAACGTGGTGAGTAATCTATTCGAACAAGTTCAACCAAGCCCAATTGATCGCGGCAGGAGACGTTCTTGCTATATGGCGGCGGCGGCGGTTGAGCGGTGTGATCGTCTCGATCTATTCGACTTTTAATAGCTTGCACCCAAGCTTAACCGACATATATACCCCAGATTGGATGATTAGAAACCGCTGGCGCTTTCAACGCGACCTTTCCAGTGTTTTCCAGAGTAATATTGCTTTAAGTTCTGGTGGATATTTTTGAACCACATCGGCACAGAGAGCCGTGAACCCGAGTATGTCGGTGGAACATAGAACATTGTAAGCCGGACGTGAATGAACACCGGACACCGACCGAACGTGCGACGGTTCTTTCCCTTCTACGCCGAGTTTCCCCCGTACTGTCTCCAATTATGGTGTGTACACGCACCAAAAGCGGAATCGTACGAACTTGACGGACTGGAACCTAGCTGATGGCACCGACGCGCCGAGTGTTCGTTGGTAAGACCACCTTCTCCAATCCCGTCTGAGCGGCTCATGGTTGAAACCGCTGTCCGGGATATCCCGACCCGTGGCCAAGGGGATCATAGTGGTGGAGAACCCGAGTGGGTAAACAGCAGTCGTGGTAATTTCCCAATTCTTGCGAATGCACCAGGAGCTTCGAACTATCAGTTGATTATTTCAACGACTGACAGGCATATCAGGTCGCTCCAGGATAGGCTTGCAGTTAACCGGATAAGGTATTCACGCCGACTGGGTTCTGGCCGAACTTGGCGGGTTACCTGGCGTAGTTCGATGATCCCTGGCATTACGGCGAGGTGCTGTAAGCTTTCAGGCCGAGCCTTTTTTCGCATGGCACGAGCGTTGGTTGACTTAGTGCCTCCTGAGGCAGACCGATGTGTTTCAATGAACCGGATCGCCGCAGGGAACATCACTGCCGAGTCTGGCTGTTGAACAAATCCATTGACCGCGTTCGCCGATGCGAATGCATTCTCCGGCCCCATATGTGATAGTTCCACGGTCTATGGCGTCCCCAATGGGGCGCTGTGCCAGTATAAAATCCCCGCAGAAAGCTCCTGGGTAGTCAGACTTCAGCAGTTCCTCTCCAGTCTACTCGTCCTTCTCAACAAAGCAATTCAGCCTCAACTTTGTTGCTTTTGCGGCTGCCATTGCGGCGCTCACCGCCCACGCTGCCCCCGCGGTGAGTCCATCCTTCTTGCGAAAATCACCTCATAGTCATTTTTCCTCGTTCTCAGACACTCGAACCACTCGTCGATGGGCACGTCTTCATCTGCACCGATGCCAACTTCTCTGGCGACTGCACGAACTATGGGTTCTTCGCCGACCAGTGCTCGAACTTCCCTGGGGAGTTCAGCGACGACATCTCGAGCTTCGGACCCGATGCTGGGTGGTCGTGCACCATGTACACGTGAGTCCCCATCATCTTACGCCCTGTTTGGGATTGAATAATTGGGCGCAGCGACATCAACTGCAACGGCGATACTTACACGGGAACCAACCCCAGCTTCGGAACGCTCCCCGCGTTCCTCAACAACGCGTTCAGCTCTGTCCGTTGCGAGCGCATTTGGATCCAGGTTGTAAACAAGCTGTAATAGTGCAGAAATCAATGGATATCAGGTCATAGTAGTCGTCTAGTATTGGAATGCAAATTTTGGCTTCGACTTAGCTGACTGTATCTCAGGACTGAGTTCTGCCTGACATTGACAATCCGAATTCAGCCACACCGATTGAGAAGCTTACCATTTCTTCTCCTCGCTAAGTATACAACTCTAACCTACCATAGTTCGCGTCCTCGGCGTCCTGGAAGGGGTCGATTTTTCAGATACTCTGCCGTTTCCTATTGATGCCCAAGATCGCCGAGAAACTCGAGAGCACGGATCGCCTGATGTCCGAACTGATTCGATAGTCACATGGATGGAACATTGAAAATGGTATTCATGTGAGTCATTTACAGTGGGTCTATGAGTTCAGGATATTCTCCCTGTGGCTTTGCACAATGCCAAAAAGCCGCGTGAAGCCACCTGCGGCTTGTGCGGCTCTTGCACAACCTGTCTAATGGATGGCTAGGGTTGGATTATAGGATCTACGACTGCGTGACAAGCATTTTGCCGCCGCCTCCAGGTGATTTTTCTCACTCCCAGCTATAATCAAGGCAATGGTCTTGAATCAGAGATGTGATGACAGATTCACGCGTATCGAATAGGAGGTGTATATTGAGATTCTCGAAACCCTGATACTAGGGTTTTTCGTTCAAATTGACAGTCACGACTCACGGGTCACGCACCCCTCTGTCGATGTCGAACTTCGGTTGCGGTCACGGGTCACGGCGGTCCTTGTTGAACCTGCTGCTGGTCACAGCACGTCCAAAATCGCCTGAAAGACGCAAAAAATCGAAAATTTCCGTGGGATTTGTCGAAATTTTGGGGGGTGTCACGCCAAATTTTTGCTGGTGTCGAAATGTCGAACTTGAAAAAAGGGTCACGCGTCACCCCCCCTGTCGATTTGAATGAAAAACCCCAGTAACCTTGAACCCAGCTGAAGCCCTTGAAACCACGATGGACAGTCCTCGCACTGAATTCTCACCTCCCCGGCATTCTCAAGAACTGACTGCCTGTGCACGACACGAAACAATGGGCAAAGTCCGAGTACGAGCCAGGCTTCAAGCCCGAGCCCGACCCGAAGTGGGGCCCAGAGAGGGCTTGGGTCAGGCTCAAGAGTTTGAAAGACCCACGACCCAGGCTTGGGCCCGGGTCGCAGTATGTGCTTGGATATTGAAAGGTTTACGCGGAAAATATCCCTTGAAGTTGTCTCTAAATTGAATTTCAAATGTTACTAACCTTACCTCTGATGAGCAGCGCCGCTCATTGATCACCGAATCTGTCAATTACGCCCGGTTACTTCCAAATTACTCCCGACACATTCTAGTTATCCCTCGACATGGCATTTCCACACGACATTCTCCCAGCATCAAATCATTCGGCATGTTCACGTGTTTCCATCGTACCCTTGACATTTTTGCATTCTGGCAACATATTCAACTTATTGTACAGTAAGAATTTTCGGGTTCAGTTACTTTCCACGGAGTACTCGAGATATGCACTGGTTCCAGGGACTTGTCCCTCTTTGTTTATATTACTTTTTCTAATATATATACTTCACATATCCTTTACTTTAAAAAAATAATACAGAGGATGGTCCCGCCCCAGTTTCGCAGGCCTCCGTCGTTGCCTGTTGATATTGTTCCCCTTGTCCCTCGTCGTTCACAGCGCCCCTCACCACCTCGTATTTTATATTCCACCTTGCCTTCCTGTGAGACTTGGACCTGGTCGGCTACCTCGCACACCCACGTTCACTTTGAGCGTATCACCTTTCCTTACCTCCCACATTCCGGATGTTGGAAAGCGACAGTTGCGCACAAGCTCACAGTCAAGGGGATTTCAGGTCGAACAGGAACGATATTACAAGGCAAAGTATCGGTCATATGTAAGGTAAACTAAAGCTGTAAATGCTGTAACACAGGCCAGAGTGGTGCAGAATGCTGTCTAAATGCAGATTTTTGGTTCTTAATCCACCCTTGATGGACAAATAGGACATATAGGTTATAGCTGGGTTAAACCCAGAGATATGCTCCAGCTCAATCATCACACCTTCAACGCGACATCTCGAGCATTTTTTGGAGTAAAGCGGCCGCTCAGCCGCTTTGCGGCCTCGCATCCCCTTTCTAAGCTCCTAAGAGCAAAATTTTGCCACAAAAGACTAATGAAGCACTGAGGTCAGTAATTTCATGAAGGGTCCGGCAAGGATCTCCTGCAATGATAGATTAAAAGCGGAGTTTAAAAAGGCATGGCTCCGTTCTGCTCCTAGGTTGTCTTGGGTACCCGAAAGCAATCAAGCATGGCGTGAATCGGTCCTGCAGTTCCCCTGTCTCAAGCGCTTTCTCTTTGTCGCTACAGGTTTAGGTTTCACTCTGGCTACTATAAAGGTTGCAACTCCCTTAACCGGGTCAGACATCTGATGATTTACAAGCCGCAATTTGTCCCCAATGATCATATTTTGGCTCTCCCCCACAATACCAAGGAATTTTGCGAGAGAGATTTACGCATGCCATTGAGTTCCCCCTTTAGTACTTGAATCTCTGAAATTTCATTCCTCTCCTTCCTTCCTCCAGGACAGGGGGCCATCTCGATGTCCGTTGTGTGTTTTGGACCGTGCATCTGGGGCGTCAGGTCAGCAACACGAACAAAACAATTGCAGACATTCAAAAGTATGTGTGTCACTTACGTTGCTCTTGATCGTTATCGACCCAGGATGCAGGCTGTCATGAATCGCCCGGGTTCTACTTTTTCGCACAACGCGTCCGTATGGATACACGTCCGTATGGATACAGACGCGTCTTAGCAGCACGGGACTCTCATGACGCCACCACGTGACCTTCTCACGGTTGAAACCCGGCCTCGGATTCTAAAGCCGCAGACTCAGGGAGTCTGCGCCACGGAATACAGAAGACGTTAGAGACTAGGAACCCGTACAGACAGATTCTAGTCCCCGGACGCACCAAGGGCTGACACAGGAGAGTACACGGAGTACAGGAGTGGTTGCAAACCCGATCGGGGTTTGAACCACTGGAGACGATGACACTTAGGACTAGGAAACCCGAACGTCGGGTCTCCTAGGTCCACCGACACCACGGAAACCAACACAAAGGAGTCCAGGAGCATCAGCATTAATGCTCCTTAACGCTACGTTGCAGGAACTGATCGCGACTGACCGCGATCGCTTTAATTTATTAGAAGCCTATATAAGCACGGTAGAATCTCCATGTACAGTAGATTCTACCTCGTCTAATCTCAGGCTTCTACCTTGGCTTGACATAGGCATTGTCTCCACCCTGCCCCGCTTCCCCCGCACCGTACTACGGGTTGTATCCACACCTCGGGTTTTGTACCTGAGTGGATATCACACCCTCTTCGACTTGTTCCGGGTTCCGCCTCGCATCCCGACCTACGACATACAGCCTCCTAGGGAGGACGCCGTATGACTGGTCCTACTGCTTGGGGAACACACGAGCTATTAGCGTCTATTGGGTTTCTCTTGGTTGGGGTTCTCGCCGGGTTACTCGCTGTTTAGCCGACCCAGAGGCTGTTGCTGACAGAAGGTAGAATCTCTTCTGCCAGCCCCGACAAACCGATACACGCTTGGAACGAGAAGATGGCACCCACCAATATTATGGTTGCTGGAAGCACGCCTGGACAGGGTGTTGGAGAGTGGGTTGGAAACCTACTCTGGTGGGGGGGGACTGTTCGCAGGAATGGCTGCACTGTGCGTCACCCTGGTATGGGCAACCCAAGAGGAACGGGTTGCTTTACCTTCGGGCGGGTACAGGCGGGTTCCACGGTGCGGACCACACTCCCCCTTGATGCGTAAACTCCGGCATTTAACGGAACATGTTGGAGCCTGGTTGGTGAAGATTACAAGACCCCCGACTGAGCGCAGTCGGGAGGAACGAAGAAGGAGCGCTCACGCCCCAAGAGGACGGGACAGTCCTGGGAGAGAAGGCCCGCAGAGAATGGGTCAGCCGAATAGGAACCCGGGGGGTACCAATTTACACCGACAGGGGGCAACTATACCCTACGGTAACCAACCTGGATAGTGGGGCCAATATCTCCGTATACATGGATGATATCCTCCTTACGGGGTTGGCGCAACCCCGCAGGAACGGGAATCACCCCGCTCCTCCTCCCGGTACTCCAGGGCTTCCAGGACGGATAGTGGATGACGAGGCGGGGCCCACCCCACCTTACGAAGAAGGACGGGTTCCAACTCTAGAACCCGAACCACCAATACATGGGTATCGGTGGTTCGAGGACGATCCTAGGGAAGGAAGAACGACAGGAACCCGTGGAACGGGATATACCCATACCCCTCACTCTCATCTACTTGTCGAAAAACTCTTGGCGAAGATCCTTAAATGAAAAACTTAAATCTTGGCACACCAAAAGGAGCAACACTACGCTTTTCGCTGGATTCAGTAATAAAAAACGAAAATACAAAAATATATGCTACGACGCGCGCCCTTTGCCTTTCCCCTTGTCGTCGCGACACTTTCGACCCAGACGCCTACCCGCCTGCCCAAACACCTCGGACATCCGCAGCAACGCGCTCTCCAGCTGCTCCTCATCGTCCGCATCCTCGGCCGCTTGCTGCACGACCTCCTCCACGAGAGAGGAGCAAGAGGCGTTTGTAATCTCCGCGACAGGATGGAGGTGAAACCTGAGGAAACGAGTCACCAGCGGGGGCGGATCGTCCAACGTCACACGAGAGGACGACGCTTGCTGTTCCAGGGGAACAGCATCCGGCGCGGGTTCCAACTCGGGGTCGTAGTTGCGGGGATCGGCTGCGATAGGGGGTTCCGGGGACGACATTTGCACACCCTCGTCGTCGAAGCCGTAGTTCCGAGGATCGTCGGCTGTCGCGGGAGCGTCGTCTTCGTCAGTCACCTCGACCATCTCCGGACGGTACGGGTGCGATGTTTTACGCCTCTTGGGAGCGGGTGGTTCGTCTCCGGAAGAACCCGCTTCACAACCCGAGGAGGTGGTGGCCGTAGGACCGCGCCCATTCCCGGACGATGGGACAGGGCGACGAGGTACCGAAGCGCGTGCGGCGCTAGGTGCGGGGCGGAGCAATAGGAACTCTTGATAGGTCGTCGAGAGTCCTAGGAGGACAAAAGAGCCGTTAGTAGGGGACTCAGAAGGAACGGGACCCATACGCACGGGTCTGCGTCAAATCCGACCATCTGGGGTTGGGTTGCAGAGGTAGGAAGGAGCCGCCCCCGAGATGCTCCCAGAGTAGCACCAGGAATTCGCCCAAGATCTCGTCATTGCCATCCTCGAACGCGTTGGAAAACCTTGTCCAGTTAGGACAGGTAATGTGCGCCGCTTTGCAATGCGAACAGCATCGGGGAGTCTTGGCGGCCAACGGGTGTTTCGCCTCTAGAGTGCACAACCGCCCGGTGCTGTTGCAGTGCTTGCAAGGCGGGAACAGGGTACGAACCACCGCTCCTGTGGAGCGGACCCTCTCCGCTGGAAAAGACCGCAGAGGCTGGGAAGTATCCCGCCCTGCGGATGAGCGCGCGTGGACCGGAGGGATGCGTATGACGGGCGGCTTCCGCACTTCGCATTGAAACGAACCGCTCATGGGCGCTCTTGTATCGCGCGCTCGCTTCTTCTTGCCCCTAGCTCGCTTCCTACTCGAAGGCACAGGGGGTGGGGAAGGGGTAGCCGCGGACAATGGTTCGCCTGTCTCCAGAACCGTGATCGGGGGCGGAGAAGGAGAGTGGGCGGCTTGAGGAGTAGGAGGGGGAGTAGGCGACGGCGGTGGCGGAGGCGTGGGTAGGGTTGCGCCGAGAAAGTCGCTGGGCGGCAAGCCGGCAGTGATAATCTCGAGGTCCAACTCGTCCCCAACCAAAACATGCCCGGGTACTGCGGTCTCCTCGGGGGAAGACCACTGCCCGTCAGAAGAAGCTAGTCCTGGGGAACGCGTTAGGAATCCGAAGAAAGTCCTTGCCTGGATGGGTACACACCGTCGAGGTGTTCGAGGATCCCGGCGGTCGCAAACCGAACAGCCTCGCCGCGCGCCGAGTAGACCGACGAACCTAGAGAGGGCTTGAACCCGGATCGAACATCGGGTTCCCCTACCGGGATTAGTCGGATACAGGCGATACCCAGGGGCGCCTCGAAAGGCGCGGAGCCGTGGCGAGGACCGACATCGGGGCGATTGAACCCAATGAGCCGCGAGTGTAGGCCAGCCAACTCTGAATTTCGAGTCGCTTCTGAGGTCTCGGGGTACACCTCGGGAAACAAACGGACCAAGAGCTGGTCGTACCGAGCGGACCAAGCAACCCCGAAACCCATCCGGCTGAGCCAGAAGAGGACGCGCTCCATGTGTAGCTGCTCTAAAATTCAGCCAACTAAACGAAGGACCATTTGGGAGAAAACAACCTACCACGGCTCGAAAGAGGTGGCAACAGAATCGGCTTTCTTGCAGATGGTCCCGCCGGGACTGGCAGTATTGATCGAACGCGGTCTCAAAGGATAGCGCCATTTGATCCAACAGTTCGTCGAAAACGCGGGGCATGCTGAGTTCATTCTGGCGCCTAAGCCAGAAGACGCGGATGGGCCAGCTTTCGGGACCTTGTTCCTCGACACACCAGAATGACAGCCATGCACGCGCCAGGAAGTGTTGATGTGCAATTTCGTCCAGGGACCAGACTCGGGGGTAGTCTGCAATCCGAAGACGGAAATCGAAGAAAGGCAGCCGGGGGGAGGTTTGGTAGCGAGCTGGAGGCAGAACAGATGCCAAGAAAATATGAAAACCCGCCCTGGCAGCGAAAGTCGCCAACCAGAGGCGGAGGAACCCGTCAATTTGAGGAACGGGTTCTGGACCAGACACACCACCACCCACGGCGTCACATCCAAAGACCAGCATGGCCGACACGCTGTCGGACCGTTCGTGAAAAAACCGATGAGGGCGGCGAAAGTCCTCCGCGCCATAGCCCAGTGAAAGAGGTGTCCTGTCCGCGTTTTGGGTATCCCAGTCGAGACGACGGCGAGGTGAGGTCCGGGGATCGAGAAAGAAACGGAGTCCGGAACTCCAGAAGATTGCGAAAGTGCGCAGAGCAGAGGGCATGGTGGTGGAAAGAAAAAGAATGGTTTGCTGCGGAGGAACGGGAACAGAAGGGCTCGAGGTCCTGATTAAGTTCAGAACCCAGAGCCCATGTTTCAAGGAGAAAGCTTAAAGTGCTTCGAGAAGAAGCACTAAGCGAGCTCTACTTTTGGAAGTAGATCAAAGATTCCTCCTCGGGCGCCATAACAACGGAAACATTCACGGCCATCAAAACTTCGGCAAACCCTAGCCGAAGTTGCGGATAGGGGGTACAGCGGGTTGCATAACCCGGGCACCTCGACAGGGTTGAACCACAGAGGAGAGAAAAATACCACAACATGGGGAGTCGAGCACCGAAGACAACGGGGATGCCGGCGCGACAATAATTGATAGGCAGTGACAATAAGCCCTACGACCATGGTGTGGTGTTTACAATCCGGATAACGGGACCACCACGAAGGGAGAACACTGGATATTTTGGATTGCGGGTTCCCGAACGGAGAAGACTGAAGGACGCCTTCGCGGGTAATAATCGATGGGCAGTGACAATAAGCCCCACGACGCAGGAAAATTTGGAAGGATAAAACTCGCCTTGCAGGAATTATTGGGAAGATGGGGACGGGGGTACCTACGGGTCGTTGAGGACAACGACCTTGAAGAGGGGGGGTGATGTCATGAATCACCCGGGTTCTACTTTTTCGCGCGACATGTCCGTATGGATACAGACGCGTCTTAGCGGCACGGGACTCTCATGACACCACCACGTGACCTTCTCACGGTTGAAAACTGGCCTCGGATTCTAAAGCCGCAGACTCAGGGAGTCTGCGCCACGGAATACAGAAGACGTTAGAGACTAGGAACCCGTACAGACAGATTCTAGTCCCCGGACGCACCAAGGGCTGACACAGGAGAGTACACGGAGTACTGGAGTGGTTGCAAACCCGATCGGGGTTTGAACCACTGGAGATGATGACACTTAGGACTAGGAAACCCGAACGTCGGGTCTCCTAGGTCCACCGACACCACGGAAACCAACACAAAGGAGTCCAGGAGCATCAGCATTAATGCTCCTTAACACTACGTTGCAGGAACTGATCGCGACTGACTGCGATCGCTTTAATTTATTAGAAGCCTATATAAGCACGGTAGAATCTCCATGTACAGTAGATTCTACCTCCAGGCTTCTACCTTGGCTTGACATAGGCATTGTCTCCACCCTGCCCCGCTTCCCCCGCACCGTACTACGGGTTGTATCCACACCTCGGGTTTTGTACCTGAATGGATATCACACCCTCTTCGACTTGTTCCGGGTTCCGCCTCGCATCCCGACCTACAACATACGGCCTCCTAGGGAGGACGCCGTATGACTGGTCCTACTGCTTGGGGAACACACGAGCTATTAGCGTCTATCGGGTTTCTCCTGGTTGGGGTTCTCGCCGGGTTACTCGCTGTTTAGCCGACCCAGAGGCCGTTGCTGACACAGGCCCTCCTGGCTCTTGAAGAACCGAAAAAAGTAAGGTGAATCCGAGGCTTCCTGTTTAAATTGGAAAGAATGAAGGCATACCTTGGCTGTGCGGGACGCATCTAACAAGGATGAGAAATGCTGCAGAATTAGGAAACACCAAAATCAACGCACAATGCCCGCTAAGATTTGCATCCATTTCCGTCCCGGGCTGTGCGAAGACGACGCTTGTACTGCATGTCGTCGAGGTAGCCGCTTTCGACGTCGAAGGGGTCCATACACGCGTCGATCTACGTATGTTGAGGTTTGACAGCTGTAAGAGAAAGAGTGGGTTACGGGTCAGCTTGCGTACAAGATATGCATCTTGCAAGGAGAGAACTAAAACTAAAACAGGAGAGAAGAGGAGAAGGAAAAGGGACAAACCATAGTGAGCATGTACGTCCTGCCGAGGCACCAAGCAAACCCGATACCGACTACATAGGCGAGCCAGCGAAGTGCGAGGAAAATTGGAAGTGCGGGCAAAATTAAAAATTGATGATGAGCCTAATCATGAGGTGGAGTGGGTTGATGAGAGCGAGTACGTACTGTTGCTTTCCTCGCTCAGGAGATATCTGAATTGCGATTTAATAAGTATGGCGGAGGCCGCGGCGGGTACTCACCCAATTAGAGCCGCAACCGCAAGCGCCGCCGTGGCCGTCCCGGTTTGAAGTGTCAGTGTGGCTAGTCAGTTAACCAGACTGTTGCAGCATCGTTAGCCAAGCTGTAGACATGTATAATGATGCGCTACGCACTTCCGCGTTTCGGTCGAAGTCGGCCTCGTCCTCAGAAACTCCCAGAGCAGCGCCGCTGCGATGGCAAGATCCGCTGCGGCCTCTGTTCCGAGCCAAAGGCTACAGAGAACCAAAGAAAAGAAATTTCGGATTCAGAAGCCAACAACTATTGCAGGTGAACAGGAAAGGACGCACATCGCGGCGATCTTCAACTTGACGCGGTCCTTGACTGCGGAGTCGAGGGACACCATCACGCCACATGTGAAGGAACCGCCAAACTGAGCAAGATATGAGCATCGATTGTTGGAACTCTCAAGAGTTGAAAGAATCGACTGCGCACCCCAGCGAGGATCAAGAGGCTTAAGAACAGAGTGATAACATGTTTATGAGTGCTGGTGTGGAAGAGAGAGACGCCCGGCGTGTAGGTTCTTTAATTGGGTCGGTGATCCAGTAGCCGTTAGAGTAGAATTTGTAATAAATGCGGGGGAATCAGTCCCGAGAGGTTGAGTACGAGAATGGGGGGAAATGAGCGTGTGGGTGGCGTGCAAAAGTGGTGTGAAAAGAGAGTGAGACGAGACGACGAAATACGATGATATTGGTGGCTAAACTAGCCCACAGGTGGTTTGACACAGTAACGATGAGGAGCTCCGCTGCTACCTCTGGGCACGTAGCCGTTCACGGGACACGAGATGGTGGTACGAGGGTAAAATGCGATGATGTGGCAGTATTTACGATACAAATAGATGAGGTAACACTAGATAGGGGTGGATGTAAAGTATCAATAAAACATAGGTAAGTTCGGACTTCCACATGTCGGCCATCCGACCCTACCACACTGGTAATTATCAGTAGTGTGTCTGGTAGACGAAACAAGAAATGAAATGAAGGACGCACAATTTCCAGTAGCGAGTGACCAAATATGATTGGGCCCCAACAGCAACAGCGGTGGTGGTGAAAGCGTATGTCGGAATGGTCTGCCAGTGGAGCATCACATGAAATAGGTCTGAACATCTCAGTTGTATGGCCGTTTGGCAAGACACTGACCCAGTTTTCCTTAGCGAGGTACGCTGTGTCACCTGGAGACAAATAAATAGGATGAGGACAGCCGGGCAAAGTATGATGCTGAATTCTGACATACCAACGTGCGTTATTGTGTACTGCGGGAGAAAGAATATAATTTACTGTATTAGGGCGAAGACCAGACGTAAGATGCTCACTAGATACACACACGCGTAGTCGTTCAGGAGATCGACGGTGTCAATAGAGACGGTGACCCACACCAGTGTCTTAACAATCCAGCAGCATTGCAATTATATTTGAGTAACTCAGACTGGAGAGAAAGAACTCCATACCTTCAATCTCCAATCATCGTTCTTGAAGTGTCGGTAATAATACACGGCCTGGTACAGCTCGGCCGTGTATAGAAGCTAGTGTCCAGGTTTAGCCTTTCGCGGAGGCGCACACAAACACGAATGTCGCTCACAGAGCTCGCCCAAGTTCCGATGAGAATTGCCCTGAAAATCTGAGTGAGCTAACGCTTCTGCTATATAGCCGAAGAGAACATACCCTGTAATGGCGTCCATGGCACGAAGAATCTAAGTTGCAAAGGCAGGTGGTGGAATCAACTCAAATGCAGGTTATAAATGTCGCTCGACGGGGAAGTCGTTTCCGATTTCCGCCCACATGTCATGTCAGTGCGCGGGGATCAAAATTTGGGGTCAAGAGGTACTGTAGCATTTAATTCAATCCGTACCCCCCTGTGACCTGTGACCGCGCCGTACGAGATGGGCATGCGACTTGTGCCACTGTCGTGTGGGCGTGCGGCAATGATGCGGGCGTTGGAGTTGAACACCGTTAACATAACCGTCTAGGAAAACAAACGTAATGGTCATGTCCTTGTCCTAGTCCCTAATTTGATATATCGGCAGAAATTACATTTACTATACCAAGTGGGACACATTGAGCTAACAGGTACGTGTAATTGCCTAGGATATGGGTTAGGCAGACGCGAAGGACGGTAGCTATTGACGCCTCGGCAAAATCATCAGCAAACCCTACGTACATAGTATGCTTCGGCTCGGGGTTTGTTGATGATCAACAGGCAGACACGTACTTCGCTGCGGCGGACAATGTAAATTAACCGTGGCCAAACCACTCGGGCATTGAATTTCTCAGTGGCCGCATACGTGGGCGCGAGCGTCAAGTGCGCACAGGGCAGTAGGCGCAACACGTACGGCGCGGAGTCGGTAAAAGAGGGCCGCAACAACTTAGTGTCTCGTTTGAAAATTTTCGACGGGGTGGCAACGTTCCAGGAATTCTGTTTCGATCCGTCACGAGCGCTGCGGCATCAGTTACGATTCCTAATTTATTAGGCAATCGTTCTATAGGATCCTCTTTGCCGTCAGAAGTTTGTCGTTCTCCTTTAGGCCAAAACGTGATATCTAAGGGTTGTCTAACGCTTCATCAGCGATCGGAACTAGGCTCGTTACCAGCCGTTATAGCGGGGGAAACAATTGTAAAACGGGGACGCGAAAAGGCAAAGAACGGACACGTTAGCTAAACTACCGGACAGATTATATGTATGTAGAGTAATTAATAATTCCCCCTGTACAACCAAATGAACGGCGGATGCAGCAGACAAGCGTGCAAGCCGTCAAATTCTAACACACCCCCTCGCGCGAAGACTGCGAAAACCGCTAAGCTGCAGCAGAGGGAGTGGTCGCTTTGCGGGCAAGATTCCCACGTCGAGCTTTCTTCTTCGCAACATGCTCCCCCTTGCTCTTCAAAGCGTCGGTCAGTGAAAGCGACCCAGCGGTGTCGGTGAGGAGGATGATGTCGTCGTCGTCGGCAGCATCGCTGGGGATGACAACATCGGCGTCAAAAGCCTCGGCAAAGACAGCGACATTGATTTCAGAGTCCGAGTCCGAGTCGTCCCAAGCAATGCCAGCGTTTAAGAACATGTTTTTAACGTCGGAGGGCATGTCAGCAACACAGCGGCGTGCAACATGGCCGAGGCGCCCGCAGCGGTGGCAGACGGACTTGGCCGAGTGGACTTTATGTCCCGCCCAGTTGGATACCATCAGGCAGAATGGCTTGTGCCCACCATTTTGGTTGCGATGAAGAACATAGCTTCCCGGGCCGTTCCTACGGCAACAAGCTAGCCTTGTTTAAATTAGAACGCCGTAGGCAGGCTGGTTACGAGCCTACCAGAGCCCGTCAGTGCATGGTCTGCAGGTGGATTGGCTCCCACTAAAGACGAAAGGTGAGGACCCCAAGATATTTTAGACGTACTCTCCTCCTGAAGTTAGAGCCCCAATGGACCATAGCATGACCACGTTGGTCATGTCTGGGCGGTAGTTCTGGTTCATGTTCAATACAGGGGGGTTCCATGCCGTAGGCGCCGAATCGAAGACTATCTCGACAAGATCGGAGCCTTCAATGAAATCCACAGTTGTGCCCTGTAACCTTCAGGAAGCGGCGGGCTCGACAAGTGAAAGGTTTTCTGCAGGTAAATGGCTAGGACAGCCTGTGCCCAAGACTCTGCGTTGTGGTGAATTTTGACTGATCGCTCACCGCGAGGTTGGTGACGGCGAGGGCCTTGTATGCGTAGTCCAGACACCTCGGCTCTGACACAGTCGTCTTCCAGTGGTATGTCTCGTGGAAAATTGAGCGGGCACGCACTGGCCGCCAATAATCCATGGTCGTTTGCATGTTAATATCACCGTTGGCCGTGCCCGTCTTGTTTCGGAGTGAGATGAGCTTCTCGCTGAACCAGAGGGGACAAAAGACGACATATGGGCTGACCAGAAGAAGCCCAGATCGTCCCATGTATAGACATTGTATACGTCGTCACATTGCCTTTGGGAACACACGTCGGCTTGAATCCCGGGTCGTTGGCCTTCGGGACGTCGGGTTCATAGCAGTAGAAATAACTGTATGTACTGGCCGGGGGCTGCACCCCACGCCTGCCATAATGGACGAGATACTAATTTCGACGTTTCCTGCTTAGTTGGTCAGTTCGAGGCCCGGGACGGGAAGTCATGGAAGATGGGAACCCACTATACAGCGGCCCCTTTCCAGTGATCCAAGAACTGTTCTTTCGTTTAGTCAATTCCCCATTTTCCTTCTTGGAAACACACGGCTTACTAGTCATTTTGGAGTTTTCGCCTACGTACAGCGTCATTGCGTCCTGCCACTTCTGATTAGCCCACCACTCATAGTGATATTGGGCTAGTGTCGCAGCCTCCAACCACGCTTCATTTATCATGTCAGCTTGTTCTATAGTACAGTTCTGCAGATACGGGTTCATCCACCCGTTTGGGCCGATCGGGTCTGAGAAGTTCCCTGATTCTGCCGGTGGGGTCGGTGCAGTCGGGCTTGGGGGTGCCAGAGAGGCCTGCAAGTCAACCGCCCAGTCACTGACGCCGCCCATGTTCAATCCCTTGTACATGGCGGTATGCGTGGCCTTGGTTGCGTCACTCATGTACGCGATCCACTGAACAGAGTCGTAGACCACGACATCGGAGTCGCTGGCGGCATCGTGGAAGGTCTGCACCCCAGGGTGGTGCGCGATGATGTCGTTGATCTCCGCCTTAGAAATGTAGCCTGCCGTCTCGGTGCAAGGGCCAGGCGCAGCGCCTAGCGCCGGGCCCGTGTAGGTGCACATAGGTCCCGTACAGTCATGCGGAACGAGCGCCCATAACTAGTGACACCCACAACAAGCTTGGCAGTGAAGACCGAGATTGAGAGCTCGCTGCGGGGCACAGCGAGTGGGATGATGATAGACAGTGTCGGACTTGCCGTGTGATGC
Source organism: Mycena olivaceomarginata (assembly GCA_029378375.1). Lineage (NCBI taxonomy): Eukaryota > Fungi > Basidiomycota > Agaricomycetes > Agaricales > Mycenaceae > Mycena > Mycena olivaceomarginata. The sequence goes on along the minus strand of JARKIC010000098.1, from coordinate 431,015 downwards.
ATCATCATGCCGGCCGACACCTAATCCGGTCTGATGGCGCCCTGAGTTGCAAAATGCGGTTGGAGATTGTTGAATGTTGGCAGTTGATGGAGCTGATCCTGAGTTCTAGACCTGAACATGAATGTAGAATAAATGACGATAATAACTGTCATAGAACGCAGCAGCAGGAGACTCTCTGAATCGGATTGAGACCAGAATATCGATCAGACTCAGCATTCCAAGCCAGCAGGATCGAGTCGATTTAAGCATAGCCTAGCGTAGCCCAGCAAGTTGAGTCGAGTGCCAGCGTTGCAGGAGAGAAGGCAACTTAAAGTGAGGTGAGGTCGGTGGAGCGTGGAGATAATTGGAAGGAAGGGACGTACCACGCGATGAGACCCCGCTGAGCGTCGTGAGTAGCGCAGAGTTGCTGTGCGCACTCGGGCCGGTCGTGCTTGGGTGGCACTCGGTGTAAGTTATTAACGCTAGAGGCGACTTGCGGTGGAGACTGAGGCGCCGGTGAAAAAATCAGACGAGTAGAGTGCACGATAGGATCGTCCCGAGCGCTGCATATTCGGGAAGAGACCGAGGAGGGAATGAGCTGAGGAGAAAAGGCGTCAAAAAAACCGATACAAGACAGGTCAGCCGGGCTTGGGAGAGATGGCAAGCCATTTGGGATCCCAGAGGAAAATCCCGAGAGGGATCCAAGCGCATCAGCGGACTGCCAGGCAGAGACCAAAGGGAAAAGATATTCGCAACAGCATCTTGACTTGTCGTTACTGTAATATTGATTCACTTTTGTGAATCACGGTCAGGCTCAAGCCAAGGCGCCAGGCCAGTATAGCGGAAGATCGTAGGAGCCCGAGAGAAACTAGAGAAGCGCGGAAAATCAAGTCACGGGGCAGCCGTCGTCTCTAAGAGATCATCGATGGAAACGAAGAGCCGGATTGTTAGACATCAAGGGTTACAACGCCAATCAACACCGCCACACTTGTCTTACCATCGCTCGCGGCATCGCGCCGCCTGCATTGCGCTGTTGAGACTGAATTAATACTGGAGGCGCTACATCACGGCGTATACTTCTGACTCCGGTAGCCATGCCATGCGATCAACCTACTAGTAGTAGCGCCGGCCTGCTGCTCTTGAAGCAGCTCTTCACCCGAGGCGCAGCGCTTGGTCGCAGACACAGTTTACCGCTTTTCAATAGGCCTAGGATGTACTGTTGCTTCTGACTTGACAGATGGACAACCTCCGTCTTCCGTCTAACCCTTTTCGACCATATCTCCTGTCTGTTACCCTTCAATCTTTTGCGCCCGCAGAATGGCAGTACAAATTAGGAGGGGTGAAGGTTGAGAGTCAGTGCCCACACCTGCAGTGGGTGCTGTTGTTCTCCAGTCGTATTGATTTCTTCATGTGGCTCACCACCCACGCGGAACCCGTGTCCTCACCTCCATTGCCTCCATACCAGAAATTCCAGAACTATGACGGTATTCATCGTCAAATATTATCTCCTTATTTTGATGAAAATGCACGATGCACATGCAAGTGTTTTGGGGCAACTTTCAGCTTGTAAGTTCACATTCCCTGAGGGACAGTGGTTGAAAAGTTGGACACCCTGTACACTTTGAGGCTCAATATCATCGCTAGGTCGCAGTCGAACATATAGTAATTTGCTCCGTATATGCAGAGGCCTGCAAAGGGCCTGCCGTAGCCTTTGGTTGCGGTTTTCAAATTGAATCACAGGGATCAGCCGCACAACGGGATCCCCGAATAGATACATCCCAAGGGATTCCAAATTATATAGCTAACTGGATTCATTCGGAAATCACCGTAAAAAGTTTTTTGAACCGTGGGAACCCTGGTATCACTCCAGCGGAAACGTCTATATGGTAAGGCCTTTTGAAAATGAACCTCTTCAACTCGGACCTGGGTTTACATTGCCACTTTAATGAGCACATGTGATGATGATTCTTGATGGAGTGGAACGGGTGCCGCTGGCATTGCCGAGACAGCCGAGGCGTGCTGCCCATGGCGCCGGTTCCGTTTACGAAGTCAATACTTAACCCAGGCCCAAGTCAAAACCCAAACTTTGGTTCACAACAAGATATTTCCTCGCAGCGAGTAGTCAACAATAATAATCAATAATGCTTGACGGCAACTCTTTAGAAATAGTACGTTCTGCACGCTCCGACATGGCCCGTAAGCCCTAAGCAACGGTACGCTCCTCGGGAGTCAGGATGGCATCCATTGAGTACGCCCCTAGAATGAAACTAAGGTAGACCTCATGCAAGCGCGGTTGCCACACGTGATGTGATGGTCACATCGCCCTTTTCGGTCGAGTACGCCATCAAACAAATCAAACAGCTCGATGCATTCCTCCATGGAGACATATGGAAAATCGCGCTCAACAAAGTTGTAGATATACACTTTTACAGTGTTCCCAAATTTTTCCGTGAAATTTGATTCAAAATTGAGCAAGTTTTGTCCATTATGGTGATGTAGTCTACAAACCAGCACTCGGGTTACCTCCCCGCAGGATTCCGGCCGCCTCCATCTCTTTTCTGAACTCTGGAGGGAGAATGCGATGGCCCTTGTACTTTCTCGCCACCCACGCCGCCTGTGGCCCATCCAATCCCTGTCGGTATGCGTCGGCAAACGGTCCCGTAGGTGTTTTTTGAAGGCAGGAATGAGGAGAAAAATGAGGGCTAGCCATCCTAAAATTTACGGGTGCCACCAGCCAAAGAAACTCTGCAACGAGCGCGCTGAAGTCTCGAAATGAAAGAGCCAAATCTTAATTTGGGAACTAGTCCCTCAGTTTTTCGCATTGGGCCAAGTTTCGACCTCTGAGGGCAATCTGGGACCGATCCCCAGACAATTGTTGAGCCAAAATCCGTATCCTACCCTTTACGGTCTAATTAACGCGCTTTCTCTAGGATTGATGGGATTTCGTCCCAAATATGGTCATGTCACATCGGATCACGTGTGGTAACCGTGTTTGCATGAGGTCTACCTTATCAGTGTGCGACAAATTGATGGGTGTTTAACCGGTACTTACACTTGAAATGACCATCGACCTAACCGAGCGTTCAATGTCAGTAAATGGCAAGAGTCTACGCATGCAAGATACCCACCCGGTCATTGTACTCGACCCATACGGTTCCAGTGGCGAGGTTATCGCAAACATTGGCCGGTGATCCAGGGAACTTGTGTTCAGCTCTAGTCAGCAGACAGGGGATGGTCGAATGCGCGGGCTCGTACATCGGGATCGTTGACAACGAGATTGTGTGAGTGATCTCCGTGGTCAGCAAGTGCCGCAGCGTCAATGGCGTTGTGCGCCTGTGGCGACACTGTATAATCTCAGTATACCGGCAGGGGACGGAGAGACCAAAACTGACGTGCACCAAGTTCTGCACTCGTCATCAACGTGCAGTCCTTCTTGACCATGTTAACCGTTGCAGCTGAAATGCCTGCGGCCCAGGATAAAAGGGTCAAGAATGTCGACGTGAGGAGAACCATAATGATTTCGAAGTGGAGGTAAATGGATTTGTTGTGTTTGTTCGTCGGGGGTTGGCTAGCAAGGCGTGAAGTGAAAAGGCGAGAGGGATATCGAAGACTGAGGTTAGTGGAAGGCTCAACACCAACCTTTATACCCAAATTCCCGAGCGCTTCGCCCAGAGTATTCTTGTTGAGCATGGCAACGGACAAAAGCGACTGGGGTTCTTTCTCTTGGATCCGAACACATGTGGCGGTCAGTGGCGAACACCGCAATAGTGGATAAGTGGGGCACCAAAGATCACGAGCAACGAAACGATTGCGCAGCTTTTGGATGGTGTAAGATAGCCTTGAAGCTGCGAGGGTCGCCGACACCATTTGAATTCAGAAGTAGCTATGCGCGATCAACAGGGAATAAATAGAAGGCATTGAATGTGAATGTGGTAAGTGACTATTTTTTGCAACCGCGTGAGGACGCGACGAAGCGGAACGACCAGTCCAGTTCTCCCAACTATCCGTGAAACAGATGGCAAATGTGGGTTAGGATTCACAATCTAGATGTGGAGCGGGCGGGGAACCAGCCGACACGCGGACTTAGTCAGGCAAGATCGCCCAAAACTGGCACAAAATCGATGCTTCGAATGTTCGCACAGCCTTGGCTTCCCATTTGTATGCATCTTCTACCCATTGTGTCGCTATCATGAAGACATAGTTTGGGCCCCTGGGGGCATCAACCACAGGTATCAGCTCATGAAAGCGACGCTCTCTTCTGGAGTTAAAGAGCCGAGAACCCCATCCGTTTCTGTATCGCATTCTCTCTGTTGCTATCCAGCTTGATAACGATCGAGGCGTTTCTCCGCAAATAAGCTTGCGCGTTTGCTAGACACGAAACGGGCTTTATTACGCCTCAAGAACTGCTCTTTTTGGATTGTATTACACATTTTTACACTCACTCGTTTCATATATCGCAGGCCATCTTTTACGCTACGTAGGGCCAATGAGAGGAGGCGAATTCGAATCTTTGGACATCTCGGGCTATGCTAGGGATTAGAAAAGTTGTGCAAAAGCCGCACAAGCCGCATGCGGCTTCACGCGGCTATTTGGCATTGTGCAAAGCCGCGGGGAGGATTTCAATATCCCGAACTCATAAACCCACTGTAAATGACTCACACAAATACTATTTTGAATGTTCCATCCATGCAACTATCAAATCAGATCCGGTGAATACAATGATTTCTCCTTGAGTTTCCGCGTTGATTCCACAGCACCTACAAATTGAATGACAAATGGGACGGCCATCCCATAGTCTAAAATGCTCCCCTGCACTCAGCAGGTTCACTGAAAGCTCGACCTTCCTAGATGAACTCGGAAAATTCCCGCGGCTTTGCACAATGCCCAAAAGCCGCGTGCGGCTTGTGCACAACCTCTCTATTGATTCGAGGTGGTTTATTCTACTCCACATCTGGATTGTGAATCCTAACCTACATTTGCCATCTGTTTCACGAATACCAATACGTTTGTCCAATGAAGTCAAATGCCATTTGCCGAGCTATTATGAACGAGGCTAGCAACATCACTACACAAGTCCAAATCTTACTACCTCTGCGCTATCAAGAGCCGCTTTGAATGACCCATATTTCCTTCACTGCTCGGAGATTGTATCCAGGATTCAGATGCGCTCGCAACGAACGGAGAGACCGCAGTGAATCATAAACACATAGATTGTAGTCAACAGTTGCATTCCAACAAGCGACTTCTATCACCCATCAGTCCTTTAGTTCGCCGGCATTACATCCCTAGATGCGCTCGCAGCGGACAGAGCTGAACGCGTCGTTGAGGAACGCGGGGAGCGTTCCAAAGCCGGGGCTGGTTCCCGTATAAGTGTCGCCGTTGCAGTTAGGGTCGCTGTGAACAGTCATTTGGTCAATATCAAGCCGGCAGCCGGTAGACGGGGAGGACTAACGTGTACATGGTGCACGACCAGCCAGAATCGGGCCCGAAGCTCGAAATGTCGTCGGCGAACTCGCCGGGGAAGTTCGAGCACTGGTCGGCGAAGAAGCCGTAGTTAGTGCAGTCGCCAGAGAAGTTGGCGTCGGTGCAGATGAAGACGTGCCCGTCGACGAGTGGTTCGAGGGTCTGGGAGCGAGGCGAAAATGAGTATGAGGTGACTTTCGCAAGATGGATGGGCTCACCGCGGGGGCAGCGTGGGCGGTGAGCGCTGTGATTGCAGCCGCGAGGACAGCAAAGTTGAAGTTGAATTGCATTGTTGAGAAGGACGAGTAGACTGGAGAGGAACTGCTGAAGTCTGAGGTTTGTCGACCTCTGGGCAGGCTTTTATGTCTCTTCACCGCTCCCCATTTGAACCACGCCCGGGGGTAGCCGCGATAGAATAGCTTGCTTTTGTCAGACTTCGCACAAGGTCGAGGCAAGTCCGGATTTGGCATCGGTGGTAGGTTTCCACCGAGGTATGGGTGGTTCAAAGGGATCCCGGTGCTCTGAGTCAGCTCTCATCTTCAGTGTTGTTGAACGTGGTGAGTAAGCTCAATCAATCGCGGCAGGAGACGGTCTTGCTATATGGTGGCGGCGGCGGTTGAGCCGTGTTATCTTCTCGATCTTTTTGGTTTTTACTCCGTCCTCGAGGGACAAATGGTACCTATAGGTTATAGCTGGGTTGAACCCACAGATATACTCTAGCTCTAAATCATCACGCAGAGTAATATTACCTCTAGTAGATATTTTGAGCTACATCGGCACAGAGAGCGGTAAACGCGGGACATAGAACATTGTAAGCCGGTCGTCAATGAACACCGGACACGGACCGAACGTGCGACGGTGCTTTCTCTTCTACGCCGAGTTTCCTCCGCATTTGCTCTAATTATGGGGTGCATGCGCACCCAAAGCGGAACTGTACGCACTTGACGGACTGGTCGAATCCGAACTTGGCCGGCGGCACCCACCCGCCGAGCTTACCTGCTATTCAGAAAACCCAGCACGTATCTGATAAGGGCGCTTTAAAAGCCAAGATTTAATTCAATAAATAAGACCTTGAATCCTCCGGGTTCAACAAGAACCGGGGCTGAAATGGTGGAGCGTAGTGTTAATTTCGTCTAATACTGAGGGGCGGGTTATCTTTGTTGTTAGATTCTACCAGAATCATCTGGCGGGTCACCTGGGGTAGCTCGATGATCTCCGACGTTGTTGTGAGGTGCTGTAAACTTTCGACTTGAGCCTTTTTTCGTATGGCATGAGCCCGGCTACCGTCATTTCTGGGCAAGAGGTGCGACTGTTATCGCGGGAAGCAGAACAAGCACCCCCATACAGCCCATCCAAGACCATACCCTTCTTTTTGGGCATCTTGAGTGCTGCCCAATCCGCCCCAAAAGTATGGGATAGTGTAATCGATACGAGACCGACAGAGAAGCGGTCTCCGAACTCAAAATCGACCAACGATTTCTTGCATCTTCGAGGAGAAGGTTCTGATGAAACAAGCGAGAATTTGAGCCAAACCTGTTTTGAGCAGTCCTAAATTCAAGAGGGCGAGAGCTAACAGAAAAAACGTTACATAACCTATATTCCCTCCAAGACTCGTCGGTAATCGAAGTCCTCCCCAGCCCGGTGGACCGAACCGTCTCCGAGTTCATATTCAACATATTGATGTCAATCCGGGCACCCCCGGTCTCGTGGAGATACGTGCTGGACTTTCTGAATAGCAGGTAAGCTCGGCGGGTGGGTGCCGCCGGCCAAGTTCGGATTCGACCAGTCCGTCAAGTGCGTACAGTTCCGCTTTGGGTGCGCATGCACCCCATAATTAGAGCAAATGCGGGGGAAACTCGGCGTCGAAGAGAAAGTACCGTCGCACGTTCGGTCCGTGTCCGGTGATAACACCGCTCAACCGCCGCCGCCACCATATAGCAAGACCGTCTCCTGCCGCGATTGATTGAGCTTACTCACCACGTTCAACAACACTGAAGATGAGAGCTGACTCAGAGCACCGGGATCCCTTTGAACCACCCATACCTCGGTGGAAACCTACCACCGATGCCAAATCCGGACTTGCCTCGACCTTGTGCGAAGTCTGACAAAAGCAAGCTATTCTATCGCGGCTACCCCCGGGCGTGGTTCAAATGGGGAGCGGTGAAGAGACATAAAAGCCTGCCCAGAGGTCGACAAACCTCAGACTTCAGCAGTTCCTCTCCAGTCTACTCGTCCTTCTCAACAATGCAATTCAACTTCAACTTTGCTGTCCTCGCGGCTGCAATCACAGCGCTCACCGCCCACGCTGCCCCCGCGGTGAGCCCATCCATCTTGCGAAAGTCACCTCATACTCATTTTCGCCTCGCTCCCAGACCCTCGAACCACTCGTCGACGGGCACGTCTTCATCTGCACCGACGCCAACTTCTCTGGCGACTGCACTAACTACGGCTTCTTCGCCGACCAGTGCTCGAACTTCCCCGGCGAGTTCGCCGACGACATTTCGAGCTTCGGGCCCGATTCTGGCTGGTCGTGCACCATGTACACGTTAGTCCTCCCCGTCTACCGGCTGCCGGCTTGATATTGACCAAATGACTGTTCACAGCGACCCTAACTGCAACGGCGACACTTATACGGGAACCAGCCCCGGCTTTGGAACGCTCCCCGCGTTCCTCAACGACGCGTTCAGCTCTGTCCGCTGCGAGCGCATCTAGGGATGTAATGCCGGCGAACTAAAGGAATGATGGGTGATAGAAGTCGCTTGTTGGAATGCAACTGTTGACTACAATCTATGTGTTTATGATTCACTGCGGTCTGAGCTTAATTCAACCACGTTTACCCATAGATGGAAGCCATAAATGGATTAGGTGAAGCTGGCTACCTCCGGGCTGGCGAGGGATTCGACTGAAATCGCCATATATCGCGTCTTCTGCTTGCCTGCCAGGCACGCTCTTCATTTCTCCTATATATTCTTCGCAATTTGGTTCTGAGGGGGCGATCTCCGATCGTTGAGAGAATGCCGAGATTCTGAGAATACCGGATCCTTGAATATCATCCAGTATGCCGCTGAAATTTTCTGTATTACTAGAGGTGCTCGAGGCGAAATACACGACTGAGATCAAGTAATCTGGGCTGACCACAGCATTGGTCGTGGCAAGGTTGGATGTCAATTGAGTACTTTCGTTCAATTGGGTTTTTCATTCTTTCACTTTGGCTAAAACATTCCTCAAACATTTTTCCGTGGGCAGGTACGCTGGCGTGATTGTTAAGAGATGGAGGCGTGACTGGCGCATTTCGGGCTGGCGATTCACAATATTTGCAACCCTCTGGCACTTTCGGCCAACTTTCGGCCAACTTTCGGCAATTCCCCCGGCCCATTTTTCGAGCCGATCAAACGACTCGGACCTTTCCGAACTGCCCATGTGGCAGTGACACTTCTCCACTTGGCCTTCACATTCCGAGTCACCGTTTGTTTTGCCCTCGTCGGGTACAGCCGATCTCTCGGACAGCTTGCCTCACAGTCGTGTCTCTCGAAGGCCAGGGATCGACCGTCGCCACCTCAAGGCCGGCCGACGGTTCTTACCGTATCGACCAGTGCTGTCTTCCGGTCTCGGTCGGCTCAATAACAACCGCGGCAAAAATGGACAGAGATGCCGTGGCCTCCATGCCTGCCTGCTGTCTCCACGGTCTCTTTCAGACATGACGGCCATCTCCAGCTGACGTACTGTTTCTCTTCGCTACCCCCTAACGGTCGAAAATATCCTAAGACTACATCTGGCTTTTCAAACTTGCAAACTTTTTTCGGCGCTTGGGGTTTTTACGACTGTTTTTTCGGCTCGGGTTCAGGATGCGGTAATTATCGCAGCGCCACAACAAGCCCGCCTTAGTGATGTTCGGGGATGTTCAAATCTGTTCAAATTCATCCAGCCACCCCACATGCACACCCACTTTATTCGTGTCCGAGACCACTGCTCTTCCGAATCCACCTCACGGCCATCCGTATCTCCCACCATTTTCATCCAGTCCTCCATTTCTCATCATTTTTTGCGCACGTTGGGAGACTCCACCGAGATTCAGCCGACTTGCAATTGAACTACGCCACCATACGTGATACTCAGGGCTGTGCATTCATCAAGCCATCCCAAAAATGCACGCCCAGTTCTATTCGCTTCAGACACCACTGTTTTTTACGCATCCACCTCACGGCCATCCATCTCGAATCCCACCACTTTCCTCTGATCCCCCATGTCTCACTATCCTTTGCGCTCGCTGGAAGATTTAGCCGACCCGAGCCATGCTACATTTGTCGCTGACCAGTCTGTCCATGATATCATTGATCACATCTGGCTTCTGCGTGCTAACAAGGTCCTTCAGTCGACTGTCACGTTACGTCTTCATTGTACATCTGAGCATCGTAGCTTCATCTCCGATTACAGTTGTCCTCATTTATGATCATCGCCTTACCCTCGAGACGGAAGTAAAACTCATGTGGTCGGCCAAATTACGGCCGGGTACCTACTGGTTCTTCGCCGTCAGGTACATCGCGCTCAGCGCCAACATTGGAGTTGCAGTGTTCAATTTCAGTAACTTGCCTCATGAGGTGCGCTCGTGTCCTCCCCCATCCCCTGCACCTACTCTCTCTTCCACTCATATCCGATCTTTCTGCGCTCAAAGAGGTAGAACACCTTTCCATCCTTCACGCCGCCTCGCCCATGGTTAATGGTTTTTTCCCGACAGCTGTATCGAGATGCAATGGGTACATGATGTGCTGATTTTATCGCAGGTGACTCTCATCGAGGGTGAGTGCGCCCCCGATACAGATACCTTAAACCACTGACGCCACCGCAGCAACACTCAGTATCCGCGTCTTCGCGATGTACGGCCGCAACATATGGGTCCTTGTCTGTCTCCTCAGTGCGATCTGCGTTATCGGAACTCTTGGGCTCGTAAAACGCTCAATTTGCCACTACAATTAATTCTGATTTCGCGATGCTCCTAGTGGGCGTCCATCACGTTTGGGAAACACGCGAATATCCCTGCGGTACCGGGACTGGCTGGATGCCATGAAATATATGCTAACGCTAAGTGAGTTGTGCTGATTTATCCCGTCCGCTGTATTATTGACGTCTTTCCTCACAGCTCTCTCCGTAAGTGCCATCCCACTTTTTTTGAATGGCCTCAGTTTGAATTTACAACTACTCAGGTGCGGCGGGGATTTGGACGGCAATATGAGCACATTCATCTCGCCTTTGATCCTGGGCACCAGTTTGATCTCGGACTATTTAATTCAGCCTCGTGTGCGATATACTCGTGTTTGCGCTGACCGTCCGTCGGGCATGAATTCAGTGTACATCGCCGTTGTTTCAGAGGATGGCCACAGACGGTACGAGGGCGTCTTTCCTTTTCCTTCACTTCCTGACTCTGAGTTCTTATCTGTGGGGGCTGCGTAGGGAGCATGTACTTCGGGTGCGTTTTGCAGATTCAGGAGCAGAGTTTTTGTTCAATAGATGATATAGGCTAATGGTCTTAGCCAATCTAGCGAATGTCTTGACGTACTATGTGAGTCGTGAATGCACTTCCAAGAATCTTCTGCTTCCTCTTCCATTCTAATTTCCTTCTGCAGCTTGGCGATGTGCGTCGTCTCCACTTTCTTGTCTTCCACCTTTGACTTGAATGACACACAGGGCCTCATCGCAGGGTTCTTATCCTGGTTCACGACGAGGTGCGGTTCCATTCCACTGTCTCAAAAAATTACCCACATGACTGATGCCAATTCCAGCCTGTCCGTAGCCCTCCTCTCTCGACTGATGCTCAATCTTCACGAGGCTGGTGTTGCCCAACTCGCCACCGACCCAGTGGATACGACGAAGGTTCAGTTCATGGAGATGGGGAGAGCTTCGATTGACGACACGTTGGATACGGAGATCATTCAGTTCACGGAGATGGGGAGCACTTCGATTGACGATGAATCGCGAAGCAAAACACAAGCTATGTAATGTTTGCTTTGTTAGCTCTCTGGAGATCTTGTGACTGTGTTTAATACAAGTTTGGTTCAAATGCTCGCTTTTTCAGACCGCCTTCCTGTTGGTCTCGTATCGATTCCACATTCTCATTAACAACACTGCGCCTTCATCACGGATCCCGGCACAAGCCAAGGATATGGTATTTTTCTCTACTATTACTGTAAGTGCCGCTAGCCTTACTTGATAACCCTAACTTGAAATTACGCCCACTAACAGCACGTGGTCAGCCGAGTCCGCGCCATCTTCGTCACTTAGTTACTTCGCTTAGCGTTGCAGAAGTTCGTGAGTTTGATCGCATTCCCCGAAAGTTTGTGAGGTCAGCTGGATTTGGTCAACTTCGTCACTTCCTCCGCACAAGGTGAAAGCTCGTAACTTAGACCGCAGTGACAATAACCACATGACCGCGAGGATAGTTCACGGTCAGTCCCGCGCGTAGGGCACACTATCATTATTTTCAACTTATAAAACATCGACTTGCAATTGTCGAAAAGCCATGTTGGACTCTGTCTCGGGGATCTGGGGGATCGGAGCGCGATACACAACACAGTGTATCAGGTCCTATTTGAAGCGTGTTATATCCTTTGCGCGGCTTGACGTAATCTCTGGGTTTATTTCATTGCTCGAGCAGAACCAGTTGACCCGCCGACTCGGGAATTCACTGTGGTGATTTCGACGTATGGACAAATGTAAATATTCGAAGATGTACACGGTATCAACTGCGATAGGGGTTTCAAAACTTTGGGGTATTCCCTCTAGATCAAGTTAGGTAGTTGTGAGCGTGTTACATGTGTCTGAGATCAATCGCAATCGTCTTGGTAAAATTTGAAAGTCGGTAATAGGGCAACAAAAGAATGATTGAACCCTTACCCCGGCGCGGGGATCATGCAAATTCCCACTCTGGAGCCGGTATTCGAGCCGACGCGGGGCGCATCAAGCTCTCCGTATCTCAATGCAATGTGAAGGACAGGAAAAAGGAGACAAGTACTTGTAGCGTGCACCGAATTAAAGATTCCATCAACATCAAGCGCATCTTCGATATCGACTTTCGTCTAAACGAGAGCTCTTGTTGTACGTAAGTATCTGTCAAAACCTCATGGTTGGAACGAATGGCGCGCCCTGAAGTTGAGTCAACCGACAGCTGCCTTCTGTGTGAGTTACCCGAGCGCCACTCACGGACTAAAACACGTCGTTACTCCCTAGTACCAGCCTCCAGGCAGGTTGAACGCGATCGACGGTGGTGGCGAATGGTGGTGGTTCAGGACGGAAAGGATTCCCATGCCTTTGTTCCGTCAACACAGTAGATGATCAAACAACGTAAGTGACGAGCACTCCCCAGATTTTGGTGGAGGTGACGAGCATTCCCAGAATCTGCTCTATCTGACGAACTTTCACGGTCTCCCATCAAACTCACGAGCTTTCGCATCTCTAAGCGAAGTAACAAAGTGACGAAGGTCTCTTGGACTTTTCGTGGCGGTTTTTCGCCTCTTTGTCGACCTTCATCTTGTCGAAATGATCGCGGAGCGAGTCGTACCCACCCAACAAGCATACTGCGCAAATTTCTTGGAATGAGAACATGGAGATGGATATCCTACCTCCGCACGAAGTCCGTGAAAGATGAAGGGCAACCAGAATTGGAATGACGAAGATTTGAAACGACATGGTAGTGGTGTGAAACCCAGCCAGATCACGCCGGCCGAATGAAGTAAATGTTCAGGTGGTTTGAAGTTTCATCATCGTAATAGTGAGAAAGAAATTTAAGCAAGGAAACCGTGGCGACTGGTCAGTGGATTCGTGAGCGGAGAGCTGGCAACACAAGTTCGAGTTCAGTACACAAGCATCATAATGGTTGAATGACTTGAATAGCAGGGGGGAAGTAATTTAATTGTGGCAGTGATGATGCTCAAATGCAGTCTACGGGAGAATGGAGGCCAGCCAGTGTTGGAGAGGGAAGTTTGGGTGCTGCGACATTGCCGCTGAACTGAAGTTGAACTACCACCAAACTGCCGCTGCAATGTCACATTGCCGCGGTGTCATGCCCTGCAAGTGCTGTAGGACTGCCGCAGGAGAGTGAAAAAAGTAACTTGGGAGGGCTAACTTTAACTTTGATCGCCCCTTTGGCTTGGCGGGGCTAACTTTACTTTTTCCACGCTTGGCGAAATTAACTTGTTGACAACTAACTTGTACTGTTCTGCCAAGATGATGCAAGGACCGCAGTAGATGTTTCCCAGCACTTGAAGAGTACCCTAAACCTTAGTAATTATCATTTTCACTCTGCCACAGTGTCTATAAATGCTTTCATCATTGTTTACTCAAAGTTCAATGATATTCTTCGTAACATTAGGGATCGGCACCGTATATATGGTAGCACGGTTACGGGTATACGGGGACCGTACCGTAACCGTAAGAGCTCCCAGAAGCATTGTTACTGTTACGGTTATGGCCGGTTAGTCACCCGTATGAACCGTCAACATACGGTCTGTACACCGTATTTTACGGCCGTAAGTAAAGTGTTCCGTGTCAATCAAGAAAGCTGGCCAAATTAATGAATTGATGGTGACCATGTGTCGGCGCCATCGCGGAATTACCCCAATCGGCTTCAAATGCAAGATTGCCCGGGCAAAACTGAAACCTTCTCGACCAAAGCATTGGAATTCAACTTCGCCGCCAGGCCTGAATGCCAATAACCAACTTTTCCGTTTTCACTTCATTCTATTGTATGTTTCCCTGTAGACTGTTCGCTTATTTTTCCTTTCCGAGGTTTTATCTTGTTCTTTCTTTCATCGCACCTCTCATCGTTCGCCTCTTCTATACAAAATTTACCCATTTAGTTTGATTCTTATGCACTCTGCTCTTTTTGTCGTTCCTTTTATGTAAGCACAACTTTCTATATAATCCAAGTTGTTCATTTCTTCTGCTCCACTTTAAGCCATGCCATGGTGTATTATTCTCATGTCTGCTTTTGCCAGGGAGCATATAAAACAAGGTAAGTCTTAGTCCATCAACTGGGTTTGAGTTGAGTCCAGTCCAGGCCGTGCAGGAGGTGTAGATATATGCTTTCTAGCTTCATTTGATTTTATTTCGTTCTTTACGGCCGTATACGGCCGTAATATCTGTAAATGAATGGTAAGAGCACCTGTAGCATGCTGGAGGCTGCGGAAAGCCGAAGCACTAGTCGCAGAATACCGAATGATTCAGATACAGGTGAAGGTAAACCTTAGACCAAATTCAGTTCACTTATTACATCTGCTTACACTTCTACTTACCGTCACTTGAAGTTACTCGAAGTTACTTACAGTTACTTAAGTTACTTACCGCTAACTTGGCCACCCAAGTTCGATCAGCCAAAGTAATTTGCCAATCAGATGGCATCAGTTACTGCTAAGCTCACCCGTTCACTGCTAAGTTACTTTCGAGCTTGGGCATTTACCATGAAAACATAACTATGAGGTTGATTGCAGGACTATCTAGGGCATTCTACACCGCGGGGAGTTGAGAGGTCTCCTCAATACCATACTGTGCGTGACCGTAAGGCTCACACGGTTGTAGCACCATTAGCCTGCCCCACCCGTACCTTCTTTTTACTCGCTGTCGTGCCCAGATTCTTGGAGCTTTTCGCTTTCTTCACTGACTTCTCTCCCTCAATTTCCTCGCTTCCCTTCCTCTTTAGTGTCAACGTCACCGGAATAGCCGTGGTTGGAGTGAAGATCCAGGGATCCTCGTGGCGAGGGGTGGGTGGGCGAGATTCCGGGTCATATATGGTGTGCACCTTGGTGAACCTGAGCATCTGTGCAGTGAGTTCTGCAGTAGTCCCGTTGAGAAATGGTGTGGCCCCAAACATGACTGCTAGCGCTTTGGGACCATCACGCAGGCAGGATACAACACGACCGGTGATGAGATCATCCAATATGTCGCCATTGAGGTTGAGCGGCACTTTGAGTTCATTTTGGACAGCCAGCAGCTGTAGAAGAACTGAACCGACACCCCAAACCTGTTCCTGGCACTCTGATTGGGGGATATCCGAGAGAAGCCCGTAACCCAGCAGAGAGGTCAAAGGAGACGAAAGAACTGATTTCTTCCCAGCGTGGGAGCCAAGCCGAATGTGCGCATCCAGTCAGACACACACCGACATCGTTCAGCCGCCTTCACTGATTTGAAATATTCTGTGAAGTTTCCAATCACTGGGTGACCAGGATCAAAGTCCACTAGGATTTCAGCCACCTGTGGGATTGCTGCCTCAAACATTTCCTCGAGTTCAGGATTTTTGTGATCAGGGTGGTCGGGTAACATGTAGAATGGCAGACAGACTTTACCAACCTGGAGTTATAGTTAAGCCAACATCAATTTAAGGATCGAAAATCGTACCTGTTCGGCGGTCAAATCCACCTCAGCAATCTCCTCGCAGAATTTTCTGGAGCAGGTGAACCTCCGAAGAAATTACGGGGGCAAAATGGAGGACTCAGAATCATAAATGATTCCATCAGTGCACTCATACCACCTGAATTCGTACTCGTTGTGTGGAGCGGCCCTCTTGTGACGTTCAATGAAGGTGGCTGGATATCAACGTGTCGTTGCCGCCTTCCAGTCCGGCACATTAGGGTCCGGGACCATCAGATCCTTTCCTGGCCATAGACTTGCGCGTAACATGAGAATAGTCGAGCCAATGACCTACATTCCAGCGAGAGGGTTTTTTTCGGTACCTTATTAGCTCAATGCAGATAAAGTCAATCAACATTATTTTGAGTAACTTCAAGTTACTTGCCCCGCCAAGTTAGATCAATGCGATCAGACAAAGTAACTTGGGTCATCAGATGGCATCAATCCAAGTTACTTAAGTTACTTACAGGTAACTTTTGCTTACTTTACTTTACTTGTCTGCCACAAGTAAAGTAAAGTTAGTTTTGTAAGGCTAAGTTAGTTTTTCCAAGTAACTTTGTTAACCATCCCGTACTGCCGCTGCAAGTGCCGCTGCATGCGGCAAAAGCATTGCAGCGGCAAAATCCCTTTGCCCCAGTTTCGGGCGCAGCACGGCAAAGTCGACAATTCCCAGTACAAAGAGGAGGCAGCGTGCACCGTTAATGCTTGCTGGACGTGCCACCGGATGACGGACGACCGTAAGACTCTCATGCGCTGCGGTCAGTGCCAAAAGGTTTGGTATTGCTCAAGGTGTGTTGGTCGTCTACAGTGTTGGAAAAATCAACGCTGATCACGCCATAGGTGCAGGGAGTGCCAAAAGGCCGACTAGAAAAATCACAAGAAGTATTGCGGCCAACGGCAATTTCGATCTAAAAGTCTTCGTCCCAGATGTGGAGGAACTTAAATCCTTCATCGGCTGTCCTGCAGTTGCGCCAGGATTCCGCCGCTCGCCTGCTCTTTGGCGCCAGATTAGTTGGCTCAGTGAGCCCGATTCGCAGACGCGGGATTATCACGTTCGTCCTCATTCTCGTTCCCCTCTTCCACCTGTCAGCTAACAGCACGTACGGCAGATTATGCGGAACATTGAGGACACCGGCCAGAGCACCTCATTTCGTATATTTTGCCCTCGCGGTAAGTGGCTCATCGTCTAATTGTCTTTGCAACGTACCTAAATGATGTTATGGTATGTCTCTAGCCAGATTGATCTTCCTCATTGCCAGTCGCCGCGCCATGGCATCCGGCTCGCTCTCTTCTATTTATAAAATGGTCGAGATCCTCGGATGGCAACTTGAATACTCTACCATAACCATGGAGCAAGTGCGGCGTGAGTTCGAGCTCGAATACAAGGCCAAGGTGGACACCCGGCAGGTAGCAATTGAACGCGCAGTCAAGGACTTCGCGGACCCGACGGTGTAGGAGCTTCAGGAAGAGATGTTGTTTGACGAGCAGTGTGAGGTCAGTGTGCCCATTCCGCCCGAACACTGGCAGCAGATGGAAAATTTGCGCCGCGCACACGGTGGGTGATCTATAGTACTTCATTTAACGTCAGTCAAAATCCACCGTGCTCATATATACACTTGCTGACGCCGAATCACAGTGAAAAATCTTGGAAATCATCTGATGGCACACGCTGAATTTTGCACCTTTGAAGTAGAATCGCAACATATATGCTGTAATCTGATCTTGACACCCCCCGCAATCTCATATCCTCGTTTAAACGATACTACACCACTTTCAAGGTTCTGCTTCGACCATCTCGTAGATGTACAAGTAACCGTACGGTGACTCGAATTGACTGAATTTATACAGTGTACCCCCACTCCTTGCGACAACCCCGATCCTTGTGTCACTCACCGTAAAATGTCTTCAGTTTTTCTTCTACCTCCAGGATTCTTTTATTGTCATCTTTCTATGTACACAGCGCACCTCTGTCCAAATTTATAGCTCAATCGGACGAGAACTGCGTGAGGAACAAGTCTATTTACACCCAAAATAGGCAATTTCTTGATTTGGTCAACTTTCTTCGCGCGAATAGAGCCTTCGTATGGACCAAATTAAATAATGCAACTATCTAGCGCCCTTCGTCAGCACGTTAACTACATATTTTGCCTTGGTCCGAAAGGATTGACCCAGAAATGGGCTCGTGAGGCACCGAATACGCATGACCTTGTTTGGAGCGTGACAAGGCGTGCGACCCTCCCACCTCGACATCTTCACATTCGGCCCCCCGTTCCCCGGCATCATCACACGGCTATTTCTTCAAGATGGTCGGCGGGGCTCTTTCAGACAGGGTTAAGAAGGGGAAAAGAAGACGAGCTGATAACGCACACATGCAGAAAGCAGTTGATGCATTCCTTCGGAATCAGGAGCTTCCCGAAGACCAACGCGAGTCCGAGAGGGCACTGGCACGAAGGTTTGACGTGTCACACGATACCCTGCGCCGTCATGCTAATGGAGGTGTGTCAATGAGCGCGTTTAACGCGTCAAAGCAGAAGGTCACCCCATCAGAGGAGCGCGTTCTTGTCGATCACATCTGTGTCAGTTCCGACCACGGCTTCCCCATGTCCCACAAAGCAATTGTTGCTCACGCGAACTCCATCATCATTGCCTGCAGTGGGAAGACCATTGACCCTGATTCGAATTGGGTTGATCGCTTCCTCCAGCGGCATCATGAAGACAGCTGGTACAGTAAATACTTTTCAAAAATCCATGAGAGTTAGTGTCACAGGGTTTTGCAAAAGCCCCCACTAACTCATGGATATCCCCAAATGGGCTGTCCTGGCCTGATCCTTCTCTGCCATCCAGAGGCCATCATCCCGGCTGTTCTCGGCTTGGCCTGGCACCTTCCGGATATTCCAGGCATGCCAAAAATAATAAATTGTCAATTAAAATGGCCATATTTCAATTAAAATGGGCAAAACTGATGGCTGCCTGTATTGGGGGTGGGATTGATGGGCCCTGGCCATTGCCTTAACATTGATGGGTGTTCGTATTCGGGTTTACAGCTGCTCTACCATTGATGGCTGCCCGTACTGGGGCTGTAATTGATGGAATGCGACAAAAAAAGCGCTGCGTTTTGGAAATGTTTTTGCATTTTGTGGGCCAACGAGGCTACTGATTGGAAAATGGTATAGGTGACTCTTGTAGCCCTCAATGAGCTCTACAATCTGAGCATAACTTTCCCTTTTTGGACACTAACACATTTCGCCCAAAAAGGAAATTCCTAGTATTAGCTCTTCCCTGGTGCATAGTTCAACTGTTTTGGATGATCTAACCATATAGGGATGTTATTCTAGGTTACTTGAAGCTGACCAGACCAAATTAGAGCGCATTATAGTGCAATAATAGGGTGCAAATAGCGAATTCGATCAATTGTGTTCCTGGCCATGATGGATACAGCAATATAAATACCTCCTAACTGTATTAATTTGTTCTCCTAGGCTTTGAAGGTGACTGGGCCAAATCGGAGCTCATTATAGTGCAATAATAGAGTGAAAATAGCGAACTTTCCCTTTTTTGGACACTAACACCTTGCACCCAAAAAAGGAAATTCCCTACATCAGCCCTTCCCTGGCTCATAATTCAACCGTTTTGGATGATCTAACCATATAGGGATGTTTGTTCCAAGCTTTGTGAAGCTGACTAGAGCACAGTGGAGCTCATTACAGTGCAATGATAGGGTGAAAATAGCGAATTTGATTGATTGTGTTCCTGGCCATAATATCTTGGGGATTATAGCGATATAGATACCTCCTGACTGTATTACTTTGTTCCCCTAGAGTATAAAAGCACCCTGCAAGCAATAAACTATGTGATGATCATTAAGAACATCGCATTTTGGCCATACAAGGAAATTCCATTTTTCGCTCTATTCTGGCTCTCCCCAGGGTGTGGGATATCCCCACACGCATGTTTTTAAACTTATCTGATGTATATATCTTGGAAATGTGGACAGCTGACACCAAGGTCACCCCATACCCCATGATTTGAGGTGATCATGTGCTATAGTGCTGTTCACCCCATTCAGCATGCTACAGGGTCATAGGGATCCTTCTGAGCAATTCAAACAGATATTCCAGGCCATATGAAGAGTTCCCAGCCAAAAAGCAGGTTAATATGGGATCATAAACTCGAAATATGTCAGATGTCATTTCTTGGTTGTTTCATGAATAGGGCACCAAGGAGACCAGTGAGTGCGAAATAGACACTGAGAATGGGAAGGGAGAGTGTAAATGACTCAGAATGTGCTTTATTTGAAGTGTTTTGGTCGAGTTTCGGCTGAATACTGTTGCTGAGCATATAGGTTGGAGTACAACTTTGGTTCCATATACTGCCCATGGTTCAAAACACCATCTGGCCAGAATTTCACCAAAACACTTCAAATAAAGCTCAATCTGAGTCAGCTATACTGTCTCTTCCCATTCTCAGTGTCTATTTCGCACTCACTGGTCTCCTTGGTGCCCTATTCATGAAACAACCAAGAAATGACATCTGACATATTTCGAGTTTATGATCCCATATTAACCTGCTTTTTGGCTGGGAACTCTTCATATGGCCTGGAATATCTGTTTGAATTGCTCAGAAGGATCCCTATAACCCTGTGGCATGCTGAATGGGGTGAACAGCACTATAGCACATGATCACCTCAAATCATGGGGTATGGGGTGACCTTGGTGTCAGCTGTCCACATTTCCAAGATATATACATCAGCTAAGTCCAAAACATGTGTGTTGGGATATCTCACACCCTGGGGAGGGCCAGAATAGGACGAAAATTGAATTTCCCTGTATGGCCAAAATGCGATGTTCTTAATGATCATCACATAATTTATTGCTTGCAGGGTGCTTTATAGCCTAGGGAAACAAAGAAATACAGTCAAAAGGTATCTACATCGCTGTATCCCCAAGATATTAGGGCCAGGAACACAATCTACCAAATTCGCTATTTTCACCATATTATTGCAATGTAATGGGCTCCACTGTGCTCTAGTCAGCTTCAAAGAGGTCAGAATACCATCCCTATACGGTTAGATCATCCAAAACGGTTGAATTCTGACCCAGGGAAGGGCTGATATAGGAAATTTCCTTTTTTGGGTGCAATGTGTTAGTGTCCAAAAAGGGAAAGTTCGCTATTTTCAGTCTATTATTGCACTATCATGAGTTGCAATTTGTCCCAGTGACCTTCAATGCCTAGGGAAGCAAATTAATACACTCAGAAGGTATTTATATTGCTGCATCCCCAAGATATCATGGCCAGGAACACAATTTACCAAATTCGCTATTTTCACCATATTGGTACATTATAATTGATTACAATTTGACCCAGTCACCTTCAAAACCTAGGATAACAAATCAATACAGTCAGGAGGTATATATATTGCTGCATTGCCAGGATATCATGGCCAGGAATACAATTTATCAAATTCGCTATTTGCACCCTATCATTGCACCATAATGGGCTCTAATTTGGCCTGGTCAGCTTCAAGTAACCTAGAATAACATCCCTATATGGTTAGATCATCCAAAACAGTTGAACTATGCACCAGGGAAGAGCTAATACTAGGAATTTCCTTTTTGGGCGAAATGAGTTAGTGTCCAAAAAGGGAAAGTTATGCTCAGATTGTAGAGCTCATTGAGAGCTACAAGAGTCACCTATACCATTTTCCAATCAGTAGCCTCGTTGGCCCACAAAATGCAAACATTTCCAAAACGCAGCGCTTTTTTGTAGCATTCCATCAATTGCAGCCCCAGTACGGGCAGCCATCAATGGTAGAGCAGCTGTAAACCCGAATACGAACACCCAGTCAATGTTAAGGCAATGGCCGGGGCCCATCAATCCTACCCCA
The DNA here is from genome assembly GCA_029378375.1 of Mycena olivaceomarginata. Taxonomy (NCBI): domain Eukaryota; kingdom Fungi; phylum Basidiomycota; class Agaricomycetes; order Agaricales; family Mycenaceae; genus Mycena; species Mycena olivaceomarginata. The sequence goes on along the minus strand of JARKIC010000098.1, from coordinate 409,294 downwards.
ATACAGGCAGCCATCAGTTTTGCCCATTTTAATTGAAATATGGCCATTTTAATGGACAATTTATTATTTTTGGCATGCCCGGAATATCCGGAAGGTGCCAGGCCAAGCCGAGAACAGCCGGGATGATGGCCTCTGGATGGCAGAGAAGGATCAGGCCAGGACAGCCCATTTGGGGATATCCATGAGTTAGTGGGGGCTTTTGCAAAACCCCATGACACTAATGTGTGGGGACTTTGCAAAGTGCTTACTGTAGGTAGTGATGAAGAGCTGCAGACTCATTGGAGCCGGCCTCTTGATACGCAGCGAGCACGCAGTTTGAATCCTGCAGCAGTGTCAGCATGGTTTTGACATGGTCAAGGAACATATCGCAGACCCAAAACATACGGATGGAAGACGTGTACGGGATGGATGAGAGTGGTTTCCCGCTCGGTGCCGATGGGAGGGAGCGTGTCGTCGGACGGCGAGGAACCAAAACTCAGCATAAACAGGGCGGAGGGGACAAAGAGAATGTCACCGTTATCGTAACCATCTGCGCCGATGGGACAGTCTTGCGGCCGACAATCATCTTTAAGGGTCAGCAGATTCATAAGAAGTGGGGTGCCAACAACCCTGCCGGCGCATCGTGAGTGATCTCCCATGTCATTGCGCCGGCTCAGAACTCACCGGAAACAGGTTCTGTGTATCTCCGAATGGACTGGATTGACAGCGAGCTGGCGACACACTACATGATCAAGGATTTTGATGAGCAGACCCGAGACAGGCAGAAGGACGCACCCGGGTTTTACTGCTTGATGGCCACAGTTCCCATCACACCCCGGAGCTGCTCCGATACGCCAAGGAGCACAACATCATTGTCTTGGGATATCCACCGCACTGTACCCATGCGCTCCAGGGCTTGGACGTCGTCTGTTCGCACGGATGAAGGAAGCATGGAAATTGGAGGTTCGGGCGTTTGAAGAACGCACCGGAAGGAAGCTGGGCAAGACTGAGTTTGCGGAGGTGTTCGGAGCAGCATTTGCGAGGGCATTTATACCCCAAACGATCCAGGCCACCTTTCGGGTGACAGGAATCTTTCCGTTCGACCCCAACGGCCATCACCGCGAGCCAGATGAAGCCCGCGGAAGCCACGTCTACCACTGCTGGCTTTGCTCTCCCGCAGAGCAGCCCTGTGCGCGCCGTCATGGCTGCATTTCATCATTATCAGCCAACAGCACTCGAGCTCGATGAGGACACTTACATGGGACCAATCACAAGTGGAAGCGGACACGGCAGTCCCCCAGTGACCCCGACTTTGCGACACATGCGCGATCCTAACATTGATCCCGCACTCTATACACCGTCGAAGCGGAATGCGCATGATGACGAGCGTACTGGCGGGGACAGCGTCCGGGAGCTTCCTGGCCTCCAATAACCCATGTCACATCTCAGTCCTCCATCATGCGCCCAGTGCTCAAGCACGTACCGGTCCTTCCATCACCTGATTGGGGGCTCATCCAGGGCAAATCGGCCTGAACGAATTGAGCACTGTCAGCGAAGGAGCTTCGGGGTTGGGTTGCACAAACTCACCGATCTCTCGGGCATGGACAGCGGCAGATCCTCGTTCGCGACAGCATCCTCGAGGCCTCAAATGCCCAGCTCGTGATCCAAAACATATTCGTGCGCAATACAGTCGACAGCCCTGCACGAGAAGGAGAACAAGAAGTCAAAAAGGGCCCTAAGGCCTACATCGACGGCAAAGGGCGGCACCTTACCTCCACGGAATACATTGAAGCACTGGAGGCGGCAGAGCAACAAAAGATCGAGGAGGAGGAAGCCAGGCCTGACCGCGCTCGTGCCAAAGAAAAGAAGAAAGTGCTAGAGCTGCATTAGCACTGGAATGGGAGCGCATAAAAGCTGCACACCTGGTTTCCGTACAGCAATGGGAGGAAAAAATGCGCTGAGTTGACCGGGATGGGGAAACGAAAGAAAGATCTCCCGTGCAAGCCGAAACGGGCGAAAAAGCCGGAGTTGCTGAAGGACGATGACGACGACGAGTCAGATGGTGGGTCAGATGGGGGGTTCCGGTAGTGAAATAGAGCTTGTAGTGGCCTCCAGTTGGCTGTGTAGACGGGAGAGATGTAAATGATGAATGTGTCACATCGTGTGCGCAAGGACTGATTTGTGTGGACATTTGACCTGTCGTCAAACTTCGCATCGCAAATATTCAAACACACTTCCGTAAATATACCGCCTTGCAAGATTACATTCAAGTAGTATAAGAAACTTTCTATCACCTCAGATTTACAAGGAAGGGCTCATAATCCGAATAATTTGAGGAATTCAAGTTGGTGTCGCAAGGGAGTGGGGGTACACTGTTACCAATCTCTGGGTCTATCAGAACATTTGCATCAATATTCGATATTTCGTCGTCCATTGGGAGTAGCCCCCACAGCTTCGTAGTGAAAGACATTATTACGTTTCATTCACTCAACGGTGTTGCAAACGAAACACTGTGATATGCCGAGATTGCCGGGGATGTGCCGCAGATATGGCTCGTGTGCCGATGATGGGAAGTGTGCCGGAGATCAGGTGTGCCGTGTGTGCGAGCCTGACGGTTCTCGCACATCTTTTGCGAATCTTCTCTGTCATTTATTTACTCCAAGGATTGGTCTTCAAACATTACGCTCATTACACATTTCGACCACTTCGGCGGCTCGACGGTTCTTCCCGGCGCCACTGCAGAGCTGAGGCCTCAGACAGCAAGCCAGCCTGATGGAGCATACAGAATTTAACTACAACCACGAACAACCAAGGCAACACCGGATCAATCATGGACACCGCCCCCACATCTGTATGTATCTAGGTCAAATGGGAGAGAATACGGAGATGATGCAAACCTGTGCTGACACTGCTGTCCTCCGGTACTTCTTCAATTGCAGTGTGGCAGCCGATGAATAGTGACTCTCGCCGTACATCGCTGAGGCTGTCATCGCTGATGTAGTGGCCGTAGTGAGCTCTCCTCGTCTTCTTGTGAGATGCGGACGTGCTGAGGTGTGATGGGATCATCAGCAAACAGCTATTTGCTAGGTAGCCATGGGCCTGAGGTACAACGTGGTGGTAACCCCAGTAGCTCCGAACTTGAGTCTCAGTAGCTACTGGTAGCCATGGTAGCTCACTGTGCGTTTCCGGTAGCTATAGTAGCGTTGGTAACCATAACTGGAAGAACAGTAGCTCTGGTGGTTTCAAGTGGCACAGTTTCTAGCAGCGTATAGCAAGTTGCAAGATTTGTAGGTGGATTATGCTACTTGGTGCGGAACCAGAACACACCGCCACAGCTGTCACCTTAAAAAGGAAATACCGCGACGGCCTACATTTTCATGTTCCTCGCAAACACAGAGCTCAACATGTCAATTAGTAAACAGGAATTAATACAGCCCAGCACGTCCGAACTGCCTAATACGTACTCTACGCTGCTCCTCAGCCCTTTCGTAATCATACAAATCAACAAGGTAACGGAATAGATAAAATCGTGATGGCGAAGATACGATTGAGATAAAAAGACTTACATTGGTCCAAGCACGGTCAGAGGTCCAGAGAGGACTCACAGACTTGCCAAAGCCAGGTATGAGGTGGCAAGAACGAAGGATCTCGGTGATAGGTATGATGGAAGAATGTTGGCGGTGATTCCGGGATGAAAGCGAAACCTTGTGCATTCGGATGTTAGGAACAGGGTTTTCAGCGGCTTGTACCAGTCAACATATGCCAGTGGGTGAGGATAAGAGCCATAATGCTCAGGCAAACGAAAGATGACCCGTATTCGTGCAACGGAAATACCTATTTAAGAGTCATTTAATTGTCAGCAGTGAGGAAATAAAGTGAATTTACCATGAATTGGATGATGATCAGGGTCGGGTGTATCCTTGCGAACGAGAACAGTATCAAACTGCCCCTCCTTCGCTGGCATGATACCTTTGGCAGTCATTTTCCCAGGTTCCGCTCGGGCGGCCCGAACAGTGTTGTAGACAACATGCAATGCCACCTCGGAAATTTGAGGAAGTGGAATTGAGAGGCGTTTGTAAACGGGGAAAGTGGAGTTAACATCAGGTGGGTGATGTGGATTTATCGAGTTTGATTTCAAAAATCATCGAGCTTGATAAGGAAGTCGGGAGCATGGAATTCTGAGACAATGGTTGCGGCGGGTACGCGTGGGAAGCTGGGATTTTTTGGGACGCGATACGTCAAAGACCTGGAAGGGGTATCGTGACCAAGCTCCCCTTCGTCGTCAGAGTCTGGATCATCAGGTGGTGGGTGGCGGGCCGGAACGGCGCTGCCCTCCTCCTCCTCCTCGAGGTCATTGTTGTCGGCGTCGTTCGCAGAATCGGCAATGTAGCCAGGGATCGCCCATTGGAGATATGTGCCGAACTTGTAGACAGCTTCCTGGCGTGCGAGCCAGACGGTCATTTGGCGGGTATAGTGGACCTTATTGGTCGCCCGGTAACCCGCTTTGGCAAAGTCAATGTGCAGGCGCTCGGTATTTTCAGTGTTGAAACCATCGGCGTACCGCGAGAACGGATAGAATCAACATAATGTTTGAGTTTGTGAAGTTTGTTGATATCAAAATGTTTGCAGATTTCAAGCTTGAGAAAGATGGACTTTTCCTTATGGAAGGCAGCCCATGCAGCGTCAAGCCTGGAAAGGGATTCGTCGCAGTGGGTTTCAAAGTGGGCATGATAAATAAAGTCAATGATGGCGCCAACTGCGCGTTGAACGCAGGATTGGTGGCCTGGGCCAAGATCCCCAAGAAAACCTTCTCCATGTTTTTGCGCTCGTTTCCGGTCCACTGGGATGTCAAGGAGATGCCCCTTGTGAAGTGGTGCAGCGTAGGATGGGGAGTCATTGTGCGAAGCGTCGATCTATTTCCTTGTCTCCGCCGGTTGCCGCTTTCGTGGACCATTTGACAATATGATCGCCAATACACCATTGTGCAGCTCGTGAAGAAGGTTGGGGGTCATAGAAGAAATATATCGCAATGAGGAAAGTCGGCCCAGAACGGATTAATGGGACGCAGGTTTTGATCGACGAATTTAGCTGGGAATTGGTTTTGGGACTGGTCCATGATGACTCGCAAGTTTCGCCTGGATCGCGCAAGGTCGAATTGAGGGGTTCTCCCTGTTGCTTTGGTTGAACGAGGCACCGCAGACATGAATTTTCTCGCAACAGGCAACGAGGCACTGCTCCGGATAGTCGGCTATGTAAGCCGTGAGGATTGGGAACATCCTTCGCACAAACCATCGCACAATCCATCTCGACGCCGTTGAAATGCTTGCTCAGTGTCTACAACACAGCAGTACTAGTTTAATCAAGACCCAACGAGCAGAATGCGAGTTGCTTGATTAAGGCAAAAACGCAACTACTAACCAAATCCTAACTACTTTCCCCTTGAATGGTTTAGACTGTGCCACCGAGTACGGGTCTTTTGAACACTTTAAGAAGGTTCAAGGAGCACAGATGATCAGAGGTTGCGAGGAACGAGCCTGTTTTAAGAGGTCTAGTCCGAAGTGCAAGGTTTGATTTAGAGTATTAGACCTCTTTGAGCAATGCCAAATGAGTGCCTAAGCCAACAAATCGAGTTTAAAGCTTTTAGAAGCTTGAGCCAACAATCCCAATCCTTAACAAGGTGCTGTGTTCTCCAAATCCCAAATATAAGCCTTCCAAGGCTACTGTAGTGCGGTGCCGTGTTCTCAATCCTAATAAGCTCTCTCTAGCTTCTTAACTGTTCCCAATCCCAAGATCCCGATCCACAATTGATATTGAGTTACTCGTGCAGACAAAACAAAACTTCTTACCCAAGTCAGTCCTGGGTGACAAGTCCCCAAATCTCCGTCGTTTATCAAGCAATACCCGGTAAAGGCTAATGCTCTTAGTGACAGAAAGTTCAGTGCCTATCCATGCCAAAACCTCCTCCTTATATACTGTACAATTACGCTTACAATACGATAATTAGCCTACTTGCTGGTATATGAGTAAGGCGTCCATAGTTAATCATGTGTGGTAAATATATAGGATCCTCGTGTGTCGACCCCATAATGCTTGAGTGTGTCTGGTGTGACTGCTCCCTGTTCGATCGTGTAGACAGTCCCATCTTCTATCCTCTTGTCCCCGTTCAGGACCTTCAGTTTTAGGTAGATGTAGGTACTGGCTTTGAGCCAGTACCTTAATCAGCCCAAACCGCCAAGTGGTTGTGGAGATATGCGAGTTACCGTCCTAGCCTGGTTCAAGTAACCAAATCAGGATGGCAACAATGATCGGATAGTTGATAAGCGAAGTTCAACCACAGCCGGGGTAACCGGTTACTGTTAAACCCGAATCCCTGACCCATCGTGCAAGGCTCCCTCTGTAAATCAAGCACAACAAAGCACTTGAACCCCTAATCAAGACCCCCCAGCGTGCCCCAGATCATCAGAGAGGATGATTAATATGCCCATGTTGTTTGTGGGCCCTGCGACACCTTGATTAAGCAGTGCTTAATCTTGGCAATTAAACCCTTAATCATGGATGTCAACCAGTATGAACTTTCCAGTTGATGCATCCCAGGCGGACTTGATTAAGGTCCTCATGCAGGATCAAGCCCAGATTAGCCATATAGGACTTATGCTAATCCTTTGGAGCAGCGTGCTATTGATTAGGCAGAAATCGCAAATTCATTGCTATTTCACCCATGGTCCGTTTCACAGCTTATTACCGTTGACACCCGCTGCCCGCAGAGGCTCAAGAATCACCCACATGCAGTCGTGAAAGAGCTGATGCGGCACCCGCCGCTTGTTTAGCCTGCGAAAAAATCTCGAGCTTTGTGACCGGGATGTAGCCGATGAGAATTGTGGCTCGACGATGAACAACGAGAAGTGGATCAAATGCAACCCCACTGTCACGGAGAAGCTGCGACGCAAGTGGTACAAGCGCGCTGCGTGAGTTTTTCCTTTCCTTTTCGGGTTCTGTAATCATTGCTTTACTGCTCCTCATTTTCAGCCAGGATTTCGCGCCTGCTGAGCCAGAGCAGTGCACCAATATCGACGCCGAAGATCAAGATGCCATTCGCATGGAGTTGGAAGGTAGAACCAGGGACACTGACAGTGAGGAGGAGAACGACGTCAATGGCCACCCTCTTGCTGCTGCTTAATCTGATATTATTTTATACTTCCATGTATGGTATGATTTCCATTACATTCCACGGCGTGTGAGTACATGCCTGGAAGTACAGGCTATAACCATACAGTAGCTTCGGTATCCTCGGTAGCAGAGGGATCCTGGCGCTACCAGGAGCTACTGAGCTTAGCGGGGAGGCTCAGTAGCTCCTGGTAGCTCTCGCAGGAGCTCAGTAGCTCCCCGTATCAGGGACTAGGCTACCAGGATACCACTGCTACCGGAGCTCCAGGACGCAACGTAGCCAGGCCATTTTTTGCTGATGATGAGGAGACAACAAAGCAGGAGTGAACGTACGAGCTCTGGAGATACCCGAATTCCTATTTATTGTGAGCCTCAGAGGGCGGGCGCATATCAGTGAGGAAAAAAACTTACAGTCTGTTGCAAGAGAGTCTGCTGTTGTCAAACAGCCCACAAATCCTAATAGCGGCAGACAGCTTATAGAAATAAGAGTGCGGATGTCAGATAACGGGCTCAGCATTGGAAGACACAGCTCACAGAGTGTGCCCATTGTAAGGAAAATCCAGACTTGTTAGACTCCCGAGCATTCACGGAGGAGACTCACTTCCTATTGAAGGAAGAAATCAGACTGGTGCAATCTGGTCGCAGAGAACTCACAGCCTATCACAAGGACAGTCTGGACTTGTCAGGAAACACACACCTATTGATGCACAGCAGAACTCACAGCCTATACAAAGAGACCTGGCCCTTTCAAACAACGGCCGCGGACAAAAGAGAGTAAAGCTCACAGCCTGTCGGAGCCAAAATTGGGGCGGTCAAACGGGCATGCACCGCAGAAGAGGAAACTCACGCGCTAGTGGGAACGAGAATATGGACTGTTTATCAACGCCTAATACCAGAAGACAACAGTCACGAGCTCCTCGGGGGAATTATTATCTGATGACTCCGCGGGTGCACAGCAACGAATTGATCAGACAGCGTGCGAATATCAGGAGGGGGAGAAGCATACCCACTGTTGCGTGAAAGAGAGAATGGACGATCAGAGTGTGCAACCCATCAATGTAGGACTCACTTTCTGCGAAAACGGTTAGAGACTTCATGTTAGCTTGCTATTCAAACTATGCTCACTTCTCCAGTGGCCTGGAGCTCCACCAGGCAAATAGATCTTTCTCACCATCATCCGGTCCATGTTGTCCTTGCCTGTCGGAGGAAAGGGGTGTCATGAATCACCCTGACTCAGCATCGCAGATATCCTTTTTCGGGTTCTACCACATTCCTTTTTGGGAATAACCCGTCCTTGATCGGGTTATTCCCTGGCCCACAACACTCACTCGACCCTCAGGGACATGAACATCCCTTGGACCTTTATTCGGAATCCATGCAGACATGGATTCCTCACCACTTTACCACCCGGGTTCTTATTGCAGTAACCCGGGACTCTATACGACGATGGCATGACACCATACACATGCAACCCGGGTTCTGTGCGCTAGCAACCCGGACTCCTTTGTGCCGATGACCATATCCAATGGGTCATGACTACACTCCTTTATGTTGGTGGATATTCACTCCTGATATCCCTGCCAAGACGACTACACTCCTGAATGGCGACAGGTGTCCCCTGGGTGCCACCTGTTGACTCCTTTATGCTCATGACTCCTTGGTGACCCCTAGATGCTGTGGTGATAACACATAGGGACTAGGAGCATCAGCATTAATGTTCCTTAATGCTGGATACAGTAACCGATCGCGATCGTATTTAATTTATGTAGAAAGGTATATAAACTCGGTAGAATCTCCCCTGTACAGTAGATTCTACCTCGTCTATCAGGCCTTACTTTGGCTGGATGCTTGGTTCTTGACTTGAGCCTGGAGTGCTCTTGTTCCATCTCGTTGTTCTGGTCTTGCCTTCGCTCCCCTTTCACTCGACAACACCAGAACTCCTACTCTCTGTCTCTTGCCTTGGGATATCGACCTAGCAGTGTTGGATCTGGCCCGTTAGGTAGCGGCAAGGAGAGACTACCTACAAGGGGAAGAGATCATCACACTAGTTCCCTGGCAGGGTTGTACAGAGACTGGTTCGCCTGAGTTCCCCTCAGGCACCCCTCAGTCTTGGATCCAGTTGGAACCCCTGTTTGGAGTACCCCTGAGTCGGGTTCCTCCTCTCGGGTTCTTGGGACGCAACCCCAAACCCCTATCCAGAACCCGAAGCCCCTATTGAGACACCCGGAGCGGGTTCCTCTCACTAGGGTCTGGTGCATAGTTGCAGTACTCTCGCTGCAATATCTTCGGGTTCTTCTGCATGGGTTGCTCACCACCTATGGATGCTGGCCTGGTTGGCCACATCCTCCTCTTGGATCCTCGACGCACGGTCATGCGCTATTCGAGCGGTGACGATTCTCTCTCAACACCTAGGGATGGCTGCTGTTGTGTCTGGTGTGGACGTGGTCCAGCTGACCTAAGGGCCGTTGCTGACAAGGGGCCATACGTTAAGCCAACAAATCGATTGCTTCTGTCGGACCTTTGGGAAGGCTGTATTTGAGACCTCTGTCCACATTGCAGATCAGAACTGTGAAGGGACCATGAGGATATGGTTGATGGAAGGCAAGATCAAACTCATTACCAATGGATCCACATATTCCTCCAGTCACCCAGTCTGTCGCAAAAAGGACATCGGCTTTCCTCTTGGTAAGCTGGTCCGTTGGACAATGCTTATGTCGAATTGAATTCCGGCTCTCACTTTCTTGGCAAATTCGATGTGATGGACGACAGTGCCATTGTGGAACAGGAGAAATCCCAGCTGGTAGGTTCTTTGGATGGGTCGATGATCCGGGTAGCGGTGGAGCAACAATGGGGAATGAATTTAGATAAAGGTCTCGAGCCATAGAGTGGGAAAGTCGTGAAAAATCAGAGTAAAAATGTGCGAAAATGGCGAGAATAGAAGGTGGTGTCGTGAGGCATTGAACGATGTGCTCTGAACTAAACCCAAGCAACACACTTATCACCCAATACAACCCAAGTCTTTCCGGAATAAGCGGTGAGGCCTATGGAAATAAGACTGGATCGGAAATAGGCCGATCAGCGAGCGCAAGAGCCAAGATTCAGACGAGTGGTAGTCCCTTACAGGTCCTAACAAGGTTGAAGGGAAGGTATGTGTTTCCCTTAGGAAGATGAACCTTCACTACAAGATATCACCAGGAATTGACCTGAGCGATAATCGAGCGTGGAAATAAGATGGTTTAAAAGCTTCGCAGCTTATGAGACAGCAAATGTTGAGAGTGGTGGTAGTGGTGGTGGTGGTGTCATCCAACGACGTGCAGGAGACCTCAGATAGGTCGACAATAACAATTCCAAACGATAGAAAGCCCAAGCTTATTTCCCAAGTGCCGATGACGATAGCTGATGACGATGACGGTAGCTGATTCCAAAACACAATTCGATTCCCAGATGATAGATAGCCTCAATCACGTCCAAGACGTTTCCAATACCCTATTCCTTATTCCAACTTAAGGTTTCCCGATGTTAAAGTCCAACGACAATACACACTGAGCCAACCCCAGAAATAGCCCAATCAATCAGCGTTCAGCCTACTAATACACGGGTGATTCTGTACCCTACTCGAGATAATGTCCTGACTATTTATACAAACCCCAAAATCATATGCAAGTCCAAGAACGAAATAGAAATTAGTAAAATAGCCCGAGTTCCCCTTCCTCAGCCGTTTATCCGTCGGAAGGGCTCCCGCGAGCGTATTGCCATTGGTTGGTGAACAGGATATGTGATGTCCGCTCGAGCGGCGTTGGTCAGCCTAGGGGTTTGAAACCCTCAGTCTCTTGGCTGACTGATACCGAGTCGTTCGTCCTATTTCCCGTTGTCCCTGGTCCTCTCCCGCCTTCGTGACCATCGGGTAATGTTCCCCTGGCCTCAGCTCCTCGTAGATACCCCTAGTGAGACTTGTCCCAGAAAGGGTTCTTATTTCCCCAACTCCGTCTGCTCGGAATAAGACAATCCCATCAGATCTCCTTAGCCGACCTTCGCTAGTCCCGGAACTTCACCGGAACATATATCCCCGGGCCTTGATGTCTGTCACATGGAAGGCGCACGGCCTATTGGTGCAGAAATAAGACTATTCCCGCATGCCCTTGTTACAGTATGTCCAGCTTATTCCATCGTGTGGGAATAAGACCAGAAATAGTCTCTAAAGAGGTTTGTGGGCTACACATTCCTCTATTTTCGAGGCGAGCACTGTCAGTCCGCAGGGTAGTTCCCTACCCCTTGTACCCGTTACTCTGTGATCACACCCATCTGGCTATACCGAGACCGTATACCAGTCCTTAGAAATAAGCCTATACTGTAATCCGACTATTCCTGAAATGCGCAAATGTGCGGTGTTTAGGTATAGACGGATTCCAGACAGTTCAGCGTGGTTCGGGGGTTTTCGGTGGCTAGACTGCCCACTGGCAACTTTCCGAGAGGAGAGGTTGAGGAGATCGGTGCTACCTCTAGGCACTTGGCCTTGCACTGGTCACGATGATGGTGGTTCATGGTCAAAAGGTGATGAGTTGGCAATCTTTATGATACAAACAAATGCTGTAACATAAATAGGGGTATGGTAAAGTAAAATCGAAACCAATGTGTGGCTGGATTTCCACACATCGGCCATACACCCCTCCACACCATCGGGAGAAACAATGTTGTAGTCACTGCGCTCGACATAGCGAGCACCAGCCTCAGGGTGGTTACGCAGATAAGCCTTGAGAATACGAATCGAGGGTCTATAATGTTGGTAAAAATTCAAATTGTAGAGTACACGACTCACATTGAAGTCCAAGCAGTAAACCAGAGTGATCGGTATGGATCTGCCCAACGGGTCCATCACTGAGAACATCGGCTGCGAAACATCATGTAGACACATCCTTTGCATCAGCCGTTCAACCTGATGGGACATTCGATCTGAGGCGGCGCTGGAGAATGGAGCATTATTTGGCCAAAGTTGAAGGCGATGCAAGGAGCTCACACAGTCATGGTTTCCACTTCGCGCAGCACTCGGGATGCAACACGCTCTGCATCAGATCCAAGACTCTGTATTTGAGTGTCACGCTGTTCCTTACACTGGGGGCAAGGACCGAGGCATGCGACAGCTGCATGCATTACATGCATGTGCGTTGCAGTTAACAATCTATGAAACAAAAGAGGTGTGACAATTGGACAATCATCCTTTACTAGACAAAGGAGGGAAAAGGGCAGACAAAGGGCAGGAGAGGTTTACCAGGTGCAGGGAATCCAGTCCTGCTCTTTGTCTATTCTTTGTCCCTCCTTTGTCTAGTAAGGACGATTGTAGAACTGTGACACGGGCTTTGTTTGGCCTGTGACTAGTTGCAGAGCACATGTGTGTAATGCACTCGTGCTCCGCATGTGTCGATCTTTGCCCCCAGTGTTATCCTCATTCGAACGAACACTGCATACCGCGCGTCAGCAGGTGCATGGATGACAACGAGGATGCACATAATCAGTGACTGCAAAAGCCCATGAATCGCATTGCGATGCTCCCCCATCTCGGTTCTCCAGCGGTCAACGCCTTGTCCTCCGACAACGCAAGCCATATGCGAGCGAGAACACCCATAGTGCTGAGTCCAGCATACAGTTTCTGCAGGAGTACATGGCATGATCCCAGCTCAGCCGAGATCCTGTCGACAATCTGCTGAGCGTTGGTGGATGACTTGGCTCCGAGGTGCGTCATAAGAGTGGCCATATCGTTGTAGAAGCTTTTCAGATCCTGAATTGTTTTCTGTATTTCGCTCGATGAAGCTCCGACTCCGCTGCTGTGAAGGATTTCATAGATTCGGTACGCGAGCCCGATGGTCTCTTTGATGTCGCCGAAAGAGCTGTATGCCACCGAAAGCGTCACCAACGGCATCGACAAAACTGGCAGAGGATGAAGATGGACACGGGGGGAAGCCCGTCGACGGGATTGGATGTGGCTTAAGTGATAGCCCATAACACTGCCTTGGGACGGAAGCAGTCAATATATCATCGAAAAAATGGCTCTGTCGTCAGTGCCGCTGTCATCAGGCTGAGCCTCTCATTAACCTAGAAACACCCGTATGGCAGTGGAGGCGTATGCTGATCATCAATCCGGCAAACGATCGAGACTGGACCATTAGTGGACTCCAGAGTGGCAGTATTGACTCCGGACATGCAACAAGAATTTATGAGGAGCCTGAGTCGAAATGTGGGAGCAACACAACACGAGAGGGGACGAGGATTCAAAAAAAAACATCGTTTGTGGACGGATACATGGGCTGTAAGCAGCAATTTGCGTGTATAGATTCCATGAAGATAGACCCAAAGGGAAGTGAGGATTAACATGGGCGCGGCCAACGGCGCTGTAGGCCATGAACGTCGTCCTTGCTCTAACCCAGAACAACCAGAGCCCTGAGATGATAACTAACGAAGGCTGAGATCCCCAATGTACTGTACTATTTCGACCAAATGTTCACTATTTTTAGATTTTTGTCGACCGAGGTGGCCGATAAATTTTCTTTTGAATTACAGTCAACTCTGTCGTAACCCATAGCCGTCACAACCCATAACTCGCTCTAACCCATACTTTTTGGGCTCCACCGGCTTGATTCTCAATTAAACCCCATAACATTCCGGTACCCCATAACCCCTACCTTTTTGGGGGTCATAACCCATATTTTCGTCGAATTTTGAGCCTTAAATTGCTTAATCGGTGCTTGCAGAACTCCGGAGCGCAATCAATGTTTTCTCTTCCAGTCCTTAACATACATATTACAGAGATAAATACCAAATATTCTCAATCTTAGATGTTGCTGGAAACTCTTCGAGCGGGCCTTGCTCGACTCAAAGACAGTGTCAAGAAACGACGCGATGATTTGGCAGAGCGCCTTCAGAAGAAAGAAAAAATATCTGATGCCGATTCCGCTTGCTGGACAATCAAGCGAATCACGTAGACGAGGACACGCTGATTGACACTCTCGATAACACTCGGACTTCGAGAGGGGCGTGTCGCATCTCAATTCAAAGCAGAAGGGGGATTTGGACGGTCCGTTCGCACGCAAGATGGAAGTCGTTTTGTCCTCTTTTGGCTGCGAAACCCGTCGCGAAGAGGCCCAGACAATGGTAGAAACAAATATTACCGACTACTTCAAGCGTACATAGTTATATTAATATTTGAAGTTTTTTTTTTTTGGCCCTCTTTGGCAACCCATACTCTGTGAAAACCCATACCGGAGCCCTCCACCGAGGGGTATGGGTTACGACAGAGTTGACTTTATAGCGAATTTTAGGCATATCAAAAAAAAGGGGTGTCACCGTCTCCTGAACATTTGGTCGAAATAGTACAGTAACCGATGTTGATACGCACGCTCTCGCGCTGATCCCGGTAACGTGCTAAACCGGCCATCTATCCGAGCGGTGGCTATTGTTCAACTTCCATTCAACATGTTCACACAGCCTCGTTCACGCGCCCCGCCGACTCTCAAGCACGCCGACATCGCTCCAGTAAATCCCCGATCCCATCGCATGTTCTCACTCTTTGGTGACATGTTCCATTTTCTTTTCCTCTTGACTTAGAGCCGTTCCAGTGACTGCTAAAATTTTAATTTACATAGTTGGCTTTGTCACACGCAATACCGGCTACTACTTGCCCGGTTCAACACACAAGTTCAACCATTCACGACTTTTCTTTACTAGTTTTACATTACTCATCTTTTCTTGAGCTCGGTATAAAAACCACCTAGATATGAAGATTTCCCCCTTCAGCTCACATTTGAAGCCTATTCTCATCCTCGCTATCGCTCTCGCTCTCGCCATCGCTCTCGTGTCCATCGCCGTCCTCCGCACTTCGCATCGTTTACCTCGTCGTTTCATATTCCCTTCGTTATTGTCCTACGAGAAGGATACTGAACCTTAGCAGGAAAACCTCGCACATCACCTACTTCCTACGGCCCTTCGAGCGCCTCCGCTGCCCGCACTCCCTGACACTTTAGTTGTGTTTTAGCTCCGCTCGCAGCCGCGCCGTAGGCATATCAATGTAAAAGATATGTAGACGCAGACTGCTGGTAGGGATCGGCACCGTAACCGTATAATACAGCATACGGCTACGAGTATACGGGTGCACTGTATCGTCCCGTATCGACCCCGCGGTGGGCGTTGTACAGTTACGGGTGGGCTCCGTACCGTGGCTGTAAGAGGCCGTATTCATACGGCCGTATACGGACCATGATCATAAATTAGAAGTCTGCTGGATGGTGGCAAAAAGGAAGCGACAAAGCGGTGCATGCCACGCATTCGATCCGCTGATCCCAAGAGTCCGATCCGTGGATCCAAAATCATCCGGGACCGCCCGATCATCAATTACTTCTCGACCGAAATCGGCAAGTGATGCTCGATTCAGGACGAAATACTTAGAGGAGCTGCCTCAACACGTATTCAAAGCACGTGGTAAGGAAGAGCCTAGCAGCTGGAGCAGGGAGGTGAAACCATTGTTATACAATTATTACTTTCGGGCACCACTTTGGCCGATCTGGCGAGGTTGACTCTATCCATCACCGTGGCATCTTCTCCGCCCGTCTGGCATAAGCCTGCTCATGTCGACTTTTGGTGTGCTCAGTGAATATTTCTGTTTCAGATTGGTTTCGGATATTGCATGGAAGCACGTTCAGTGCCGACGGCGCCGATAACCGCCCCTGCATACTGAAAATTTAACCTTCATCTGTTCTTGATCCCCGGTAGACGGTTCACTCTGCTATATCCCTTGTCTTGCTGATTTTCGTTTCTGCACGTTCCCTGGAATATGTTTAGCAAAAAACCGCTGAATTTCAGACCTGAAAACTCCTTGGACAGCCGTTATAACAATAGCTCCTGTGGATACTGATATTATAACCCTGCGTCCCCAAATATCTGCAATATCGACCCCCTTCCTATTTCGGACACCGGAGGTTTGATGTTTGGCTGGGCATTTTCAGATCCGGCGGCTGTGCTCGGCCTTTGCTTCCGCTCTTCACCACACTTCGCCTGACTCGGACCATAGCGTTTCTAACACCCTCACAGTACGTGTAACGACTTCTAATATTTC
The DNA here is from genome assembly GCA_029378375.1 of Mycena olivaceomarginata. NCBI lineage: Eukaryota > Fungi > Basidiomycota > Agaricomycetes > Agaricales > Mycenaceae > Mycena > Mycena olivaceomarginata. The sequence goes on along the minus strand of JARKIC010000098.1, from coordinate 393,051 downwards.
CACTAACCCTTCCGGTGAGCAGGGTACTTCGACTGTCTTCCCCGCCCGTCTCGGCATTTTAAGGGGATCTCGACGTCTTATTAGCCCAGCTCGCCACGCGGTACGCCAACTTCCCAGTTCCCTCTATTGACGTCCCACAGCTTCAAATCCCACACGACTTCATGAGACTCCCCGCACACCGCTGCGTCCCCGCCGTCGTGCCGGCCATCTCCGCGCCTACTTCGCAGACGCCCTAACCCTTCGCCCGTATTATCCATGTCCACTTCCCGCTGCCCCGCATGCCGCCCTCCACCCGCCTGCGCGCTGCACGTCATCACCGCCCGCTGCCTTGCGTCCGCTCCGCACACCCATCGCAAGTTTCTGTGCCTCCGTCCGCCTCGCACGCCAGCGCCGTCGTCTCCGCGCGCGCCTCCTCTGCCACCTAGTCATGTCACCGCCCGTACCGCCGTTGCGTTCTCGTAGCTAAGTTGTTCTTATCCTCTTTCATTCGACTTCGCCCACCGCTAGCTAGCTCCATCGAATGAATCCGTCTATGGAAAAGCTCTACTGATGAGAATAAGGAGCCGAGTGAGGAAAGAAAGTCGGGCAGCTAGCAAGCCTTGAATTCAGAATGATGGTGCTCAATACAAGAAAAATAGAAATTTCAGACCGGTATCCCACCGCTCACGGAAACTGATCATACGTCCCAATGCCGTTGCACGGCCCATCCACCTCCACCCCATCCACATTCTGCACCACCTTCCCATCCGCACCAAACCGAATCAACGTCCCCCCACCCGACGCGCTCGCATTCAGCGGCGCCCAACCAACACTCTGCGGGCCCCTCGCCGGATCCTTCACAAACGCCAGGACGTGGTCCTGCATCGCGCGGCTCACCGCGACCTCGAAGGCCGTGGTCTTCCCGAGATCGGTGAGGAGCCCGTACGTCCCGAACACCGTCGGGAGGTCGCCTGCGTGGTACGCGCCCAGCCAGCCTAACCCGGCGGGGTTCAAATTCGGGAAAGTCCCGGCGTTCTGGTACCGGAACACCGGGATGCCGTGTGCGTTGCGCAGGGCCGTCGAGGTGGCCGTAGGGCACACCCACAGTGCGAGGTCCGCGCCGAGCACGGCGGGCATCGTAGGGGCCCGCGGTGAGGTTGTGCACGGGGTAGGTGTGAGGGAGGACATCTCATTGGCACAGTTCGAGATGATCGTGGGGACGCGCGCGATCTTGCCCGCGGCGGCGCGCGCGGGGTAGTCTGCGAAGATGATTTTTTTCGTCGACGACGCCATTGAAGCTGAGGGAGGGCTGCCTGCCGGCGGTCCGCGTACTGCCCGATGAAGTTTCTCGATCTGCGCGAACGGAACGGGGCGCATGCAGTCGAGCTCGGCGGCACCGTCCGGGTCTGCGTCGGCTGGGAAGGCGCACCCGAAGTGCCGCGCGAACGAAGGAGAAGTTAGAGTGGGTGGTGTCCAACGAAGGGGAAGGCGGGGGCCGCTTGGGTGAACACGGTTCCCGGACTGCAGGGGGAAGTAGCCGCGCGCGATAGGGTCGGCGTAGAACGCGTGGCTGTGGATATCGGTGCTGATCGCGCCCGAGACTGCCCCCACTGCGTGATCTTGCCGGGTCGCCCCCGAAGGCTACGACGTTGTCGCGCACCCACTCGAGTGCCATGCGCTGGTCGAGGATACCGAGATTCTGCGCTGCGAGCCCCGCGCGCTTGGGGAAGCCGAAAATGTTGAGCCGGTAGTTGATCGTGACGACGATGTGCTTCCTGCGTGCGCTCAACCCAGCCTGTCGGGAACTGCCACTCGATGTTCACGCCGCCCGTCTGCAGCCCGCCACCCGGTCATGAGAATAGGACGGGGAGCTTTGACGCGGAGGTAGCTTGGCAGGAGTCCAGACGGCGAGGTAGAGGCAGTCCTCGGAGGTGGCTTCCCCCGACGAGGCCCGAGTGTGGATTCTGGGAGCCGTTGTAGATCAGGTTACCTTGGCGAGGATTGGTTCCAGACCGACGGCAACCGCCGAGACGAACTGCGGGCACGAGGGGCGGAAAGTTGTTCGAGTAGTGGTGAGCTGCTGACTTCGACAGAGCCGTGGGTGGGAGCCATCGTCGGGCGGTGACCGGTGGCTCTGCGAATGCAACGGAGCGGAATTGCCGCGTGTTGGGGAAGTTGGAGTCGATGAGCCCGGTATATGTGCCGGTGGAGGTCTTGACCGTGAGGTTGTCCGCGCCTAAGACAGATGAAATGAGTGCGGCGAGCGAGGCTGAGAGTAGGAGCTTCATGGTGGTATATGACCTTCGGTTAGCGTTCTCAGGCCGTCTTAAAAAGCATCCATGTCGGTCAGATGACCGACGTGGAGTCGACATGTTCCACCCGCTCCGCGAACACGAATTCAGGAAAATCCCGGAGCAGAGTTTGTCAGCGGGTTGAAGGCGGCGTAACAGGTTGCACATGGTCGATGGTGCTCCAGCTCTGCTGCTGCCGAAGCAACGCTGCAGAGCGACCTGCTTCTTCTATCAGAAGGAGTAGTATGAACAGTGGACACGGTGTCGAGATGGAAATACTACTCGTGATCAAAGGTGGGAGGCACAGCTCTGCTGCTGCCGAAGCAGGAACATCCTTCTTCTGTCAGAAATAGCAGTATAATGACAGTTGCAGTACACGGTGTCGAGACAGAAATGCTACTTGCAATTGTCTGTGGGATGCGGGTGGAGTAGAGCGGAAAAGTACGACTAATCTTGACACACCATCATCATGACGGCGAACTTCGAAGCGAATCTGTAGTGCACCTGGATTGAGTAAAGTAGAAATGCGGTCCCATACCAGCCGATTCGCGCCAGGCGTTGTTGTGACAACAGGAAGGATGGGAGACACACCTTGTGCATGGTCGTGGGTCGAGAGCAAGGAGAGCGTATGAAGGCATCAACATCACGGACTGACTTGATCGGCTGATCGGCCGACGCGTTTCGCTAACCCAATCGAAACCAGTCAAGCACTTGCCGCTCGGCCATTCAAGATTACTCCTAAGAATGTATCCGACCTTTTTTTCCGGAAGCGGGATCTCGACGATAACACCCTTTACCTCGGCGCTCATTACTGGGGTCTAATGTCACCTAAGTTCAACTTGAAATCCAACGCGAACCTCATCCTGACGGTCTTGTTTATTACTTCCGTAGTTTGAGCCTATGGGTCTCCTCTAAATTCTCCCTCTGCGCTTTTGTAACTTTTGCTTACTTGGAGCATCTCTACATATGTGAACAGGTGGGGAACCTGTTCTTGTTCACGTTCGCGGGGCTACAGTTTCCGAGGTCGCTCGTCCGGACAAGAATTGGAATCATGATATCTGTACCAGTCAATTTATGGCGGCAGAGCTATCGCCCGCCGCCGGTGGCGAGCTGATCCTGGATGAACGTAAGATGGTATAGGGTGTACAGGTGAAGCAGAAAGTGGGCGAACGGTCCCGAGAAAGTCGTAGAAACGTGAAATAGAAACTGAGTGTCGATAGGGAAATTACCGTGTAGGCATGGGATAAGGGTCTGGCTCGATAGGACTTGGTAGAGGGGATAATCTGGGCACTGGGGATGTAGAGGTCCGCGGAATTCACGTAAACGAAAATTTTCACGCACACTTGGCGTGAATCATTTTCATGCACTTCGGATTTCACGTGGCTAGTTCATGTACTTTGCCTGCAGCCTAGTGCAAAGAGGATTTCACCATGCTTCTCTCGATGAATTTCAGTCCGCTAAAAGGTAGTGATTTATAAAGTGAGTATAAAGCCACTGCCATCAATCCATTTCATCCTCCGCCACGTCCATCACATCCTGGCGCTCACACAGCGCCCATCGCCGTGGTCCGGGTTCGTGATCGGGAATACGTGCAACCAGGCAGCTGATTTCGTCTACGTCCACCACCTCGATGGGAGCAAACCTCCCTTCCTGGTAATATGATATATTGGCGTTCTTCCCAAGCAATTTGACTGGCGAATGACCGCCAAAAGAGGCTGCGAGGTCGCAGCTCATGATTTGAGTCTAGAATATGAGCAGAAAACTTGATTATAGAAGGAGCTGGCTGTATGCAACTTTACGCTCCAAGACGATTGGGTGATGCTTGTAATTCCGATTCTTGTCTACATCGTGCGAGTACTAAACAATGGAGTAAGAACTGCAAATTGGATTAAAATATATTGGTGTGCACCTTGAGATACGTTGCATCCCGAGTCATGTTGCGCTCGGACTGTTTCACTATCTCGGCGGCCCGATTGTGCCGCCGTCGTTCAAACCGAGTCTTCCCCCAGTGGGATACCTAATGAGGTATATACCCCGGCGCATCGCCTTCCGTGATATCGTATGTTCGAAGGAGGTGGTTCTTGACGGCCACACGAACCTGTGAAGAAAGAGGACCACGAGCGTGGGGCTCTACCACCTGGATATCGGGTCGGTGATACATTAGAATTTGACAGTTGCTGAAATTGAAAACGTACACTCAGAGAGCTCATGGATCCGGGCCTGACGACGGTCCGAGAGGTCGAGCTGCTCCTGGAGATGATACTTGATCTTGATTGCGCATGCATTGTTCTGTGCGACCTTGGCTAGATTGTGCAGCGCATTCGTGGGATCGAGGGAAAGGGTATTCGAATGTAGCTAGCTGCTTAAAGTCAAACATTCAAGTTCAATTGATTTTGATCCTTTGTCACCCCACGTTGAGTGATCCAAATGATCCTTGATATAACACCCGGTGTGGAGGGGTCTATGGCCGACGTGTGGAAATCCATCTGCACGTTGGTTTCAATTTTACTTTACCATGCCCCTATTTATGTTACACATTTGTTTGTATAGTAAATAGTGCCCCATCATCACGATCTACGCGGCCAGTGCAGGGCTCTCGCCCAGAGGTACCACCGAGGGACCTCGCCTCCTACTCTCATAAAGTCGCCAGTGGGCTGTTTAGCCACCAAAACCTCGAAATCACGCCACGACCTCACCCTATTCACACGCCACTTCCGTCACATTCTTACTCTGATTTTTCACCACTTTCGCACTCTAACGGCCCGGGACCCATTCACAAACTCGACCCCAAACATTCGCTCTACTGTTACAACGGACTACCGACCCTGAACAAGAACCTACCGGCCGGGCATTTTCCCCATCCCACCGGCGCTCGGCGGTTTTTATAAATGTCCTCGACAGCCCCTTAAACGAGATTGAAGAGCTACACTGGCCCATGGAACTCGGCTGCCAGGAGGCGGCCGCATTCGGAAGGGTGCAGCATTCGGTGTGCTTCAACGAAGTCATGACATATAGGTACATCCCTCTTCGGCTTCTGCCAGGACGCAGCTCAGAACAGTGGCTTGAGCTCCAGCTTGTGTTCAATTGAATTTGTGCGGCCTCTGGAACTCCTCTCACTTTTAACAACGAGCACATCATCAGTACAGGAAAAGTTTGAACGACTTGTAACCGTCCGACAACGCTACAGGTTCAAAGATTCGCAAATTTACTATGTCTGAAACAGTGGATATTGATTTCGAAAATCTGAGTCATTTCTACTCCGCTACCGGACTACAAAGTCAATGATGTCAAAGATATACAGCTACTATATTGCTCTGGGAACCTGGCCACCTTAGAGGTTTTGGCTTTTTAACAGATTTTTCCGAGAACTTCCCTAATCTGATGATTCCATATGCCTGGCGTACATCCTGCGAACAATTTGAGCCTATTTCGGCCACTTTGACAGAGTTTTGAGTATATGACGAACTCTTTTCCGTCGGAGGTCCCAAAAAGGCAATTGACACAGAACCTGGCCACCCGCGCAAATCCAGTGTTGCCGGCCAAGTTGATAGACTTGCGATGCATAATAATGTTAAAGGGTCATATGTGATGTATTTAAGACACTAAAATAGTACATGCCACCTATGAAAACGGTGGAACTAACTGCTTCCAATGAGAGGTATGAGCGGCGGGATCCAAGCTGCTAATTAACGAGGGCCCGCGCGCCAGCGAGAGAAGAGATTGACCTGAAATAAGTCACAAGCAGGTTTATGAGAAGTCAATTGACATATCCAGACCCGCTGTCCTACTCCTCCTTCATGCTCCAGAGAACCCGACATCTAGATTTTGAAAACCACCAAAAATAGGGTGACTATGGTGCATTGAACGCCTTGAGGAAGGAATAAGGGAGGTAAAATTCCGGAATACGTTTAAATTGAAGCTTTACTTATCAAGGTGGACCACGCTAAGTTTTGGACTCGGAGCGTCAAAGGGTCGTTCGATATAAAGGTCGTTCGGATGTAGTCTTCAAAGCTCGGCTGATGATCATGTACGGGAGTTTAACACTGAAAGGGTGAGGACAGAGAGAACTTTACATACCTAGAGAGAAGCCCAAAAATAGATCAAAAGAACGAGCCTCCAAAGTCGTTGATTGACAAAGAATTGGTGGAGAAAGGAGCGGAACGGCCGCTCGGAGATAATAAATTGATTTTCTCACCCTGCGGCCCGACATTAACCGCGCCAATCGCTTACAGCTGATTGCGGAACTTAAGGCGCGGATCATTTATTTCTTCTACTAATCAAAAAAAGTGTCCCCTAATAAATCCCTCGTATCTCCCGCAATTCTTGACTGATATGACAATTTTATTATCGTTGGAAACCGCGCCGCCGAGGCGCACCCCCGGTATCCATAGATTCAACAACAGAACGATTTTATTTTTTCCTATCTTTGCGTACTACCAGTTGTTTCTGCTTACCTGGGCGCCATGTGAGATGGCGAGGATGTGTCTGATACATGCCTAACATGCATTTTCAGTGTGCTAAGGGGTAGCTTACAAAGGCAGTCGACGCACCTTGCATGCGTGACAGGGTGTGCATGTCCAAGACTTATCTGGAATCCTACATGCCGATCCCAATCTGAGGTCGCATGTCCATCCACTGTATGCCTAATATGCATATAAATGTGTTTTAGAGAGCGAGCCGGAAGGTTGTCGGCGGCCATGCCAAGTGTTGCAACGTTAGGATGTGAACGACATCAGGAAAAACCTCCTTGGAAAAATTCTGCTTATTTTACGCAAAATATCTTTGGCCCCCTCAAATTTTGATAACTTGTTGATATTTAGGCAAACATTGAGCAAATGTCTTCACAATTGTGCATATTCCAGGAAGTGTCGCATATAACTTCAGCAAATCTGTGGAAAACTTGGAGAATTTGGCAACCTACTTACAACCGTGTTGAACTACGGTAGTAATGCAGTGTCGCATACCAGTCCACGGATTGGTCAAGAACGTCGGACATTTGTCCCGCCATGCTATAAGATCTCCGCTCAATGAGGTGCAGCTGTGCCACGCTCGGGAGAAAGGAATACTTCATTAGATATTGGTCCACCGAGGTGGGCATTCAGAACTTTGGTGAGAATTTCTACAAGCCAGATTGACCGTCCCCAAGCTGTACATGATTCGGGCCATCAACTCCGATCAGCCCGAGGCTCTGAAACACGAGGCGAGCCCGTGACGTGTCAAAGGTGGTTTGATTTGATCCCACCGCGTTTTCCCTTCTCCCACCACCCTCTCTGCCATCTGACCTTCACTTACCTCCACACATGCTCGCACGCTCCTGTGTCCGCCGCGGTGACCCGCCCCAGCGAGGTGAGTCATGCTCTTCCGCTTTCACCACAGAACAAGATCTCACATCGTGCGGATATGTAGTACAGCACCTGTACTGGTGGCAAATCCCCCTCCCGCTCCAGCAACCCCATCCTGCCAGCGACGTGAGTCATGCTACACCTTATTCCAGGGATTTTTCGCTCACGCCGGGAGGACAGTGCAATAGTGGTAGCTACCCCTGCCCCGGCCACACCATCATCCGGCCCGCGACGTCAGTCGTGCTAGCGCTTCATTTACCGGATGAGTACCTGCTCACGTCGAGAGGACAGTGCAGCCCCTTCCGCTGATACATCTAAAATTCTCGCGCACGGCAGCCGGTACCGATACTGCGACCCCGGTCTTCGCCCACAGACGCAGCAGCAAAACCCAGGCAACTCTGCGACGGCGAGGGACAGCAACCCCCCGGCATCTGCGGTTCCTGGGCCGCCCGCAGCGACGGTTGGTACGGGGACAGATAGCCAGACACAGATGCAGACACTCACAAACGCGCGCTTCGGCGCAGCAACGGAGCGCCCGCGCTGTGCCCACCGACGGTTTCAGGCTCGGGGTCCAGCTCGGGGTCAGGGGCGGGTCGGGGTCGAGTGCGGCGGCAGCGAATGGGAGTGGTGGTAGCAGCAGCTTGTGCGTTTTTCGCTTTCGCTTCCCCCCATCCCTTCTTCTCCTCTCCTCTTCCCTCCCTTCCCTACCTCATGCGCGATGAGATGATGACGAGCTCCCTCACGCCTCCCCCCACCACAGCCTCGTATACAAGCCCGCGTTCATCGGCGCCCTGGCCGCCGTCGGTGTCGTCCTCGCGCTCATCCTCCTCTTTGTCGTCCTGCGCTGCCGCTGCTCGTCACGTTCAATGTTACTGATGCTGGGGATAGTGGCAGAATGTATATTACAATCCCCTGTATCACGTAGTTTCATATTGAATATATCTATTTCCCTTTCTACTGTGTTTGAAGTTGAGAAAGTGGTACAAAATTCAAGGAAACCTGTGTGCATATGGCCCAAAATTAGCCAAATTATCAGAATCCTTGAGGGGGGATCCTATTTTGATATAATTGTGCTCACTCCTGCAACTCGAGATGATTTTGCATATTTTGCGATATTTTGTCGCAAATATGCAAAATTATCAGGGGAGGTTTTCCCTGATGGAATGGTCGGAAACACCACCAAATAGTCGAAAAGCACAACGGAGCTCGAGATCTGTGGGGATTTCTTGTGAATAGTAGCAGTGAATGACACTATGATGCGCATCTGGGTCCTCCCCCGCACATTTAACCACGTGAATGGTGTGTTCGAGGTGTGGAATCAGTCGTGTCATGACAGCAGTATTTTCTTGCATCTGTCGCAAATTTAATTTTCCGTATATTGGCGTAGATAGGCCCAGATAGGGCTCTATAAGGGCATAGGCCCTGTGCCTCCCTATAACGGGGAAAGGTCCGCATCAGCCATTGATAGGGCGCGTGTAGGGCGTGCATAGGGTGGTTCAGGGCCTATGCTCCTTGCAGGGCCCTGTCCTCCCTATGCAGCCTTGGAGGTCAGGCTCTCCCCAACGAGAAATAAAGATTTTTATTTTTATTTGTATTTTCTTTTGGACATTTTTCTCTACCGCATCGTGCGCTTGCTGTTCTGAAGTATGTGCTGCTGGTCTTACAACGTCTCAGTTTATTAGTTCACACGGTATGAATCGAACGAGGGATCGCATGGGCTCTTAAATTTGCGGAAGGTGCTCTTACTGCTACCACTACGCGACCGTTAGTGGTCAAAGTTGTTTGACCGGATACATGCAATCAGACAACTTTTTTTCCTGAGGGTCTGAGACTCCAGTTTCGATAGATATACTCTCCTTATCGCATCGGCTAAGCTATCCATCTGAAGTGTTGATTGAGACGCGCAGGTGTTCTGTCTTTAAGCACATCACGGGGCCCGGCCATGCGACTTTCCTCCCGCCTCCATGCAGCTTTGCACCGATGTCCCGTGGCGCTACCTCACTCTCAAGCAACACTGTGCACGACTGAGCCACTCTCTGACATCCTCGGCACTAGTCTCTGAGACGCCGCGTACATATCTCGCTGCAAATCCGCTTCGTGACGCTCTGTGCGCGGCTTTCAGACTTGGATTGGCTTCTACAGAGTGTCTACTCATCGCTTCCCCCGCCACGCTACCCCCCGGCTGTACGACTGCGATTCCTCCTCACCTCTACCCGACTGCTCAACATCCGCCTCGGGCTCTTCCTGCACAACATCCATCTCGTGCAGCGCTGCGAGCACTTTCCTACGACCTACACCTGCTGCAGCTCCGTCCCCGAGCAGCTCCCATGCTCGGCTCTTCGGCATCTGGGAAAAGAACATCGTCCCAAGCGCGGAATAACTCCACGATCCCAACGGCGTCGCTCCGCGAGCCCGGTCAGTAGATACACGAGGATATCGTCGTGGGTGGATTTCCAGTTGATGCCGGTCTGCGTGCCCTTCTCAGCCATCAAGACATCGGCAGAGAGCGTCCAAAGTGCCTGTTGCAGCGGTGAGTGCCCCCAGACATAGAGAAAAACGGAGACTCACGTATATTGGCAGCGTTGGCGATCAAACCCGGTGTCGTTTGCTGAACGTCGTAGATGTCTGCCATGCGGCGAACGTTCGGAGCGCCACCCTTACCCGTAGCAACGTGCTCAGCCTTGGTTGGCCCATAGACGATTCCGACAGCAATCTGGAGCTCTCGTAAGTTTCTCTCAGAGGCGAGGCATGCATCAGCAGCTCGGAATGGAGGAATGTTTCCGCATTGAAGGAGCAAGCGCTGTCACCATGGAGGATGGGTGCATCAAAGACGTCGTAAATCTTCTTTCCCGCTGCGTTGACGCTCCCTCCGATAAGATCAGCGAGCCCCGCGCGTGTCGCATCGTCGCGCAGGTCAACACCGCTAGTGATGCGGCCCTTGAGATGGTGCAACCATACCGTATCCATGGAGTGCCGAACGCGGTTGGTCGTATTCCAGCGCTGGTGATTAAAGCCGAAGTTGAACTCAAGAGTTGTCAGGACAGACACTGACATCGAGATGACGACACGCACCTCATAATGACCCACTGCTTCTTGCGCTGGTTCCGCCCGCGATACGCGTCAGGAAGAACACCACACGCCTCCTTCAGCTCGCCTTGCACCTTGTTGGCGATGTTGTCGAAACGACGAGACTCGGCATAGGTGGATTTAACGTTGAATTCGAAGGTTTTTGAGGTGGGGCGCGTGAACCAGATCTGGTACAGAAGCCCGTACTTATACCCCGCCGAGCGCACCACGTCCTGGGGGTCATCATCCTTCTCGCCGTCGCCCCCATCGGATTCGTCACAATCGACGGGGTCGTTCTGGTTTTCGCGCTCAGAGTCTGAGTTGGGTATGCGATGACCGCGACGAGACCGGCCACGATGCACGCGATTAGGAGGACGACCGCGCTGAGTATTAGTGCACTCGGCCAGCGCTGCGCGCCTCTCAGCTGCGTCAGCGCGTTCCTTCTGGGTGTTGGATTCCAATCGAGCTTGTTGTAAGCCTATTGATGTCTCAGCAGCGAGTCGGCCTCATGATATGCCAGAACGCACCCCAAAGAGCTGCTGCATGCTCATGTCCTCCAGCCGTTGCGGTGGTTCTTGAGAAGATGGGCGAGACATGTGTAGTTGTGGTGGGGGGAGGAGTCAAAAGTGGGGAGTCGCCGTCTGCCAACTGCCAAGCCAACAAGCGCACTCCAAACATGACTTCATGCAAATCATGACGTCGACTTTGAGGTATAGCGCCATGACCGCGTCCAACATCTCCCCTCATGCCGTCCAAGGGCAAGAAACACCAAGCTCACCGGAATTCATCGACATTCAAGCTGTGGCAAGTTATGCGGGAGGACAAAACCATCGAGAGGATTCCATGGCCATCTCGAGGGCTGCAAGCGTGATGCTCAACTACTCTCGGAGTGGATGCGATTGGATGCGCTGCGAGATGCACGAAGGGTAAGGGATACGCATTCTGTCCGAGCTGAGTCTTATTTGTACAGCGCAAACCAACGCCGGTGGAAGATCCTGGACCTGCCAGCCCTGCGCACTCGCCTGGTCCCGATTTGAACTCTGACTTCGCACCGATGCAAATCGACACTCCCGACGACAGTCCACCTCCAGAACCACCCTCCGACGAGCCTCGCACGTATACTGTGGCGCTCCCCGACGCACCCTACATAACGATCGCACCTCACCCGAAAGACATCGACACATTCGGGAAGATCATTCTACTTTCCGGCGGCGGCGTCAGTTTGACGAGTGCAGATGAAGAATCCCCGAGCAGCAACCCCCCGTATTGCTGAGTTGGCTAACGCTGCTCGTCCGTGGGCTCCCTGGGTCTCCCTCCCCGACTTCGAATACGCCGAGACGGCCCCCCGGCTTCCTCATTGAATCCTTAGATTTCGAGGAAGCCTGGAACTTCACCTGCTGCCGAGCGAATCGGGCTAACCATCCCTGCCCGCGCTGCCTCGTTAGGCAAGAGCTCATCGACTGCTTGCACAAGCACGCGAAAGAGCGCTCACTGTGGCGATGCGCGCTGTGATCAAACGTGCGCGCGAGGCACCCAACCCAACGCAGAGAGACGCGATCCTCCGGGACAGCGGCCTGCATGATATTGATGTACGTCTCTTTCCTCTTGTCCCACTTGCGCTGATGTTCCGAAGCACTTCATGTGGGACTTCCGCTTCTCAGACCCTTACCAGGCAGTAACATACGACCTCCTCCACTTCACGGAGTCCGGCCAATGGGACACCACCTCTGGCCACTGACAAAGGAAACTTCATCAACGAACACGGTGTCGATGTCCAAGTCACCGACATGTGCGTCCCGAGCTGCACCTACCGCCGCACCTCGCCCTGATATCATTTCAGAATGGCCCAGTTTCCGCGTTGGCGCGGCTTGAAGCACATCTGCAATCCGCTCACGAAGGACTTCACTGATGGACAGACTCATTTCGATATCTTCAAGGTACGTAACTGGTCAGCGAGTACATTCATGAGCTGAATCGTGTTATCCAGTGCATCATCTTCGTCCTTGCAGAGTTACTGCCTCGAAAATCCCCACTCCTTCTATGTCTCCGCACGCTGCTCCAGATACGCATGCTCGCTGGCCTGCGCGTCTTGACCGAGAGCCGTATCGAGCTCTTAAAACGGCTTCTAAGGCGCTACGAGGCCTGTTGTAAGGTGAGCGATGCTCAGACGCGGGATAAATATTTATTTATTTAATGCTTTCAGAAAGTCACCGATGTGTATGGAAAGACATTCGCGTGGCCAAAGCAGCATTTCTTGGTCCATATGATACCGGACATCCTTGCCAAGGGCGTCCTCCGGAACGCCACGACTCGTACTGGCGAAGGGATGCACCAAGAAGTCGCTCAGCACTATATGCATACCAACTTTAGGGATGTCGACCCCCAGGTGTGATTTTTCTGCTCTCGTTCGCGCTCAAACTAACTCTGTATCTGAGGTCGCTCATCGAGACGAAGAGCAAGAGGCAATTGCACGCACGCGCCTGACAGTCGACGATTTCTTCCGACGCGCGCGGAATGAGGGCGACGGCGACCAGGATGAGGAGGAGAATCTCAAAAAAGATCTTTCGCAGTCCGCGACGGGTCCAATCGAAAGATTCCTCACTCGAAGATCCCGGCAGCCAGTACCTCCGACCACTGGGTCCTCGGATCGTCCCTCCGCTCTGGCGACAGTCGCAGCTACGAAGATCTCTATGCCGAGAACGACCGCTCTTCCGAAACTTCGATCCCCGTCTTCGTTCGTTCCTGCGGGAAGTCTTCCCCGTGGAGTTCTTGCGCTACGAGGACACAGTCAAGGTGCATTCGATCCCTACTCTTATCCGCAGTGAGTGTACTGAAATTGTTGCAGATCGAGCTCTTCCGCTGCCTCTACATCGCTTATCAGTCGCAAGACGATTGGCGGGAGGGCGAGGACATTCTGCGCTGTCATGCAGACTGGTACAGGCGCGGCCCTCGCTACGACTGCCTCTTATTCGACGCCGCGATGAGCGCCTCGCATGCGCACGACTGCGCTCCCTCGTTCGCTGCCAGCTGCCTTCTGGCCGGATCGTTGACGTCGCGATGGTCCAGCTGATGCAGAAGAGCAGTTGGCGCCCTCGAACGCACTGGGACGGCTGCCTAGTGTTCGACGAGTGCCGTGAGATCGACTTCTTGCTGGTCGAGCACATTGTGCGTGGTGCGCTCCTCGCTCCCGTGCGTCCGGCACCATCTGGTCGTTCCCACTCTCATTATCTCGTTGACTTCGTCGACGGTGATATGTTCCTACGCTGCCTGAATAGTACAACACATGTATGCTATTAAAATTCACCATTTCCCCTGCCACCCGAATCGAGCTCAATTAGGGCTCTATCGAGCCTTGCGAGCGCCTTGGATAGCACCTATACCTTCCCAACAGTCGCCCTATCCAGCCCTGCCGCCCTGCGGGGACCAGGCAATCCCCTGTCCTCGCCTATCAGCGGCCTATGCCGCCTCAGGGCCCTATCGAGGAAAAATAAAATTTGCGACATCAAAAGCTCATACGAGCTCCAATTCAACGGCCAGGAGCTAAAGCATGTCAGAGCCTTGGGTGGATTGAGGCAAAGTGAGTTGGGTCGTGCGCGCTTAGTGTATGCCGTCGTGGTCGAGAGCAAGACAGAGTCGGTCACATCATGTTCTGTCACGCACGCCATAGGCGACGACACCCTTCTACCTTGCTCTCGACATGCTTATGTGCATACTAGTCATGCTGTAGGCCTATCTCCGAGGTCTCAGATTGGTCGTAAGGGCGCAGAACAGCTGGTACGGCTGAGCCATAGGCGGAAAATAATTGTGCGAATTTCATGAAAGTTTTGAGACAGGGACGTGCGTCCCGACGGTGCGGTTCCAACGATAATAAATTTGTCTCTATCAGTCAAGAATTGCGGGAGATACGAGGGATTTATTGGGGGACGCTTTTTTTGATTAGTAGAAGAAATAAATGATCCGCGCCCTAAGTTCCGCAATCAGCTGTAACGTCAACTCATCGCTTTCAGCTGAAAATTAACAGGAACAGGCGACATAGGTTGTATTCCACCCTTCGAGCACAAAAATGCCAAATACACAAGCATAGCGGCCTATAATTGACAAGTGGCCAGGTTCCTAGTGTGGCCAGGATCCTAGTCATAGATAGTAAGACTAAGATAGCAAAGACTCATAGTGGATTTAACCTCTAATACAATATGATGCATTTTTTTCTGCCCCTGACACGATCGTATCACCGTAATGACCGTAATTTTACGGTTACCGTACCGTCCGATACTCGAAGTCATTGCTTCCGGGTCGTAATCCCACGGCCGTATCCGGCACGGCCGTGACCGTATACGGTACGGTTGCCAGCCCTATGGAACATGCTACTTAGAGTGAATTGACCATGACGCCAACATAAATACCAAACGAGCCGCGTGTCTTCTATCCAGAACAGATACACCTTGCTGATCAAAACCGTTGTTGTGTGAAAGTCTGGGCGAACATTGTTCACCTAGAGTTATTTTCCGCTCAGAAGAGTGCTATCGACCCATAGATGAAAATTCGAGCAGCACCACTTGATTATTGGGAGCGATAACACCTGTATAATTGGGAGAACGGTGGTTTGTCCTAATCAGGAATGTTGATTGACCGAAACTTGGGGCAGCGACGGATGTGAACTGTACTTCTGGTTTAACCTTTAGATCAGGCTAACCGGCTCACTCCCTTACCACCACGGTCATCGTCTGTGCCGCCCACAAAGCGCTTCAAGTTGCCACGCCTCACCAGTGCAGGGACTAATCAATGTTCCCCTCATGCAATCAATGGTTAGTGTCGCCACAACACCCAAGAGGACTTCAAAGGGGTCAAATAACAATTACCGCAACCAAGAAAAGATATTAGAGAGCTTGAGCCCAAGCGGCATGCCACTTTTTAGGTTGTGCAAAAAGCGGCATGCCACTTTTTTCTTTTTTTCCTTTAAAGGGCATTAACAAGGTGCAATAGCCTCAGGGTGTGAATTTGAGGTGCACACAAAAGTTGTAAAAAAGCGGCATGCCGCTTGGGCTCAAGCTCTCTATTCAGAGGTCGGTTTCACATCTTAAGAAGTGTTTGAAGAGTTTTTTGTTAAGGAATTTATTTCAAATTTCATTTCGAAATTCTGAAACACGTGTGGTTCAAAAGTTGAGTGAGTTAAACTGATATTTTTGCGAATCTCTTTGTATGGTGTGACCTTCTTTTAATATTTCTGATATAGATGGACCTTCGAAAGAATGAAGTTTGATTTAAGCCTCACAAGCCCGCTGGCTTGTACATAGGCATGAGTGCACTTGCCATTTCCATGGCGATGGCAGGTATTACAGCTCTGCGGTACAACAGGCACAGTCTGTTTTTTTTTTCTATTTTGGCAAGTTTTCACAAGAACAGGTGCCCAGGACCCCTGACAATCCCTTCGGAGGCTAGGGCCCGAAATTCCGGAATTCTTCGATTTTTGTCCGGACAGATTTCCACGAGATCATGTTGTTTTTGTCCGGACAGGACCTAGCCCAGGCTTCCCAAACGGGTAATTTTCCGCTCTCACGACCCAAAAAAATGCCCAAATTTCCTGCTACAAATACCCTTTCTACTCTTCTATGCGGAATACACACAAGTTGAACTTGAATTTGAGGTGAAGACATTGTTTCCAGCCAAATTTGGTGACAAATTTCGCCCGGACATCGACCCAACGTCGACGAGACCGCAAGTTTTTGTCCGGACAGTACCTAGGTTGTCCAGCTTCAAACCCCAGTTTTTGTCCGGTCAGAACCTAGGTTTTCGAGCCAAAATGTCAAATTTTTGTCCAGTACAGGCCCTAGGGTCCAAAGGCATAGCCAGGGGTCCTAGCTGTTTCCCCTCAAAATAAGCTCATTCAATTTGCATTGAAAATCCACAGCCAGTCTTAAACTAGGAACCGAAACACTTAGTTTCCGCATGTGATTGCGGAGGCGCTCCTGCTCCAGTGACATCATTCTTTGTCTAGGCAGGAACAAAGGCATCCCAGCCTCCCAATGAGCTAAAACTTTAGGTGGTTTGGAATGGTGGTCATGGAGAACGAGTGCAATCATTCTCAGAGCTCAAATGTGAGTAAATAATGTAGAAGCGAAACACTTCTAAATAATCCCGTGTACCCCATACGCGAAAGTTGAACATTGAAAGTGTTTGTATCCATTATCTGCAACCCCGAAATCCCATGTGGGCACTCACTTCATACCTGGTTGTCCTATGTGCACATAGAACCAAAATTGAGTGGCCCATACTGACAAATATGTGGCCTGAAAAGAAGCAGAAGGAATGGCCTCTACAGGAGATTCCTTACCAGTTCTTTTTGTGGAAGTCGACTTTCTAAGGTTTAGATTCATGCCCTACAATATCTTGTTTGGTATCAAATAACACCAGGGGCAAAGACCGACACATATGAAAACCATATGCATTAAACACATATGGTTTGCATATGCACGGATTGTGGAACAAATGTGTCAATCACCTTTGTTGCACCTTTGTTTTCAGGGGTGACACAAAGGCGAAAACAAATGTGCAACAAAGGTGACTGACGCCTTTGTTCCACGATCCACGCATATGCTCACCATGTGTGTTTAATGCATATGGTTTTCATATGTGTCAGTCTTTGTCCCCGGCATAATGTAGTGTTTCACTTCTATATCATGTTTCACTTCCTGGTTTGAGACTGTACCGGTATTTTTGATCCTTTTATGTAATATAATTTCTTCCGGAAAAACTCGGTTTTGAGTAGGACACCTATAGTACTCAGAATACTGGCCAGATTGGCCCAATCTTTGGATATACTATACATCTGATGTGAACCTAGCCACCGTGGGTGTTTACAGAGTTTAATGTACTCAAACTTCCATTAACAGCTCTACTTATGACAGTGTCTGGATACTGGGGCTTTTCATTCAAATCCACAGTCACAGGTCATGGACCCCTATTTCAACGTCGAACTTTGGTTGCGGTCAAGTGTCACAGTGGCCCTTGTTGAACCTGCCGCTGGTCACGTGCGACGGAGAGCAGCTGGCAAGCAGTCGGCTAGTTCCAGCACACAAATCAGGTAGAGAGAGAGTTTCAGAGATTAAGCGGCATAAGAATATCATATTCACTCAGAAATCAACTACAGACAGCTGGGGATTTATACTAGACTACAATATAATATGAAATAGAAGGTACTGTACTTTTTCGTTCAAATCGACAGGGGGTGTGACGCATGACCCATTTTACCTATTCGACATTTCGGCAGCCGCCAAATTTTGGCGTGACACCTCGAAAATTTCGACATTTGAACCGAAAATTTCGTCTTTTTTGCACTTTTTGGGCAGTTTGGGGACCTGCGTGACCGCCTGGAAATTCGACAGAGGCCCCAGTGACGCGTGACATCGACCAAAGTTCGTGATCGACAGGGGGGTGCGTGACGCATGACTACCGATTTGAACGAAAAAGTACAGTACTGCAGAAACAGGAGTCGAGGAGTGGTGTGTGAATGTCAAGCAACGGTGTCAAGGTCGCAATCAACGAGTGTCGATGAAACAATTAACGAGAGTGTGGAATGTGTGGGGAGATAATGAAAATGCGCACAGCACACCGTTACATCACGGCGCAGGTAAAATGGCCTGAAAGATGCAAAAAGCGAGAAATTTCGGGGGTGGCACGCCAAATTTTAGCCGGTGTCGAAATGTCGAACTCACACCAAACAAAGGCAAATTTCGATGCACATGGAAACTTGAATAGATTTCCTAAGAATCTATGTGAAAATCAGTCCTACTGAGATTGTGAAACCAAGCTGCATGGAAACTCAAATAGAAAGCGTAAAATTCAATACCAGAATCAGCTATAAAGAAACAAAGCATTTTAATTGCACTGAAAGAGTCTTTGAATCTTCTAAATTCAGTGCGCATTCCAGCAGCGCTGAAATTCTGAGCCATTTTTGCCATTGGCTGGCTTCCTCCAATGGCAAAAATCCCTCAGGATTTCAGTGCGGCTGAAATGCGTACTGATTTTATGACTTTCAAAGAGCATTTCAATGCCACTGGAGTCCTTTGTTTCAATACAGCTGATGCTCATGCAGATTCTTACTATTTCTCTTTGAGAATCAGTTGCGTACTTTTCACCCTTGGGTTTCCTTTTAGGGAAATGCCTCTTTGGGAACGGCACAGGACGGCAATGCGGCAGCGAACGGCAGCGTCTTCTTGGTCAATTTCCTTCGTTGTAGAGGTTATAAAGATATAAGACAAGTTATTTAAAGAGGAATCCTTAAAGATGTGCAATTATTCCCGCAGATAAATGATAACAACACCCATTTGAGATTTCAAGTCAATACATACAGCAAGGTATTTGCAGTACATATATGTACGGGTGGCACGGGTAATGCATTGCAACAGGATGGGCAATACAGTAGTGAGAATGAGGTAACAAAGCAAGAAGCAGAGGGTACTGCAACCGGTGACCTGGAAGGGGAAGAGAAAGGGATGTCGAAAGGAGTCAGAATGATAGAGGTGGGAGACTCAACACCGAGACGGGTGGAGAGAAGCGGGGTCAGCAGATACACGACGGAAATAGTATTTGGCGCGCACAGAATATCCTTCAGGGCTCCCATCGAACTGCGACACGTCATACGGTGGTGGCGGCGTTCATACATCGGGAATGTTGATGGGCCGCCATGGACGAGGGGTGAGGCGGGCGGGTGTCTGCTAGTGCAGAGCAGTGGCCAAGGATGGATAGGGTAGGCGAAGGGCGGCGGCGGCGGCGGCGTGGTGGCATGGTGGTAGAGGAGCAAGTGTGTAGAACACAATGATCAGGCGGAGAATGAAAACATATCACAGGCCGATAACCCTGCCGAAACTCACGTGAATGCTCCTTCTAAATAAGGGAATGCTTAGTCACGAACCCAAGGGCGAAAAGGCAAAGACTGTTTCCATGGGCATTGAAATTTTGCTTTATTTGGTGTGACTTGAAAAAAAGGTCACGCATCACCCCCCCTGTCGATTTGAATGAAAAAACCCCGGTACCTACTTCACTAAAGTGTGCGCTAGATCACAATCACTCAGCATGTAATACGCCATTGTCTAGGGCTGCATGAGATGTAAGTATAGCATATCCGCGGAATGGCTTACCAAGCCGACAAAATGGGTTGCAAGCCCAAATGCCTGGCGTGGGCGTGTGATGCCACCAAGATCCACACCCACGCCCGAAACAAGCCACTTTTGCAAGCCAAAAACGTCACTCTCATCTCCGGCTTACGTGCTGGTTTTCTTCGCTACCACGTAACAATGTCGAAATTACGAGATACTCAGGGACATCCAAATTCAACCAGCCACCCCAAATGCATACCCGCCCCACCTTATTGCCGCCGTTCGTATGCACCCACCTCACGGCCAATCATATGGCATCCGACTACTCCCCTCCCGTCCTTCACGTCTCACCGTCCTTTGCGCGCATTGGGAGTTGAACCGATCTGAATTCCGCCACCTTACGTGATATTCAGGGATGTTCATTCATCAAGCCACCCCAAATGCAGATCGGATTTTTTTGTGCCTCCGCCTCACGGCCATTCACAACTCTCCTCCAGTTCTCTATGTCTCACAATCCTTTGCGCATGTTGGGGGACTCAGCCGAGCTGGACTACGCTGCATTTGTTTTCGACCAGTCGGTCCATGGTCGTATCTGGCTTCTGGCCGCCGTGCTAACAATGTCTTTCAGTCGAATGATACGTTACTTCTTCCTTGCTGGACTCGGTGCGTGATTGTGTGCATCTGAGCATCGTAGCTTCATCGCTGGCTACAGCTTTTCTCATTTATGACCATCTCCTGACCCTTGACGCGGAAGTAAAATTCGTCTGGTCGGCCAAATTAGGGCCGGGTACCTGCTGGTTCCTCGCTGTCAGGTACATCGCGCTCAGCGCAAACATCGGGGTTGCGGTGTACTATTTCCGTGATTTGGACCACGAGGTGCGCTGGTGTCTTCGGTTATCCCCTGCACCTACTCTTTCTTCCACTCATGTCTAATCTTTTTGCGCTCGAAGACGTAGAACACCTTTACATCCTCGACACCACCTCACTCATATTCTCGACAGCTGCGTCAAGATGCTATGGGTATGGGATGTGCTGCTTTTATCACAGGAAGCTCTCATCGAGAGTGAGTACGCAGCCGATACAGATTAAACAACTGACGCCGCTGCAGCAACACTCAGCCTTCGGGTCTTCGCGATGTATGGCCTCAACAAATGGATCCTCGTCTGTCTCCTGGCTGCGGTCGGCGTTATGGGATCTGTCGGGCTCGTAAACCGTTCAATTTTCCAATGGATGAATTCTGATTTTTCGATGCGCTTAGTGGGCGTCTGTCACGTATGGGCAACACGCAAATATCCCTGCCGTACCGGGAGTAGTTGGATGCCATGCACTATATACCGCCACGTGAGTTGAGTCAAGTCATCCCTTCTTCTGTATTGTTCATTTCTTTTCCGCTAGTGTTGCCCGTAAGTACCTTCCCACTTTTTGTAAATGGGCCCAATTTGATTTTCTAACTACTCAGGTTCGGCGGGGACCTGGGAGGCATTGTGAGCGCATTCATCCCAGCTTCTCTGCGGGGGAAAGGGTTGATCCCGGACCATTTAATCCAGAGTCGTGTGCGATATACTCGTTTTTGCGCTGACTGTCCGGCGGGCATACATTCAGCGTGCTTCGCCGTTGTATGCTGGATCGTTGATTCAGAGGATGGCCACAGACGGTATGAGGGCTTCTTTCTGTTTCCCTCGCTTCCTGACTCCCAGTTCCTATCTGTGTGGCTGTCTAGGGAGCATGTACTTCGGGTGCGCTTGCAGATTCAGGTGCAGAATATTTGTTCAACGGATCATGTAGGATAATCGTCTTGGCCAATCTGGCGAATGTCCTGACTTTCTATGTGAGTCGTGAATACACTTTTAAGAAACCTCTCGCTTTCTTTTCCATTTTAATTTCCTTCTGTAGCTTGGCCACGTGCTTCCTATCTATAGTTCCCTGTCTACCGCCTTTGACCTGGATGACACACAGGGCCTCGTTCCGGGGTTCTTATCCTGGTTCACGACGAGGTGCTATTCCATTCCACTCAAAAAATTGCCCATATGACTAATGGCAGTTCCAGCCTGTCCGTAACCCTCCTCTTTCGACTGATGCTCAATCTTCAAGAGGCTGGTGCTCCGCGGATCGCCACCAATCCAGTGGATACGGAGACGGTTCGCTTCATGGAGATGGGGAGAACTTCGATTGACGACACGTTGGATACGGAGACGATTCGGTTAGCGGAGATGGGGAGCACTTCAATTTATGACGAATCGCGAAGTGGAACACAAGCCACGTAATGTTCGTTTGTTGGCTCTCTGGGGATCCTGTGACTGTGTTTGATACAAGTTTGGCTCAAATGCTCGCTTTTTTCATCGGAACCCTCTCCTCGAAAATGCAAGGAATCTTCACTCGATTTTTGAGTTCGGAGACCGCTTCCAACGATGCGAGAACTGCAGGAAGAGATGTTGCTCGTTTCTGCCCGAACACCGGCAGCAGAAGGAGGATATGCGCCGCGCACCCAGTGGAGTCCATTGAACCACGTCAGTCAAGTAGTGCTCATCCACGCACATGCTGACACCAATTACAAGTTAAACATCCTGGGAAACGCCCGATAGCATGCAACACATACTATAATTTGATCTTGACGCACTTCACAGTTTTGCAGCCGCGTTTGAACATGCGGTGCTGAACCACTTGGAAAGTTGACCCTCAACTGTTGCATAGCTGTACAACTGGCCTTACAGTGAATTAAACTGGCTGAATCTACACCAATCCCTGGGTCTATTCGAACGTTGAGGTCAATGTACGTGATTGATTCTTTTCCTTGACTAGTTCCTTCGCAGGGACTAGAACGCCCACCACAAGATCTTGGTTCATATGAAGTATGTTCAGCCGCTCATTATAAACATATCGACAGCTGCTTCTTTTTTCTTCTGTTTTCGAGATTCGATACTAATTTCTTTACCCTTCTATAAAAAAATTCGCCACCCGGCCGCACTACGTACGTGGCCAGTCGTCAAGGCCAACATCCAAAGAAACCCACATAAATTCGTAGCATTCGTGTATGGTCATTCCCGACATCTATCATTCCTGGGCGCCATTGATCTCAGCTGGGCAAAAGACCGAAGTGTAGAACTGACATTAATATATTCTTGATTTCATCTAAGGTACAAAGGAACCGACCACTGTCATGGGTGTACAGTGCGCCTGCGCGGAACATGGGTCCCCACGCGCGGCGCGGCGTGCGAGATGTTGGGAGTGTGCGAAGTTGGGAATGCGAACCAGCGCTGCCAGAATCCCGGAGTGAGGTTCGTGACCTGGATATGTAGGGGAGGGAGGGTACCGTGTCCACTGGGCATTGCAGATGTGCCTCCGACGTCGGAGTGCAATAAGTGTCAAGTTGAACCAGTCAACGAAGGGCGCATCGTGAAGTTGGTTGTGGGGACGAGAGAGTGAGGGAGTGAGCGGCTGGGGATGGGTTCGGGGTGGCAGAGATGGATATTATGGTGGGTGTTGTGATGAAGAAAAGAAACGACAAAGGGACGAAGGTCCTCCATGCCGTTCGTGCATGGGGTCCTCGTTGTCTGGTTGTGCAACTCTTCCGCCGAAGGTTCTTGGCGCCAGGCATAATATTTTCAATTTCGGCGGCTCAGTACAATGCAAAGCCTGTTTTCGATAGCTATGGTCTCATCATATGGCCCTAGACAAATTCTCCCCCTGCTTTGGGCGTTTTGGTCGTTCTGGTCAAGTTCTGGTTGTGAAATCATCGGCGATCGCGGTGAGTGATTGCCGCGCTTGACGCGACCCTTGCTCCTAACCACAACAACGGATTGGTCCTGACATTTCGACGCCGCCCATCAATCTCACATTCTAGTCTGGTCGCTTGGAACTCATCGCTGCCCTTTTCTGATCGATTGCTCCTGAATTGTGGCCATGGCACCTCTTAAGCTCTTTGCTTTGAATCACCTTCACCTGTGGTGAAGACGCCTGAGCATTAGTCGCCAGGCAGCTTGGGCAATCATCGAAACAAACTTAAAAAAACCTGGAGCCGCAAGATGTGCCGTGACGAACGCGGGTTGACGGAATGCCGAGATATCTGGATTCTGGGCGCATCTGTTCTCGTGTGAGTGGTTGGTGTTCGGCCTATTGGATTCGAAACGATGCCAATCGAGTATCGCAAGACCGGTCGTGACGAAGAGAATTGATTGAGCTCGCGGCGGAGGGCGCCGCCTAAGTGACATGCGAGTTTCCTTCCAGCGACGGATATCGGGACCGGAGAAGTTGAAGCTATGATTCGGCAGCCGAGCCTTGAAAACCCTATGCGCGTGGCTGGAGAGGTCGCCCGAGCAGCCCAACATGCGGGTCAAGAGAGTAGAAGCGCGTTGCCAAAGACCTCCAGATGTGAACGATAGCTGGGTGATAGATTCGTTCGATGCCTTCCCGACGGTTTGGAAGCAATTGACCTCTGTCAACACCGGATCGTTTGGCGGCCATTATTACAGAGAGCGCGGGGTAGGGCCATTTTACGAGAATTGCCTTCAACTTGAACCAATTAATCCTATCCGGAAGGTGACATGCGAAATCAGCTGAGGTATAAAGGTTGGTGTACGCAAAGTTCTAACCACACAAACTTCCTCGAATCCACCCATTCAACAACAAGAACGACACCAACACCAACAGAGTGCTTTTTATTGCCACAGTGGCTCTCTCGCTCGTCCTGGCGACGCCAGCGATGGCTTTATCCTCTAACCTGACTGTCCACGATAGCGATAGTCTGACCTGCGTTCACCGCGGAACCACCGCCGACGGTACGTTCATCTAGTTACCACAATACGGCGCAGCGGTTAACGCTAAACTTACGAGCGACTCTCTCCGACTGCCAGGCACTGGTTCAGCCCAACATCTGGTCCAGTGCTTGGGCCGGCAGTTCGAACGTCCAGTGCCCGTGAGTTCCCGTTGTTTTGTTCCTGAGATCGACGGCTGACAGATTGTGATAGCTGAACTGCTCCAGTGCGCCACCGGGGTGGTAAAACAACAAGGCCTACAATGTTGCGTGCCACGGAAATTGTAAGCTAGGCGGCAAAGGTAAAGGTGCGGACTGACTCATTATTCGCTGAGCTGCGTATATTATTCGCCGTACCCGGGGCGGGTCACCACGTTCGACTCGGAGATCACCCGCCAGCGGGATAGGTTTGCAAGCCCTTTCGCTGACAGAATACTGCGCAATTTCATTCAATTCGGCACGGGTTGGGACCTGTGACCCAAAATATCGATTCGGCACTTCGGCAACCAACGAAGTTTGGTGTGACACCTCCAAAAATTCGGCATTCAACTTTCAAGACGAAAATTTTCGAAAATTCTGCCTTTTTTGCATCTCCAAGGGAGATTTGACCCTGATGTCACACATTTTATATTCGGCACTGGGCGCCGTGATGTGTGACCGAGACCAAAATTCATCGCGGCACAGGGGGTGCGTGACGCGTGGCCGCCGAATTGAATGAAATTGCGCAGTACTTATCATCACATAGTCGGTGCAGCCGCGAGCCTCCTCGGGTGCAGTGCACATCAGGAAAACGCCCCCCCTGGCAATTTGGCGGATTTGGTGTGAATTCCCCCCAAATTGGCCTTTTTTGGACCAAATTGCCTTGATTGCCTTGGTTGCCTCGCTTTGGATCCCCCCGCCAAATTACCTCCAACTTGCCAGCAATTTGGACCGCTTTACGAGAAATCTTCCACACATTCCCGTCTAAATACTCTGGGTTTTTGCTGCTCGCATATTCAATTACAATTAAAATGTTGAATTAAAATGTCTCTACGGTACAGTGGACATTGCAAACTATGCGCAAACGTGTATACGAAACGGAATATTTATATTATGACATTTTCAACGAGGAAATTTCAATCAGACGGAACATCAACGAGCTGGATGAGGGTTGCCGCGCTGCCGGAGGTATGGTCGGCCGTGTTACGGTTTGCCCTGAAAGGGTTTAGCTTGTGTCGTGAACGTATAAATTGTACTCACATCACTTGATTAAACAGGCCGTGGAGGAGCTTGTGAGTCGCTTTGGGAGCGTCGCGGCGGTTGAGCTCGATCGTGGCAACGTGATTACGGTAGATATCTTCGAAGGCATCCTCGGTGAAAAGTGTTGGCTGCCGAGAACCTGTCATACGGAGCTCGACGAATCCAGCATACAACTAAATTCATCAGTTATCGGCTTTTGGTATTGAATGGCACGCACAGCTGTCACCGGAATAGCTAAGAGTGGGACGGGAAGCTCCCGTTCATCAGGCTTCTCAGGATGGTGGGGAAGAGTTCGAGATGCTCGGTGACAAAAGACAGCTTGGAGAATCCAAGCTCCTTGAGCATATGTATGATAGCGGGGTGGGTGAAGGGTTGGTCGAACCGAAGCTTGCCACCCTGAACAGGAATATGTTATAAATGAGAAAAAAGTGGGCAGAGGGTACTTACCGCCCTCTTGTCTACTGGAAAAATATATCTGTGGTCCTTCAACAAATCCTCGACGCGTCGTTTGACCTCTGCTTCTTCGAGGTCCGCTAGGTGATAGTGGCTGGCGAGACAGGCCACCGCACATTTTTTGAAGTCACCGCGGATGATGTTAATACGGTCCAATGGCTGCAAGCAACATGAGTTGGCAGAACGTGTGAAGACTATAACATACGATGGGAGCTAACGCGGCAGCGAAGTCGGGATCATTAACGAGTCGGTGATGGATGTGTCGAGAGGAGAGACGTATCAGAGCGGCTTTAATGAGGTGAGGCCGCGCAAACCCAGCGCGGGTGGCGATGGTGGGATACATGTCGACAAAGAATAGGTCGCTCTTGATGCTGGCAATTGTGCTGCGTAAAACAAATTGGAGCTCTGGATCCTGAGCGGTGAGGCCAATGTCACGGCCCGGAGCGGAGAGCACTAGGCGAGCGGTGACCTGCCACGAGGCCTCTGTCCGCTCCACGACATCAGGTGCCCCAGGTTGTGTCACAGTCGATTGGCGGACAGAAGGTTTCTACAACATGAATGGAAATCAGAAGGACCAGACAACGGCACCAGGCACATACCTCGGAATCCGCCTGTTTTTGGCGGGCAGCGGAAACCTTTCGTGGCTTCTGTCAAACACCTGAGCACACAACCGTGATTAGAAATTAGACGCGTACCTTAGCTACGACATTATCATCGAGCCCCGGCTCTGAATCCGCTGCCTCGACGTCCGAAAGGTTCTCGGAGGGAGGAACAGAGAGGGCACGCCCAGAAGACCAACTGGATGCACTCGATGAGCGCCGGTGACGACCGGCCGGAGGCATATCAACCTCCATGTTCTCGATCTTGACATTGACCTTCGTGTTCCTGGGTGGGGCATCCGGCATAGAGCTGTCCGAGTCCGAATCGATGTTGATCACCGGCTCTCTAAATGACTTGGAATGAAGCTGAGGGACTTCTGAGTGAGTTGAAACAAATCATGAGAGCACTTACCTCCCCATCATCAGAGTCAAACAATTTGCTGGCCGCGGAAGGCACCTTCTGCCCAGTTTTGTGACGATGAGCCTACCAGAACTCGTAGGTCGGTGCCAGAGCAACAAAGACAGCAGTAGGACACACCTCCGAGATATCCACCGGGCCGGTTGGGCACCTTGGTTTAGCACTGGCAGTGGGGACGACTTTCGGACGCTAAATTCAACCAGTTGAGAATGTCCGGAAACATGTAATTTCAACTCACCTCGGCGAGCAGTTCTTGTTCATTGGCATCGTCTTCCTCCGAAGGGGAACCACTTTCCGACTCGTTATCGCTCGACGCGGAGCTCTCTGATCCTGACTCGGCAACAATCTTGGCGGGTTGTCGAGCGACAGGTTTGACTGAGCAAAATTATAGATCAAGCTCGGATAGTATCGAGGCTGGTTACTACGCACCGGCGCTGCCTGCCTTCTCGGATCTTTTGGCCGCAGGTTTCTTCGAAACTATGTCAAGGACATTAATAGTCAGGAAGAATAAAGTTGCGGGGTACAGGGCCTACCTGACTTGGCTCTCTGTTCAGGCTCATCGCTGTCGACGTCGATGTCCGGAGGAGCGAGCTCTGTGTATGTCACGTAAGTCTCACGAAGCAGCTCAAAAAGGAAATCGCATCTTACTTCTTGTTTTTGACTTTGAACCCGACTTTTTGCTTTTGACGACAGCCTGGGCCTCTGGGGTATGGTCTTCGACATCACTGGCGACTGTGTATGTGTTAGAATAACGGAAAGCGCTCAAGCAACGACGTACTATCTGCCACGGCATCTCGGGCCTTCTTTGCTGGCACAGACTCGGAGACAGCGACTGTGGATAGGGTTCTTTTGCGGCTGGTTGGCTTATCGGCATTCCAAACTGGATAGCTATAGCATTGAGGAGAATGGCAGGTGGAACTAGCGACACACCAGCATTCTTTTTGGCATCCTTCTTCGCTTTACGGCCGCCAGTAGTTTCTAAAGTGCATTATCAATCCTCTGAAGCCCACCATGCGAAACGAAAAGGACTGTACTGGATTTGTTTTCAAATGCGATCTGGTCTTCTTGCTCTTTGGCAGCTCTTGCGGCGAGAGTGGCCTTGCGCTTCTCGGCAGAAGTGAGTTCTGTAGGCATGGTGGAGGTAAGGAGCGACTGGAGGTGAGAATCGAGGGAGGGAGCTGGTGCAGAAACTCGGCGGGAGGACTGAGATGATGGGGGAGAGAAAGAGAGATGGGCTGATCATGTTTCAAGCGTCATGCGCAACTGTGTGCTCCATGCCATGTGCAAGAAAAGTTTGTGGCGCTCGCCAATCTTTTGGCCACGGCGATCCTAGCCCGCACCCCGTCCTATCGCATCTACTCGTCAGCAATTATCCCCCTGACTTACGCTTTCCCGTTGCCAATTGGATTTACATTGCCTTGCTTTGCACCTCAAATTTTCCTGGCTGCAGTATCGCTTCACATTCACCTTGAGTCGCTTCTACCCATAAATTTAAAATGGTTGTCTGCTCCGGCTGTGGAAAGGACTTCAAAGGGCGAGCCTATACCCTACATCTGAAAAATGCCACAAATACCGACTGTGTCGCAATTTTCGCGCGCGAGGCGGCTCGTGGAACCACTGCGAATCCTGTAGAGCCTACGCCTCAGCAAGAGCTCCAGCATTTCGATCTCCCTGAGGGGGATTTCCGGGGAGACTTCTTTGCGGCCGACTACAGCCCTGGCGACTTTGACTATGTTGAGTCGGACGACGAGGGCGATCTTCTGCCTCCTGGAATGTTGCCACAGTCTGAGGACGACGTGGATGAAGATGCTGATCTTCAAGTGCAGGAGGAGGCCGAATTCGGGAGAGGCTTCGAGCCCGCGCGACCCGCTGCGTACGACGGAGACTTTGCTATGGATGATGCCCTTCAGTCCGATGTGGATGCATCTCCAGCGCGTCCCATCCCTGTCCGCGAGCTTCGCCAGGCCGCGGAAGATGCTTTCCACCATACCCCGATCGTCGTGAAATACCCAGGTCGTGCGGGTGAGCCCATCTTGATGACCGGAGGCGCCACTTCAGAGCAAGCGTATCTGGGGTCTCTACACGACTCTGCCGCATCCAGCCCTTATGCACCCTTCACCTCCAAAATGGACTGGGAGATAGCACGCTGGGCGAAGCTGCGTGGGTCCGGTTCCACCGCATTCAATGATCTCTTAGCCATCGAAGGGGTACTATATTTGTATTTGTACTGTATCTTCATAGCTGAATGGGATCCTTCAGGTGCGCAATTCGTTAGATTTGTCGTATGGAAACTCCGTACAGCTCAATAAAATTATTGACGAGCTTCCCACCGCGCGACCGAAGTTTGAACGCTCCGAGGTTGTAGTCAATGGCGAGGTGTACCATCTCTATTCACGGGATATTCTTGAATGTGTTCGAGCTCTCTGGGGAGACACAGACTTCGCTCCATATCTCTTCGTTGCACCGGAACGCCATTACATTGACAAAGACAAGACAATTCGGATGTACCACAATATGCATACTGGAAAATGGTGGTGGAGTACGCAGGTGAGATCTATCGCTGCGGCGTTCATTAACCATTGGACTGACAATTTAATCAGGCGGGCCGTAGAGCAGGAATATCCTGGCGCAACAATCATCCCAATCATCATTTCATCCGACAAGACCCAGCTCACCGTCTTCGGGAATAAAACAGCCTACCCTGTCTACATGACGCTCGGGAACATTCCAAAGGAGATTAGACGCAAACCATCGCGTCGGGCCTATATCTTGCTAGGCTATCTCCCTACCTCGCGCTTGAAGCATATCAAAAATAAATCTGCTCGTCGCCATATTCTAGCGAACATCTTCCACGCGTGTATGAAGTACATGCTAGCTCCGCTGAAGACTGCGGGTGTGAGCGGAATACCAGTCACCAGTGGCGATGGAGTAATGTGCCGGGGCCATCCTATCTACACCACATTTGTTGGCGATTATCCGGAGCAGTGTCTCGTCACCTGCACAAAGACCGGCGACTGCCCAACGTGTGAAGCTCCGCGAGACAACCTCGGAGATGGCTCTGTCTTTCCCCTTCGCAATCTGAATGAAATTCTCAGTGCGCTCGAGACGCTGGACCAGGGTCCTACGGTCTATGCCCGTGCATGCGCGGCGGCGAAGATCAAACCAATTTTTGAGCCCTTTGGGAGGGTCTCCCATACACGAATATCTTTCGTTCCATCACTCCCGATATCCTTTACCAGCAATACCAGGGCGTCGTCAAACATCTCATCAGCTGGTTGAAGGAAGCCTGCGGCGAGGCAGAAATTGACGCACGTTGCCGTAGGCTACCGCCGAATCACAACATTCGCTTGTTCATGAACGGCATCTCCGATCTCAACCGCGTTACTGGCAAAGAGCACAACCAAATTTCTCGCTTCCTCCTCGGCATCATTATCGGCATCCCCCTACCGAATGGAATATCTCGGGACCGCTTGGTCGCTGCTGTCCGTGGCGTACTCGACTTCCTTAACTTGGCGCAGTATCCGATGCATACTTCCGAAACACTGCAACTTCAGACCGATGCCCTCCAAATGTTCCATGAGAACAAGTCTGTCTTCGTCGAGTTGGGCATACGGGACAGCTTCAACATTCCGAAAGTTCATTATGATGTACACTATCCCATGTACTTCAAGCTGTTCGGCTCCAGCGACAACTACAGTACTGAATACACGGAACGGCTGCACATCGACCTCGCAAAAGATGCCTATCATTCGACAAATTTTAAGGACACCTTTCCCCAGATGACGCTGTGGCTGGAGCATAAAGAAAAAATCTTCCGCCACGAAAAATTCATTCAGTGGCGACTCGATGGCTGCCCCGTGCCGCCAAAGCCGGAGGTGCTTCCTCCTGGTATCACGTACGAGCGTCGTATCAGGATGACGAAGTTTCCGACCCAGAAGGCCGTTCGAATCAACCATCTCATATCCGACTACGGTGCTGTCTCCTTCCGTGATGCTCTAGCGCGCTTTGTTGTACAATTCAACGATCCCACCCTGTCCCGCGCACAGATCGAAACCCGGGCTGCATCTGTCGTTCTCCATTTCGGACGCATTCCGGTCTTTCATCGCATCAAATACACCACTGAGGATCCATACAAGGCTGGCGGCCCCGAGGATGCCGTAGTGGATTCGATCCATGTACAGCCCCAGAAGATGATTCGTAATGGCACTGTCCTCCCTGGATGCTTTGACACTGCTATAATTAACGATGGGTCTGGGAAGTTGACCGGTGTTACAGGCAAACTCGATTTCTCTTCCCCTCTCCGTCAAAACTCTGACTTTATTCTTTCAACAGGTTATCGAGTTGCTCAAGTTCGCGTTGTATTCTCTCTCACTGCTCGCCACATTGAAGGACTTTTTCCCCCTGGTCATTATCCTCCGAAACACCTTGCTTATGTTGAATGGTTCTCGGCATTCACTGCACAACCGGAAGCACCTCACCTCATGTACAAACTTACGCGATCGTTGAAAGATGGGGAACGCTTGGCCAGCATTATTCCCTTGGAAAATATTCGCCGGAGTGTCCATCTATTGCCCAAGTTCGGCGCCGTGGCACCCGCACATTGGACATCAAGCAACGTGTTGGAGGAGTCTTCCGCATTTTATGTCAATTGCTTCACTGACCGCCATTCCTATGCAACTATCTTTTAGTTTTTCACATTCCTGTCGTATATTTGAACTCAATTTGAACTCTACTTGCAAACGTTTGCCGTGTTCGAGCGGCAATGCCGGCAATGGGGAAAATTGCCGCCAATTGGGTGATCTTGGCCTGTCTTGGCCCTTCTTGCCCCTTTTTGGAACAGGGCAACCAAATTGGAGGCAATTAGGGGCAATTTCGGAAAGGATGTTTTTCCTGATGCAACCAACATGCACAGAACAAGATCAACGGGCTCAAAATTTCCAGGGCGGATCGTTCAGGTGTGTGCCTGTCGAACGAGAATGGGTGTGGTGACTGCTTCGGTGAGTGCGTCGCTTGTCGCAAGAATGATAGACTCACAGTTTTGCCAGACGATAACGATTTCGAGACGAGCTGCAACTAATGTGATATCGAAGCCTGAACGAGACACAGACAGTGAATGTCAGATGTTAACGTGCAATGAACCAATGTATTCGCCGGAAACCACCTCTCAGTCATACAGCCCATGAACCCCAGCTTCCAGTCTGTAACTCTGTGGGAGTGGTTTTATTAGGGTAAATGCCTGCACGAACTCAATCCATGGCCTTCAAAACACCGAAGAATTATGGAATATCGGAAAATCGGTGAATGTGAAGGTGTATGTTGTGCCTGGAGTCCAGTCCTAATAAGGTACTCGCCGTCCACCCTCGACAAACGTCACGTGGTCTGTTTCTATATCCGGCGAAACAGAGAAAAATAATTATTATCAGACCTAGTAGGATAGTTAGAGCAAATCGCTTCGACCAAGTTGCAGAAATACATGCCAAGGGTCTGTGGAATAAAATCTGGGTCTCTCCAGTGCCTGTGGGTTGAGGAGTTCCACTGTTTAGCAAGCCATGTCAACTCCCATCAACTCCCATCAATTGTTGATCTGAGCCAATGCTGTTGGCCGAATCGCTAACTCCTCAACCCACGAACACTAGGGAAAGCTGGATTTTATTTTATAGGTTCTTTACCTTTATTTCCACAATCTGGTCGAGGTAATTTGCTCAAACTGCCCTACTAGTTCCAGTAATAATTGTTTTCCTCTGTTTTGCCGGATATAGAAACACATCACGTGACGTTCGTCGAGGGTGGACGGCGAGTACCTTAGTCTAATAGTCGGTCATGGTGGTTATTAGCAATGGCCTTTGCGGGATCACTGGATCAATGATTTGCTGATGCAGTATTGAGTCACGTGTACACAAACCTTTCATCCTCCAGCCACCACACCGACAGCGGAATCATGTCTACCGTGTCGACCCCTGATAATCATTTCAAGTGTCTGTTTGGCTTTCACAGAACAGCCCTGAAATCCCCTTTCCGATCCTGAAATGCGGATTAAGTTTTCTCAGTCAGTCGCAAGGGGTATGCATGATGGGAATTGTCAACTATATAAAGGACCAGCATCTCACTTTCCTATTAACCAGCACCCAGTTTTTTTGCGCACTCCCATCGCTAATATCGTCTCTCTCGGAGCCCTAGCCTACCTCATTCAAGAATTGAAGATCTTTCAGCTACTAGCACTTGGGTTTCCGTCTTGGTCCCATCGTTCCCCCGCATTGTAAATGATTCAAATTCAAGCATTCAGTGCTACTTGGAGTTCCCGGTGTTCCGTCCAACAACGGCAAATTTCCAGATGAATCACCGCGGCCCTTGGTCCTCAAACGTCCCCGAGATTTCTGTATCTTGGCAGCATCAATGCTATATGTCCGCACTCCCAGCCGGCTCATTTTTCGGGGCCAAAGCCGCCGCCAGTTGCTGAATGACAGAATGCGAGATGCTATTTCTGCCTGACTGTGGTTGTGACGTTTTTCAATGTCACCAAATTCCGCAACATTATTCGGACCAGTTCATTCTCGACTGTGCTCCTCACCATCAATTCACGATCTTCAAGTGTTCTCCTTACTTGCTTGTTTGTTTTCTCTCACAGTCCTCGAGCTCTCTGCTCATTCCGGCAGCGAAAGTCCGAAATTCCAGGGGAATGAAATCTACCCATCATTTACCTTTCCTCTACCTGGGCAGCATGATGCGCTGTATGTCCAAATATTTCATTATCCGTGTTCCAAATCCGGAGCGAAGCGCAGGCACATATTGTCTCATCTTGGATGTTGATTTTGATTGTAATTGTCGTCGAACATTGAGACTTTTTCGGTAAGTGGTGGAAACAAAGGTTTTAAATCACAAGGTGAGGGAAAATTGAGCCACCCTCGGACTTGGATGAATCATGAATAAATAAATCGGCACTGAGTCCTGGTTCATGGACCCCAACACGAAAGCTGGTGTTACGGGCCAAGGACCCTCGAGATTGAATGCAGTCATTGGATAACGAAAGGAGAGAGCCGACAACTTTCACCTTTGCCGAGCGACCTGACATCTGATCAAGCCAGAAGAATAGAAAGACCCTAGCATTGTATTGTTGACTCCAACCATTAGACGTTTTCAAAGATTGAGGCGCTTCGACTTGTGATAGATGTTTTCAGTGTCGAAAGAGTAGTCAAGCCCAACTTGATTCACCGGTAGAATACGAGAGCTGACTTCAGCTCAATTCGTTATGGCTGAACGAGAACACATGGTGAGTCTTTAAATGCTGGCGGTAACAGCCGCTAGAGGATTGTGCAATTTCCGGGGCAGTGAAGCGGGTGGAACAATGACATAGTATAATAGGTCACCGACATCGTTAACACAGAGCATGCGCGTCTCAGAAAAGTTCGTAACAATCGTGAATTCCAGAGATACGAAACAATGACAAGGTACTGTATTTTGTTTAGTTCAATTCTTTAGATGAGTGTGACGAATTCCGCAGAGAAGAAGTGGAAGTGATCGAGGTCGGTGGCATTGTCGAGCGCACCCTTTATCACGGCGAGGTAGTCGGGGTGGGAGAGCGCCTATCGGACAGACACACAGATCAGCTGGGTCCGTGTCGGAGGGGGGACACAACGTACCTCGCGGATCTTCTCGTGCGACGTCGACTCGATGATGATCACGGTGGTGTACTCGGATTCCTTCAGTCCGAGTTCGCTGGCGAGGGTCTTGGGGAACTTCTCAACCTTGTACGCCTGTCCATGCACACGCAGCACAGATCAGTGAAGGAGCTTCGACACCGCAGCCGCGCACAGATACGCACCACTTCGTACTTGGTGATGTTCTTCTTGATAATTTCGAGGCTGCGGATGTGCTCAATGACCTTGGGCGCGCTCTCATTGATCTCCTCGGGGGTGAAGTCGCGGCGGGCCTTGAAGATGCCAATGGCGCGGACGCGGTCGGTGTGGAGAGACATTTTGTGTTGGATGGGGTGAAGTAGAAGGTGGGGGAGAGTCGTGAGGTGGTGTTGAATTGGTACACCACCGCCAATATTTATACCTGCACAAACCGTTTATCAGATGGTCGATGGTCGCAGCGACGTAATCAGAAGCGGGGAAATACTCAAATCCGCGAGATTCGAGATCATCTGATACCATTGCACAAGCTATTTGCAACATCGAGGTTATTTGTTTTCTATACGGGGTTACCTGCTTTTTAAATCGACGAGAAGTCGGAAAATATTGTGTTCGAGCCCTAGAAGCAATTTTAGCTCCTTGCGGCGAATTGAACAGGTATCAAGGTGGGTTGTCAAAGGTCGTCAATTAATGAAGGATAACGGTGTGACTGGCGAGATCCTCCGCAATTGACTGTCGGAGCCCCAGAAACATGAGTGCGTGCATCTAGATCTGGCCACATATGTGGCAATTGAGTCCTGGGCGAGCGCCATATCACACCAGTGGTTGCTAAAATTGGGTCTCATAATTGTAATTCATGCACGTCGAGCCGTCGAAAATGCAACCACTTTCCCAAAACGGGAGACTTCTGAGTGGACATATGATTTCAACGGTCAACCCAAGTAAATTCAGTTGATGTCGATGCAGAGGCTACTAGTGCGTCCAGTACTTTCAATGTAAGTGAATGAAGAAAGGACTATATACATACATACTTGTGGTTACTCTCTGGTTGATCGTCGTTCCAGGCTCACCCAAAGGACGAATCACCTCGCCAAACACGATTACAACGCCTCGCTCCAATCCGGAAGATTAAAAGGCGACTGGGTCGAGTACAACCTGCGCGTAGACCCGCGCAGATAACTTTTTGTCTCATACCAGACCTCCTTTTCGCCTCGAAACGGTCTCTCTGTGCACTCGCTGTACCGTGGGAGCCGAAGTCACGCCTACGTCCTGGGCTCCACCACCGGTGGGTATATGCACAGTAACGAGAATCTGATTCAAAACGTTTGTCAATATCAAGCGAGTGTATTCATGTCTTCCTGTTCCAAGTACGAGGAGCTACGAGGAGCCCGAATCCATGCCCCTCCCCCCCTCCCCTCGACTCTTTGATGTTGTCGCTTCGCCAAGGTAATTTTCCGGCGCCACAGTTACAGATAGAACATGCATCCGATTGCTTCTCGGAGTCCTCGTGTCGGTCCGTAAATCACTCTGCCAAGCGCTTCCGTTCTCGAGCATCTTCCAGAAACTCATCCATATCCTCTGTCGCACCCGTTTGACGTGACTTGGTGGCACTTTCATTGCCTCCGCGATGGCCGGGGCTCCTGGATGTGGTGCGTATTTCCTTGCTTCTATCTAATTACATTCATTCATGCCTTTACTCTGGCCCTATCGATCCTGTCAAAGCGTGGTCATGGGAAACGGCGCCGCGCATATTACACGAGTGCCAGGTACAGAACTACGCCTCACGAGTCCTATTTGTGTTCCTAATTCATTCTATCTGAGCTCCATTTGGTTGCAACGAAGACTTCGTTGGCGCGAGCTCCATCCGCGGCCCTGTCTACTTCCCAGTTTGTAATCACTCTTCGTCTCGCGAAGCCAGGGTCTCCTTCCGCCGTGGAACCAAGAGGCGAGCGATCATAGCCGATCAAACACTAACCTCTTTGACAACCCCCCCAAAAAAGGAAAAAACGTAAGCAAAACGTGATGTAACTCCGGTGTCCTCTCACTTCTAGAGCCTTGAATACTGGTCGAAAAGATGATCGGTCGCGGCTACCCCCCCATTTCGGGGGTCCGATTCTCTGATTCCAATTTTCACGGATTTTTTCTGATGAGTAGGCGGCCAGGAACCATAAAATTATGGTCTCTCCCTCCCAATTTTCACTTATATAAAAAATTATTTTCAGATTCACAATCAGGGCCATAAACTTGTCCTAAAATGAGGTTGATGTACTTTGCAAAATTTTCGCTCGCCTCTTGCGTGGAACGTGGAGAGTGCGAGGTGCGAGCTAAATCTGCCCAGACATCGATAAAACGAAGAACGTAAAAAAAAAGGGTCGCAATTCTGCTGTGATCCGCCTGTAATACAACTCGAATAAACGAGTACACTGAGGCCGATGGCACAAAATTTACGCACCATGTCTGGAATATGCACGGATCATCCGCGACTCGGAGTAGCAGCTTGAATAAATAAAGCATCCAGCACCCAGGTCTGGCCGTCTGATCCAAGTGGATGAAACGCGTCGATTCGCAAGATCTGGGAGATCCTCGTCAAGACGGTGTGGTTGTGGGTTGGGATTGCGAAACGTTGAACAGAAGACGTCCGATCCCATTTTTTTTAGCAATAGTTGGGTCGGCATTGGCAACGGCGTCCAATATGTGTGATTGGACCATTGACACTGACAGGCGAGGACTCGGAACACGCAAGTCAAAAAGTTTGTTTGGGAGGGTAAGAGACTGGCTAGACCTGACGACTCTGAGAAATAGCAGAGACATCAGCAAAATATTCAGAGTCGGGATGGTAGCAGAATAGATTTTGGCAGATTAGCTCGTACTTACGCTCCATGCTTGGCTCCATGTCTGTCGTTGTCGGCAGGAGAGATAACTTGATACCGGCGATCCGCGAAGCATTTGGTGATCTCGATGGTGGGATATCTGCCCTGGAAAAAAAGTTCGAAGCCCCGTCTAGTAGGCCGTATAGACTGGCCTGGACCACGGAATACGGCACCGTAATACGGGCACGGTGCCGTGTCCGTGGGGCTGATCGATCCCTTGTACACGGCACAGACACGACACGGGAGTCAGCCGTCTTGACCGTGTCTGTGGAGCCATTACGGCCGTGAACACGGCATTGCGGCTTCGGTAAACAATGCGGCGGAGAATGCATGATAGCCGCTCTTAGCCGGTCACCGACTGCTGTCTTCCATGCATCTTGGCGACAACTAACTCGTTTACCGCGACGCCCGACGCGCACAACCCGATAGCGCAAATTTTCAAGAGCAACTTCCCAGACTAAGTACTGACAGCCTATCCTAGTTGAGGCTAGCTCTAAGCTAATGACTACCCTGGTCCATCCTTTAAGTCTTGACATTTCTGATTTTCTCCCCAGAGCACTCATGAATCATGATTCACTACTCTCGAAGATCTCCGTGTCGCTAAATTCATCCCAACTGATGCCAACCTCCTTAGTCTTGGACCACTTCGTGCAACTGTGAAGTTTAAACAAACAACGCATGCGACGTTTGTCCTTGCTCCCGCCCAATAGTCGTGAGCTCGCATGGAATGGAGTTGCCTCCGATCTTCGACGCCAGCGCCTTCCTCGGAAATACGTCGAAATCATTTGTCCAGCGCTTGGACGAGTACACACGTGAAATATCTATAAGCAGGTTTGTATCTTTCTATAGCTATTAAACCCTAGCCGCCCAGCCGCCCTGCGTACGTGACCGGCCGTCTAGGCCGACGTCGAAAGAGAGCTCAAATAAATAGGAATATGTCGTCTATGGTCGTTTGCGACATGTATAATTCCTAAAGCATTAGTAAATCTCGGCTAGATAAACGACGAAGGCACAGAACTCACATCGATATTTCATCATTTCATCCGAAATAATATTCCTTTGAAGGACAGAGTCACGGTCATGGGTGCACGCTGCGCCTGCGCGCGCCGTGGGTCCTCACGCGCCGCGTCGTGTGCGAGAGGTTGTTGGGAGTGTGCGAAGTTGGAAATGCGAACCAGCGCTGCCAGAATCCCGGAGCGGGGTTTGTAGCGGGGGTATGCGAGAGAGCGGGGGTATCGTTACCGCCCGACATTGGGGACGTGGCTCCGACACCGGCGGCGAGGGTGAGTGCGAGAAGGGTCAACGAAGGGCGCATTGGTGTATTGATTGTGGGGACGAGAGAGAGGGCCCTGGCTGAGGATGATCTCGGTGGTGGCGATTAGAGTTGGCGTAGGGAATGGAGAGAAAAAAGAACAAAGGAATAGAGGTCCTCCACGCCGCTTGTGCGTGGTGTCCTCGTTGCTCGTAAATTGAGCCCCTCGGCCGACAGGCTCCGAAAGCGCGTTGAACACGAGTTTCTTATGGTAATTACTTGAAATCCCTGTGGCAAACACTCGGCATATAAAATCGTCCACTCTCATTATGTGGCCATGAGCAATCCGCCTGGCTTGCCCGTTTTCTTTGTGTTTTGGTCAATTTTAGTCGTGTCGTGGATCATCCCCGGTGATTGCCGTGGACGATTGCCGGGCTTTGTGCCAGCGCCGGCATGTCTCTTGCTCCCGACCACCACGATGAATTCGGCTCCGACGCGTTCCAGCGCTCATAAGCCATGGCGATATCGGTCATACCCCAATCCGGCCCCTTGTAACTCCGTCCTGCCCTTTTGCCGTTTGATTGCGCGGAAATTTCAGCACCTCGTTGCTCTGAGCGACGAGCAACCTCGGTTGTGTCTTCGAGTTCCGGCCTTCCAGAAATCGACTGCCGAGCAAAACCTAAGTTTTCTCCCATCTCCGCCTGTCAAAGAGAAGACACGTGTTTATGGTCTGACTAGGGAGACTAACACTCTTCATCAAACCGACAAACCGGAAGGACGCTGAGCATCAAACTGCCATCACAAAATCACTGGACTCGCAGACTTGTTCTGAATCCGGCCTTGCTGAAATTGTGCTGCAGGAACATCCCATCTCTCCCAGTGCAGAATGCTGCAAATTCTGGCCCGATCTACGGGTGATTAGTACACACGACGACTCTCCGCCTACCACAATGACACAATCACAGCCATACAGCCTGTAATTCAATCGGAAGGCTTTGAAAGTATGATACTCCACCCAGAATCCATGGATCCAGACCTACAAACTCTTTGTGATGGGAAACAAGTCGAAGATGGTGCGTGATGTCCGCGACGCCGCGTACGCGTACGATCTCCTCGAAACTGACCCCGGTGCCGCCACGGAACGCTTTTTCCCTTCGTCTGCTGCGGTATTCCTCGGAGACACTGTGCATTCATTCACCGTCTAATTGTCCACCGACGAAGATGCGATCGCATATGGGGCTGCGCCTTCTGCAGTCTCCATGTACCACAGTGTCTGAATGTCCTCGCGAAGATGGACCAAGAGGCCGCACTCTAGGTGTGCGGCGTGACCGTTTACGATTAATGGGTGCTATAGCTATTAACCATTGACGCCACGATTTTATCAGGGTATGACCACTGAGTGCTAATTCACGGCCAGAACCCTGACGGAGTCTATGCGTCTCACCATCCCAAAGAAGGCGCGGATCTCGAAATTCTTATCAACCATTTTCAATGTATCTGGGCCATTAACCTCTGTGCTCCACCCACTGCCAGTCCTCGGGGCGAACCATTTGGAACTACTACTTCTTTGTGTCCGGAAGAGGTCCAAGCCTTGGCCTCAATCTCAATGAACAACTTTTCTTTCATCTACGACGCTTTGGCAACGGTGGTAACCCTGACTTTGAGCGGCCTGTGGCATGGAATTATCGGGAAGAAGAGCTGCAATTCGCTCTCATTCATCGGGTTATACACATCAAGTTCTTGTCAACGGTTAGACCCTGGAAGGGCCGAGTATCTGTATGGTGTGCGCAAGACGGAGATAGGGGTGTATCCTCGGGGCTGAACCGCTCGCTTCTTGCCCGCACTCGTAAACGCCTTATCAAGCTCTTGGGATCCGGTCTCACCTTTCTCCGATTCTATTCACGCTCTCTCTCGGTGTTCCCATGGCCAACGACCTGCGGGGGTTCCCGCTTCT
The DNA here is from genome assembly GCA_029378375.1 of Mycena olivaceomarginata. Lineage (NCBI taxonomy): Eukaryota > Fungi > Basidiomycota > Agaricomycetes > Agaricales > Mycenaceae > Mycena > Mycena olivaceomarginata. The sequence goes on along the minus strand of JARKIC010000098.1, from coordinate 352,112 downwards.
TCTTTCTCCCCGCAAAGCGAATCCGGTATTAAATTACACTCGCTTTGGAAGCTCAAACGAGTGACTTCCGACAGCTTCAATTCTTCATCAACATCGTAATTGACGGCGCTCCCGTGGAGTCGCCCTTTCGCCGTCGCCTGGTGTGTCAACCCGTGCCCGATTACACGCCGGCTTTCACAGGGAATAATAGAGCCCTCCAGGAGGAAGATAGACTGAACTCATACTACAAAATGCCGCGGATGCTTCTTCCCGCGCTTCGCGGCCCGCGGCAATGCATAAGAGGACAGCACTCCTCCTTCCCCGCATCTCAGACGTTTCACGCGCGCAATCCTCATCCAGATATGCTTCCCAGCGCCCTAGTCTCCCTTGCAACCGTCCTTGCCCTCACTTTCGCCGTCGCACCTACCCTGGGACAGCCTGATCAATCCCGCATTGCCAGGAATCCTTTGGTCTGTTATGTATCCTTGCTCACTCGCTACGGCCTTATTTACTCGTTAAGGGACAATAGAAAAAGGAAAAATGCACGGGATATTGTACCGACCATACCACCTGTGGGGTGCACGACGGGTGCTGCTGCTATGCCAAATTCGTGAGCTCCGTGGCCTTGTCAGTACTTTTCTTGACCAGAGCGCGCAGAATTTCTGCTTTGAGCCAGACAAGGGTGAGAAGTGCAAGGACCCAGTCATCCCCCCGGTGAGTGCCGGGTTTGGTCTGGGCCGCTCGGGCTTACTTCAGCCTTCAGTACGGTGCTATGTGATTAAAATAATCGCACTTCAAACCTTTGCGCGTGAACGAAAATTGAGGCACTGGAGCTGGGGATGCGCCGATGCAAATACGGATACTGTGCTGATGCAGTGCAACTTTCTTTGTTCAACTCTGTTTGGTAATACTTGAGTTGAAAGAGCGCGTATAAAGTGGTAAGGCCGGCGAGCGGCATGGCCCGCTACCGGCTTTGATCAAGACCCGATTCAAATGATATTAAAGGGACATTAAAATACAACATTTTTTGAGTCAAATTTAAAGGCTAAAGAGTGTAGAAGGAGTTGGTACAATACTAACCATGAAGCGGAAAGTTTGTTTTAGCACAATATAATAGCTACTGAGGGCCGGTGGTGTTGCGCTTCTGTCTTATGTTGGAACTGGGTGACGCCTTTCCAAAATTTTTGATTCATCGATGGCATTTGGTCCTGACCCTCTTCTTTGGGCTGGCGCCAGGCGAGTAGGTGCGACGTTCGGGCATCGTAGGAACAGCCGGGTCCCATGGCTCACCATCTCCACGGTCGAGGACCTCGGCGCAAGCCAGTGATGTGGCGCTTGAGCTTTCTGTGCCACTGGCCTATACTATCCGATTCTTCATGTTCAATATCCAAATTCTTCAAAACTCGGCGCAATGACTTCAAATAAATTTTGCTTCCATAGATAGCCGTCAGAATATGGACTTGGAAGTCTGCCTCTAACTTACTTCCTAGCCATTTGTTGTGGATATCAGCACAATCTGGCAAGAATAAGTCATGAGGAAGATATATCAAAAGATGGGACCGCGAAAATTGACTGCAGTGTCCCGATAACAAATGCTGAGTGATCCGAGAATGGAGAAAACCATTGGTCGCCGTTACAGGGACTTGAATGCAATGCAGTGCAGCAATAGCCAAAAGAATAGCCTACAATGACTCTCAAACGACTTGAAAAAATCTGCAATGGATGCTGGTGAGCGAATGTCAGTGTCTGCTGAGCTGAGGGCTTCGGCATGTTTCCCAATGGCTGAGCGTACCTTGAAGCTGAGATTGCAGTCACCAGATACATAAATATCTGAAGCAGCTGCTATGTGCACCAGACTCTCAGTCGAGATTTACTTGTCGTCTGCATCGAGAATAATACTGAAACTGGTTTTGGACATATCTGCAGCTGACTTGAAATCCTGACAGAGCGCACGGCAGGCAGAACAATCTGGTTGTAGAGACAAATTTGCATCAACTACATGGTCGGCACAGGCCCCAGCGATAATAGGATGGAGAAGATATCGGCATTGGATTAAAGTTAAACCAGCGTGGGGGGTGGCATGTAAATCAAGAGATTGCCGTATCGCTGGGAGATCGGCATAAAATACAGAGATACGGGAGCGGGTAACATGATTTCCCAGTGTTATATCACACAAAAGATTCAAAGATGTCATTTTATTCATGAGTAGAATAGATGAGATACAGCCAGACATAGAAGGACAGCGACAAGCCGAGGCGAGGGCTCGTCGCAGATATAACTACGTCCAGGAACTGGTACAATACTGAGGACAGAACAAACTAATATTGGCGAAACATACCATTTGAAGTGTCGCCGACAATGCCAAGACCCGACACTGGGTGATCGAGATCCTTGGGTGTAGGTAGGTGAAGGATCTTGGGCATGATGATACGGACCAGCTATAGAATGAACTAATAAGACAGAAATAAATCAAAGTGATGTAAATAGACCAGATGGCTGTTCAGGAACACATTTTTGAGCCTAGGTCAACAGGAAAGTCGGGTATTAAATCAGAATACAAATAAAAGTACTGTGCCCATTTTTTGCATTCGGCCACTTGCACAAATATTCGGTGATTTTGGCTGAAACACCGTGGTTTCCTCGGCAGCTCGTCAGAAACTGAAAATTCTGGCGAAGTGCTTTTGTAGAGGTGCTGTCTACCAGTGATTTTAACAATCTGCCCAAAATTGTCAGAGTTGATAGGACTTTGGTGAAGTTGACCAAGATTTGTGTTTTTGACAGGGAAAAGGCATGGTTAGGTCCAAAATATGGACAGACGAACTCGAATCCTCTTATTACATAGTTAGCTCATTTTCCGTGGCTGTGACTAACCTGCGCAATGTTGGTTGCAGATCAAATTCCCTGTAGCGCAGAATCCTTATAACTTTGTCAAACTTGAGTGAAATTTGGTCTCTCTCTCTGTGGGAAAATGACGTACCAAACCTTTTTCCAAAAAATTACCTTTGATTTTGCTCAAATATCGAGGTTAGACCCAAACTTGCGGCAGTATTGCAGGCTCAGAGATTGAGCTAACGTCCCAGTTTTGGGGCTTTAAATAGTAAATATACTTCTCAATTCAAAGTTATGAGGTGTTTCCAGAATATTCCAATACACTTCAAATATCCAAGGTTTACAGATGACCCGAAACATTCAGATAGTACTCTATTTTGAGCGATAAGGAGTGCGATTTTGGTTGTAGCGCATAGATATCAAGAGTAGGAACATTTCTTCCCTTTGAATCGGGCCGATACCATGGGCAGAGAGTCCAGTGCAGAGTGGATGGTGGATCGATGTTGAATAGGCGACAAACAAGTGCAAAAAGCTGCCGGATCGATCGACGGCGGTCCCAAGAAGCAAGTCCGGAAGAGTCGGATTTAGCGTCAGCATTATTATGTGTCAATCATCGGCAAGGAGAAAAGCCGAAGCATTTTGGCGGGGAGGAAATGTGCTTACGCGAAAACTGCTGACGAAAATGTGATGCACGGCCAAAATCTGAAAATCATGCTCCCTAAGACCCGTACCTTACGGTAGCGGGAACAATTCTGAAGCATGTGCCCATACACAATCAATGGGTTTTTCCGGAAATCAGCCGCCGTACAACGTTTGTCCCACCCAGCTAAGCTTATCAAATCCTGACCACAATTCGAACGGAAGGCTTCTCGTTCATATCTTGCTCCCTACCCAATTGGCTGGGCCAATACCGTTGGTTTCCCGCTTTCCATTCCCCGCAGATGAAACCAAGCATTCTCACAATTTGCGCTCCTCTTTAAACGACGAGAGGAACGAATTTTGATCCCTTCTTCGCCATTGTAATTGCGGCACTTCTTTGGGGCCGGCCTTTCATCTCTGCCCAAACAGCATGTTATTGTCCGAGGATTCTCTCCTGCTCCCAATGATTAAAATTCGGAGCTGGCCTAATGTGGGCGGTGGGTGAACAGGTCATAGTGAAATATCCACGAGTGCTTGGGCGCTGTATATAATTCCCAGGAATTGAAGGCCGTTTTTTCAAGGCTTTCTACTCGTAAGTATTCAAAACGTTAACTTATCTGGGAAAACGTCGGCGTATAACATCAGCTTACATCAAAATAATTTCACCGTTGAATTTTGCGTGCAGTGCTATCGCTCACCACTCAAAGTTGAATCGTTCAGGCGCCGGTACCCGGCGGCCCGAGTTGTAAATCACGTAAGCTGATCCGCACTGAACGGCATTGCTGATCGGCGTGAGCCGGCCCTCCGTCTGATCAGCGGCTGTGCTGGAGGACTTCCTTCCTTCCACATCGCGCGGCCTCCAACTTCGAACGGGGTAAGCAGCCGAGAGGCTTTTGAAGGGTTCTAATAACCTTAAGCCCGGAACGCGCCGCCCGTTCGTTGACCATCGCTATTGGTCACCGCCCCATCCGAGATCCCCGAAGCCTCGAACGCGCTTGTAGCGCGGCCATCGACCCCTTTCCCAGGTGCGTACCCTCTCCACCGCACTTCCGCCCATTCTAAACCCACTTTGAAGACGCCTCGTGCCCGCACTGCCACCGCGCGCCGCCTTGCCCGACACGGCGAGCCGCGTCCGGTGACGTCGACTCTTGTGCCCGCCCTGCCGCGGACCGCATGCCTGCTGCCACGAGTACCCCCGCCGTACGCCTGCTGCCCCGCACGCGTGACGCCCCATACACGCCTCCGTATCGGTTTGCCACACACTCGCTGCTCACGCATGGCGCCCCGCACGCTTGCCCTATGTACCCTACGCGCTCGCAGTACGTGCCACCGCTGTCCTCGCCCTGTCAGCGTCGCCTCCCGATGGGCTCCTCCTCTTTGCCTCACCAACTGTCTCTCTCTATGCCACCCACGGCAGCTCGCTGCGCCCGTTTACCGCCCGCCCCCCACGGGCCGCCGTCTCTGTTCTCCGCCCACACGGTGTCCCAAGTTGAGCGTACCTACACAAAACAGGCAGGATTTCGATGATTGACGGTCTGCTGCTTACAAGGTGTGGCCCCACGGGTCAATGCCGGAGACCAAAGGTGGTTGCAGAGAAGCCTGGTGAGTTTGCGGTTTTTGCTTCGTCTCGCCACCCAGGCCGATAGGAGCGTAATGGAGGTTGAACACACACACAGAAAGGTGTAAAAAGTACAGTCCATCATTCGGGATCTCGCCGACCTTCTGCTGACGCCGTTCTCAACACCCCCGCATACGGCTTGGTACGGCTTCCGAAAGCGTATCGTAACCGTCCCGTAAAGCCCTTGAAACCACATTTTTACGGGCCGTATTTATACGGACCGTACCGTGCCGATCTCTTCTGGACCCCCTACAAACTGTAACTTTCCTTTGCGCTTTGTTTCCAAGTCCTCCTTCCATTGCTCGATAATTGGGGTAATTTTTGCTCTCATTGCTACTTTTTTAAAATTTTCGTTTTATGTCGGAATGTTTCCCTCTCCGCTGGCTCCTGGCGAACAAGGGAGCTCCCATGACACTGCCAGCGGCTGAGCATCTTGATCTTTGAATATAATATTTCAATGTGCGACACTAAGTGACTTATCGTTGTTGTCCTTGGCAAGTAATAATACTTGTTTGTGATGGATCATGACAGTGATTAACCGTTCACCAGTGGAAACGATACCAGACTCTCGTTGTCGGTCAGTAATACATATTACCGCTTACGCCAGGTCATGCAGCACGTCCCCGGCGGAAACGTGCCTACCGCCTGAATTTGTTTCGGCTCCCATGTGTGGTCAGTCTTTCAGCTCCCGAAGATCACTTCCTCGATGGCTTCCCGATCATCATTCAGCCTCACAGCGCTCCACGGTAAATTTAACCTCCGTTTTAGCTACTGCCCCCAACTTGCCCACGTTTTCCCCTCTCCCTCCCTCACTCACTCTCTACTCATGTCTGGGGTATTCGTCATTGTGGACGATCAGGATCCTAACATCCGTTATAGCACAGGATGGGGTCCCAGCCCAGGTGCGTTGATGCTATCTCCTACCGCACTGCTCCATCTCACGGTACGAGCAGCTGAAAATCAGTTTCAATTCGCGGGGACAATGACGGCCCCCGGCGGGCTAGGATCGACGGCAACTTACCAGTTCGATGGTGAGAGTTAGCACTCCGTTCAGGTCGGAATGTCATTGATGATGTTGGTGGCCCAGGGACATCGATTTCCGTCTTCGGTCTCATCGGCCGCAATTCCAACAAACCAAACACGACCTTCGATTTCTCAATCGACGGTGTCTTCCAAACGTCGACGATAATTCCAAGCGATCAGAACGAGCATTTCCACCGAAGGTTTTTTGCATCACAGGCCTTAGAGGACGGACGGCACATCCTCGGAATCACAATCAGCCAAATAAACTCGACAGACGTGCTTTTAGACTATTTGATCTACGAGGCCTCGCAGAATGCTACGCTCGATCCTTCAAGTTCTGCCCAGCTGCTGGTACTTGACACAAGCCCACAGTTAGCTTACTCTCAAGGGTGGAGCACGGGCATAACGGGTCTGAGGTCCGGGCTCTTTGAGACCGCGATATCCCTGAACAACAGCGTGGAGGGAGCCGTGGACCTCGGCGCGACTGTGGCGTTGAATTTCACAGGTGAGTCGCCTCCTCATCTACGATACATCCCATTGGGAATAACTTTTTTCTGAAAGGCAGTGGTTTCGAGGTTCGCGGAGTGCTGGTGAAAGAATTCCCGACTCCGGTTGCGGCGTACTCCCTCGATGGTGGGCCGTGGGTGGACGTGCAGATGCCAACGATTGGCTCCTCATATGCCAACGCTCAATCCAACTTCGAATTCATTGGACAGACGTTCAACTCAGTGGAGACCCACTCACTCGTCATCACGCCCCTCATCTCCGGTGCTTTCTTCCTCGATTTCATCACGGTGCAATCACCAACGGTGTTCTTTCCGCGTAAAGCGAACGTCGCGCCGCCGCCGAGTTTGACCAGCTCAATTGCCATATCTCCGACTTTCACGCAGCCTCTATCATCTACGGCCAGCGGATCCGGGGCGCCCACTGTTCATAGCATGAGCGCGGGAGCCATTGCCGGTATCTGCATCGCAATTTTGGCTTGCCTGTGCGTTGCGGCCTTGGCTGTGTTCCTATTGCGCCGGCGAAGGCAGAGAAAGGTAAGCCCAGACCAACCAAGCGGATCACGCTCGGTGAGCGAAGTCACCGCATCGACGGGGACAACCGCTTGGACGCGTTCTGGTGCGTTCGAATTAGTATTGCTCACACGACTGTTGGATGCTGATAATTTTAACGACTTCCAGATCTACCGAGTCGCAGTGTCACACCTTTCGCTGTATACCGGAATGACGAGCCGTCTGGATCAACAGTAACTGGGAAGTCCCAGCCGCCCATGGTACGCATGAATCAGAGGCAGCCGCGCAAGGAGCAGCGGCGTACGGAACCAGTGGTGCGGGTAGAGGAAAGCGAGGATGCGATGACTGAACCGCCCGCATACAGTGACCGCCCGGAGAGTAATGTGTGATGAATCCTGGGTTATACGTGGGACGAAACGCACCCACCAGAAAGTTTATGAACGTTCAGGTGTGAAGTGTACACTGTACCATGTAAAGCAATACTCTCCTGATGGAAAAGCTGATCGGTTTCGGGACACTGTTCTGGTCTTTGGCGAATTCGCGGCCAGCCTGAGAATTTCTCTACGCGGCATGACTGTTTTCAGCGCCAGGCGTTCAGCATGCAGCCATCGAACGCATCCCATTATCCCTTCCCCGTTGAAATCTGCCTGAAAGATCCTTCTCACCAATGCTTATTGTACAAGAGCAGCCGAGTAACCAGACAAGGTTTATCACATCATGGGTGACAAATTCCTTCCAGAGTTATTTCACTGTTTGCAGGTCTCGGTAGCTACACCACTACGCCAGGGCGAAATCAGTTTGATGTGTGGACTTGAGATCAGTCCCATCTGTTCTAGATACTTCACATTGATATAAAATGTTAGTCAGTCAGATGTATCTTGCCTGATATCTGAGCGACATCTCAGAGATATATTTTCCAAGTACTTTCTGGTCTTGTTTTGAAGTCTTGGCCTGATGTCGGACTGCTGTTCACATCTGGGTGGGCTTTTGGTGCTTGAATCTCTTTCATGGCTTGAAGTCCTTGTCAGTATTTTTCTGGAACATTTGAAGACGACCTTACCACCGCAGAATGTGTATCTTAAACATGCTCTGATGCCATTGAAGGTTTCCTGCCTAATTCCTGCCCGAAACGACCGGGCACGCCGATTCGACGTTGATCATGTCAGATTCACAATCCGGGCGTCAAATTCAACTTCCTTGGTTAGGTTATGAATCACTTTGATAACCAACATTGCAGCACAGGACAACTCAACCTTGAAGCAACCTAAAGCAGGAGTTGAACCGTTCACTGAAACAAGATCCGCCGCCGCTTCGCTCCGGCAATTCGCACAATCAAGGGGAATTGCAATCAATTGAGTTGCATACTATATTTTTAAATTATAATACCACTGGCGAGGCGTATGGTTCGCCGCCAGAGAGAGGGGATGGAGGGTGATATAGAACGAATATTTTTGATCGATTGACTGCGGAAGAGATGCAGCGAGTTAAATTCGACGAGGGCGGGGAACTAAAAATGAGAGGGAACGAATTCCGAGCGGTAAACACAGAAACCTCCATGCGGGCGGTTCAGACGTTCCCCCGAGAAGTAGGCAGTTGAGAAATGAAAAACCTTTCAAGGATCCAGAGAAAGATACAGGCAAGTGTATTGCTTTAGCGATGAGCACAAACGAGAGCAGAGCAGAGGGTTCTGGAGATGGATTGGAGCAGTCTCGAGTTGGCAGTCCAGCGGTACAAAGAAGAAATAGGATCGGCCAGATGGAATTTGCTTTGGAAACAAATGTTGATAGGACGTTTACAGTACTGAAGTGTTGAGGAAACAGGTATTCGCCTTGAAACGATCCAAACCACAATCTACGGTTGACCCAATGCATAGATGGTTGAAGCCAGGTAGAAAAGAGCAACTTGAAGATGATTAATTGACAGAATATTCAACAGTCCAGAAGGCCCGAAGCTTGCGACGGAGGCGAGCGTGGAATCAAAGTGGGAGCAAATAAAGCAGTAAGACGAGGGGCAAAGACCGATGCATATGAAAACCATATGTGTTGGTCTTTGCCCCTGGTGTAACAGGAAAGGGGCGAGGAGGCTCCTCTTTTATTGACGCAGCGGTCATGCGGCTGCAGTGAGAAAAATTGAATAATTTTGGGGCACAGTGAGAAATAGCCGCGGCGCAGTGAGAACTCTGCTGCGAGTGTGCCGGATTGTGGTCAGCTGAGGAATTTCAATTGAATGCTATGGAATGTATCTGGTACGCAAATGGGGCAAGAGCACAAGACCTGCAGGACGAGAGCAGAGCAAAAAACAATGGGGATAAAGCTAATGGGGCAATTGCACTGCCGAATGAACAAAATCTTAAAGAACGGTTAATCTCAATCAGTTATTCAAACTCCGCGCATCAAATGGCGTGATTTGATGATTGGGTAATGTGACTGTTGGTTGATGTCTCACGCCTTTCTCTCTCTCTCCCCCACCATCGCCCACCATTTGCCCGCCATCGGCTCCCTCACGGCATCCTATCATCTCCAAATCCACGCTGGACGCCGCCTACCCCACATTCACCCTGCCTTCAAGCCCTACATACAAGCCCGTACAAGACATAGTCTGGTAGTAAACATGATCGTGTTGTTGGCCGATTACGCAATATGGTGGCTGTGCCAGCCGATGGCCAGTTCGCCCGTATTGCAGTGATGGGCCTCGTCGAAAACCCGGAAATATTTGTAAAGACTCCTGGAGCACATTCAAACATTTTATCCTGCAAGAATCTCTCGATTCAGCCAGTCAGTTCCCACAGGATCAGGCCAAAAAGCTGCTTATGTAAAATGCTTCAGAAAACTCAGCTCATGTTGCGACAATGAATGAAGGAATTTTTTAGCTTTAAGGGAGGGGCCTCTGAATCGGAAGTAGATCTGCATGCTCAAATATTCTCAGATTATTGGTGTGTTGAGGCAGAGGCAAAACATGAGAAGGAATTTGATGGGTCGGCCAACAACAGGGGCGTGATTGCTAACAGACCATATATGGATACTTGGCTTACCTGTCATCCATATATCGGTTCTGTCACAGAGACTAGTACAAGACACATCAAGCCAAGCCTGTGCAAGGCACATCAAGCCTGTGGGACACGTTAAGGCTTCAATGGGACTCAACTCCTATGTCCTCAATTCACTCTCACAACTCTCTTGCTCTCAAGTACCCTGTTCCTCGTATCTGCTGTCAAGTATGCTATGTCCCAGTCTCAGTCTCAGTCTCGGCAATGGTCATTGCTCATCCTTTTGATCCAGTGTGTGTACTCTGTTCGGCCTTTATGTGATGCTCCTGAGTAACATGCAGTCTCAAGAATGAGATATGTCTGTCTTTGCTTGCTTGTATGTGTGTATATATGGTGCTTGCTCACAGAGCCACCTCACTGCACTCTGATCTCAAGTTTTCCAGCATCAAGGACGGCTGGCAAGAGTTCAATGAGGAACTTGAGGATAGTGTTGCCACGACTCCAAAAGTCAAGTCATGATTCAAGAAGTCAACTTCAAACAGTGTTTGACTCAACTCAACTCAACTTGGTCATATCCAAGTCACTTGAAGTCGACCCAAGTCGACTTGAGTCGATGGAGTCACAGATTTTTCAGATCTCTATTGCTGGGCTACTAACATTGGAGAGGGAGTTAATTTAGGTCAGGTTTACCTCGGTGTGGTAGCCCGGTAAGATATTGATCTTTGTCAAAACGTAACAGAGGCCCATTTGAGAAACTCTGAAAAACAAGATTTCTTCCATTTACTAGCACTGGTTGGAAAATTCAAAATTCTCTACTGAATCTTCAGTGAAAAATGTTGTTTGTTTTCCATCAAATTTTCAGCTGGAAACTAGGTGGAAAACCCAAAACATTTTCACCACTTTTCCAGTTTGAGGTGAAAAGCTCAAAAGAAAGTAAAAGGGGTAAAAAAGCTTTGAAAATTTCACCATTTTTTTCAGCGAAAATGTCTGAAAAACAAACAATATTTTTCACTGTAAATTGTGCTGGAAAATTGGAATCTGCCAATGGGAGGTGACGCTCGGAAGGACAACCAATGGAAACACAGTTGAAGAGGCAGATAAATGGACAATTGACCCACTGGGATTGTGTTTTGGGCTTTGTAATTAGCCTGTTTGCGCAACAGCCATTCGAGCCGTTTAATGTCTTTTTTGATGTGCGCACATATGGCTTAAATGGCTTAGATGGCTTTATCTTCAAGGCACATTTTGATACAATCCGGCTATTTTGATGGCTCATGTATACAAAATACACAAAATGGTCATTTTGAACTTCACGGAAAACTCATGTTCACGCCAAAATGATTGATTTTCGGTCTGTGGGCAGACTGACCAGGTCAATGTGTTATATCTCGTACTGGGAAGCACTATCAGCTTCATGGTAGGCCGGAAATGAAGATCTTAACCTGAGCTCATGAAACCATTTGGGCCATATGTGCGCACGTCAAAAAAGCCATCAGATGGCTCAAATGGCTTTTGCGCAACCTCTCTATTGTGTCTTGGCAGTTGTATAAGTATCAGGACACTGGGTGGAAAATTCAAAATTTTCTGCTGAATCCTCAGTGAAAAAAGTTGTTTGTATTCCATCAACTTTTCAGCTGGAAACTAGGTGGAAAACCCAAAACATTTTCACTACTTTTCCGGTTTGAGGTGAAAAACTCAAAAGAAAGTTGAAAAGGGGTAAAAAAAGCTTTGAAAATTTCACCATTTTTTTCAGTGAAAAATGTTTGCAAAACACTGGTTGGGAGATTTGGGTTTTTCAGCACAATTTACGGTGAAAAATGTTATTTGTTTTTCAGACATTTTTCACTGAAAAAGGTAGTGAACAACTCAAAACATTTTCACTATTTTGTGAGTTCGAGGTGAAAATTTCAAAAGGAAGCTCAAAAGAGGTGAAAAAGATTTGAATTTTTCACCGCTTTTTTCAGTGAAAAATGTCTGAAAAGCAAACGACATTTTTCACCATAAATTGTGCTGAAAATCTTGAATCTCCCAACCAGTGAAACAAATAACATTTCTCACTGTAAATTGTGCTGGAAAAATTGAATATGCCAACCAGTGACATCATACAAAACCTACAATCTCACCTGACTATCCACAATTGCGCCTAGAACAGTTTCGAGCAATTTATCTACATGACTTGTGAACCTACACTAACTCGGCAAAAGAAATGTCACCTAGCTTTTTTGCAATTTACGGGGCATTATAGCAGATTTCTGTCTAAACTTAAGTGTAGGGGCTGTGAGCGAGTCGAGGCCGACATTGCAGCACATTTAATGCGATCAAAATCTGGTGATATGCCATCAAACCAGCCGAAATTGGCAAATGCCGATTTTTCAGCCACAGAGGTAATTCCTCCTAGGACATTTTGAACCACCCAAATTGAAGTTCAACATGTCCCGTATCATGCTATGCTTTGAATCATATATAAAAACATACAGGCAATAAGGTGCTGTGTCACCCGCAAAATGGCTATTTTGGCCAAAAATGGGCCAAAATAGCGGAAAATGGGCCAAAATGGCTGTTTTCTAGGCCTCATAGCTTGTTATTGCCTGTATATTTTTATACAATTCAAATTGGAGGATGAGTGCAGACATCTTTGGCTTTGATTTGGGCAGTTTAGATTTCTTTGAAAAAAATCCCCTGTCAAGTCAGAAGAACACCGATTTCTTGTTTTGCTCCACCTGATGACGCATCAATAACATTTGATACCATCAATGATGTTAAAATGTCGGTGTCAACCTCCTTGAGCCACCTGTACTTGATTTTGGGCGAAGATGTCTGGTAGGAGCCTAGGAATCACAAAAAATGCAGGTGACATTTCTTTTGCAGAGTTAGTGTATAAGTCTTGCTTTCAAAAGAGAACTAAAGTTCAAATTACCACAATCTATACTTGATTGGAACCCTGAACTTGCACAAGGACTATAGTGTTTGAGTTGATATAGTTGCATTATTGAACCGCGTTGTCAGGCATATAAAATGTTATACACGAGGTCCTCTGGAAATGACTTTATTCGGGAGTTTCTCGTAAGTTCGAGAAATGGGTAGTGAAATGAAAAGTTGATGGTTTCTCCTCAAAATTGGGAGAAGTGATAAAAGGGGAAAGTGTGGGGGCTAGTGGGAATGGATGTGAGGAAGCAGATGCGGAAAAATTAAACAGAATAGCTCCAAGTTAAGCGGAGTGTTCAATTACGGAATGTGGTGGCACAAGCACAAGGGTTTCTCAGTCCCAAGCTACTTGTAGATTCGAGAGGTTAGATACAGACACAAGGGTTTTCGGTCCCAGGCTACTTGCTAAAGGCGGATTCGGTTGACTAGATACAGATACAAGGGTTTTCGGTCCCAAGCTATCTATACAACAAGCACAAGGGTTTTCGGTCCCAGGCTACTTGCTAAAGGGCGGATTCGGATGACTAGATATAGATACATGGGTTTTCGGTCCCAAGCTATCTATACAAACAAGCACAAGGGTTTTTGGTCCCAGGCTACTTGCTAAAGGCGAATTCAGAAAACAAAGTGCTGATACAAGGGTTTTGCACTCCCAGGCTATCAGTACAAATTACTAGAAATACGAGTACAAGGGGTTTCACTCCCAGGCTACTTGTATTTTGATCGAGGGCTAAAGAGGTGGGTTTAACAGAATAGCTTTGAGGAAGCAGACTGTTAATCAAGAGTTAAAGAGCGCGGGTTTAAACAGAATAGCTTCAAGGAAGCGGACTGTTTTACTTACGGTGAGTCTTGGGGAGGTTGTGGAAGGGAGGATGACTTAAAGCGAAAAGAGATGGATACTGGGGAAGTAGTTTGTTATTCTATCTACCGAATTATGTAGAGTATTTATATACGGAGTGTTTGGCATATTTTGTTCTATCCTGAGCTCGATGCTACGTAGGTCAATGGCTTCTGCTGTCAATCTGCCGTTTTACTTTACCGTTTTGTACAGCCTCATGTCAACATGCTATGTAAAACACTGGTTACCTTTGCCAATCTGACATCTTGTGTAGGGCCTGTACAGCCTTGGATTGACATATTGTGTCAAGCATAGATTGTGGGCACAGGTTCAGTCATGACGTCAATTGTCGGGTGCTATGTCGTGGGTTGCAAGTGTTTTGTCTGTCTGCATGTCATGTTTGAAGGGTGGTTGCCGGTGCCACCCTGTCAATGTAATGTGCTGTGCATGCTGTGTCCTGCATGTCATGTTTGAATACTGGTCGCCAGTACCGCTATATTGATGTAGTATGCTGTGCACACTATGTCCTGCGTCCTCTGTAGTTGCCGTTTCTTCTGTCGGTTCCCGTAATATTAGGTCACAGTGTCACAATGCATCGCTATTTGCCCCTATTGGTGTCACTACCTTTGTCGACGTTGTGCATTTTGTGGTTGGCAGGAAATGGTAAATTGTTCCCAGGATAGGTAGGTGACAGTGAGCTGGGGGTAGGCGGGCTTGTCTGGTAATTTCGGTGATTGCCGAATCTTATCCAAATATGGCTTTAATACTTTTCATCTCCAAACACTTTTGGGGGATGACAGCGTATTTATTTACAAGGTTTGGTTCGTGGTTATTTCACCACCAGCCCCATAGTCACCATTTCACCATCAGCAGCATCCCTGTATTACTCAGAGGATGTGTTGATCACCAATAGATCGACACTGCACTCATTCGACTTGTTTTCTGCTTTAACTCAACTCTCCCCTCTGTTCCAAGTGCAGAACTTGATAATACCCCTTTGTAGGTCTTGGGAGATACCCATTTCTGAGGTGTTTCCCAGAAAGGATTCTTGAGAAAGATCCTTAGAACACCTTTAGAGTTGTGATCCGGATCCTCGGAACAGCTGACAACCTGTTTCAGTGTATCCGCATACAATGGAAACCAGCAACTCTAACACTCGACACACTTGTGACCTAACTTGACCTCTCAGTGTCTCAACACAACACAATACATTGCCCAATTGCCGCTTCCTTGAACCATTTCCGTTGTTTAAGTGGATATTGGAAACAAGTCAAACAAAGTTCCTTGACTTGTCAATTGGCTGCACATTCCCTTACGGTTTTCAGGGTGAGACTTGCCAGTGGATGTTCTAATTCTTTAGAGCATCCCCCCGTTTCTCTGTGGTTCACCAGACAGCTACCAGGAACCAGTACTGTTGTATAGAAACAACAGTTTCAGCAATGAGCATAATCAGAAACATGCAAAATTATGTGTATCTAACTATGGCCCAATTACTGTCTTATCAATGCTGCAATGTGTTCGCAACTCATGAGCGAATGTGTCAAGATCGGGAAGATGTGGAAATGTCTGGGTTGGATTCTGGTGAGCTTCACTCGTATTTGATATTGATGCCAGCATCAACTCACAATTCATTGCAGCTGGGTCTGCACGCAAAGTCAGTGCCATGTACTCTCCAGATATGCTTCCCAACCACAAGGGACCCTACTTTTCCCACGAAAAGTCAAGACTGGTCCAGCACCAAATCAAAGATGAGAAGGGGAACCTCATTGTGCCATGTGAGCTGTGTGGAAAGCTCACCGAGGGCACTCTCTTCTCAGCCCAGGTCTCACTGTTGACATACATCAACAAGGTCGACACCTTCCAAGCGAGCCCGCAACCCCCTGTTGATAGCGCTTTCGACGGTGTTTCTCCGTCCAAAAAGGCTCGCACTACTTAGAAATTTATTGCTCCTTCACTTGCTGCTCCCTCAAAATAATAGAGAGGTTGTGCCACAGCCGCATGCGGCTTTTGGCCATTGTGCAAAGCCACACAGCTTTTCCGTGTTTATCAGTGAGTGGTCAGAATTTTGGTGACTTGGTTGAGTAGTGGGGGAGAGTGGGGACATCTGAACTCCTTGTCCCACACGATACGCAATACGGGAGATACGGGAGAAGGATGAAAAAGCCATTTGGAGAAGTCTGATTCAGCTGGATTTGGCTCAGAAGCCGCATACCTGGTACATGCAGATTGGTACTGAAATGTGTAGTTTGGAGGTGGGTTACAGTGCCAGAACGAAAAAATGCTCCCGCGACTTTGCACAATGCCCAAAAGCCGCAGGAAGCCACATGCGGCTTGCACGGCTTCTGCACAACCTGTCTAATCAGTCACTCAATCATTGATTTTTAATGTATATAGTTTTATAAGTAGTCTTATATGTTTTTAATGTGACCTGGAATCATTGAGAACCTCAAAATCTGGTAGCGGGCCCTACCGCTCATCGGCCTTACCCACTTTATATGATTTCTGGTTGATGACAAGACAGGCAGGCCATTTGGCTGTTCTCAGGCGACGAGACATTCAGTGCAACCGGTGATAACACTAGAAGTTATTGGCAGCCCCCCAAAACTACTTTCTAAGTCAAAGTAATAAATACCTTGAAATTATTTTGCCTAAAGCTAAACACTCCACTCAATGATGTGACGGAGCAACGACCGAATTGGATGAAGCACAACAACCCTTCAGCGCATATGCAGGGACATTTGGAGCATGATAAGCGGCCAGAGCGGGCGGCGGCGTCGTCCAGAGCAGTGAGAACGCGGTGGTACGTGGAAAGCCGATCGTCCGATGTATCCGAAGACGCGTGTGGCAGTCGTGAGAGTAAGCGAGACACTCTAATTTAAGACCGTGCCGAGCATGCCGACGATTTTCTACGCTCCACAAAAACTCAATTCATTATTTTGGTTTGAAGTAATCCTAGTCGAAATCAAAGTGAACCCGGCTGCTATTAATAACCACTACTGGCATCAATTATTACCACCGTTTGAACGAATATCTCGACAAGGCCTTCGACATCGACAAAAATGGGCCCAGGACTTGTTCCTCTTTCTGGGACAGTCATATTTTTCCCGAGACTAACGGCTCCAAGTTTGGTGGTGGGGTGCAGGCGGAGGACGAGAGTGCGTGGGAAGAGCTGGCGGCCGCAACAACCGCGCTCGTGGATATGCCCCGGGCCGTCGTCTATGACAACGGCGGCGACAATGTGCAACAAATTCTTGTATCCATTTTTTTTTTCACCAGCCATATCTCTTTGTGTCATGAGCGGTGATAAGGTTCCTCAATTCGGCTTATGGCTCCTCTACAAAGTGGCTCATATTATAAGCGGCCTAGGTGCTCAAGGTGCTTATAACTAGTTATGCACACTGTTGCGCTGTTTTCAGCAGATCGGCATCTTTGGGACGGGTACAATCTCAACATCCCTAACCAACAAACATTATGTTCTTCCATTCCGGAGAGAATTCCCTGGAGGCGGTTTTGGGTTGGGTGCTACACCCCGCTCGACTTTTTTTCTCCCTTGATTCCTTGTTTTGTTCCTCTGGTTCAACCCTCCCACCGGTGTCTGGACACGATGGTTATCACTTCAAAGGGATGCAAGTGACGGTCCCGCTCGATTTATTTTCTCCCATGATTTCTTGTTTTGCTTACTCTAGTTCAATTTTCCCATCGGTGCCTGGAATTAAAGGGACACGATGGTATCACTTAGAAGAGATGCAAGTGACAGGTCTATTAACGAGGATTCAGGAACGAGTAGGGTATACAAGACATGCCGCCGCTTCGCTCCGGCGATGTCGCAACGTGGACCTGGGAGATCAGAAGAAGAGAAGATATGCATTCAAGCTGTAAATACAACGCTGTAGAGAGGTATAGGGACCCGGAATGCCGATGAGAATGGGAAATGGCCTGGGGAATGCTCGTGTTTGAGGGAAAGAAACATCCACAGGTTATACTGGGCAGTCCATGCATCAAGTGTTTTAATGAAAGGTTGGGGGGATCTCGTGGGCCGTGGAAAAATAGGCCAAGAACTGTACGAATGGCCAAGCAAAACGGTCCGAGTGAGCAGCAGGAGGATGTCCGTGAGTGGGTAAGTGGTGAAACGTAGCCAGAATCCGAGTTTTCTGAGGAGTGAAGAAATCATAGGATAGGCTTGAAATGAAAGACCACAGAGCCAGGACAGGTACCTTCAGGGAGGAGACAGATATTATCCGGCTTTGAACAAAACCACAGCACAGAAGTTTATATGATCTTGAAGTGCAGCATGAGACGAGACTAAGAGAACAACATTGGCTGGCACCAACCCATCCAGATTTTGCAGTGAATGATGATCTTGGGCAAACAATAATCGCCGGTCGAGAAAGCCATGCACGATTCCGGGATGAGGCAGTAGCAAAATGAATTGATTGACAGCCAAGAAAGGCAATCAGAAGGGCCGTCAATCCAAGAGAGAACGGAACGAAATAGTCGTGGGCAAAGGCGGAGGACGCTGGAACTTCATACATGCTCCGGTGATACGGCCACGGTGAGAAAATAGGTGGTGGAGTGAGAAATTTGCTGCGTGAAGCTGCGGTCCGCTGGCGGTTTGAGGGAAACATAGTCAGCTGAGCCATTGCGATTGAATACTGCAGTCTGCAGGGACAGGCTGGGTACACCAGTGGGGCATAAGTGCAGCACCCGCAGGACGGGACGAGAGGAAAAACCAATGGAGTTGGACCTGCATGAGGCAATTGCACCGCCGAGAGACCATTTGCTTAAAGAACGGTTTAATAGAGCGTCTATCCAGTAAGTGGCAGGTGCGGCCGCCCGCAGGGATTCTCAGGACTCAGACTTCGATGCGATTATAGATCGGTAGACTCATCGCGGCCCTCCCTCAGTGCCGCCAATCGGTACCACCGAGGGAATCGGACTATGAGTCAATTGGGAGATTGTTGAAGCAGGTATTTGATGCCATCACTGCGAGTGATCATCAGTCACGGTGGCTGCGACGGCTTGGTGGCGGCGCTCCCCGTCTTTTTGCGATTTCTACGACGGATTCGTGTCCATACTGGCTGCTTAGCTGAGCAATAACACGGTGCTGTCTGAAATTTACGGAACTACCTTGGTTCGGCTAGCTCGTCAAGACGGCGACGTTGAGCTGCTTTACATGGCGGTGGCGCGTGCAGGCCAGTTCCCATGCATTGCTTAGCTTGTGTCCTTCCTCTCGACGCGGGGTCCTGTGTAGCGCCGCTGTCGAATGTTTATCGAAGCTCTGGAGGCTTCGTGAGCGAGATGTGGGAACCAGGTATGTCACAATCCTACCTAAGATCCTACCAGTCCTGACATGAATTGCCCCCGCATATTGAATTACCGCATCGGTCGGGCTTGCCAGCGGGTCGGGAGTTGTCTAAACTTGTCTTCGGGCTGAGACCTGCCGAAATTGACGAAAGATTAGCCGAAATCCCTGCTGCCATCCAAGTGAATGAGAACGTGTCTCGTCTGTCCACTGCGTCCGGACACGCCATGTCTTTTCTCTGATTTACCCCTGCAGGGGCCAACTGTCAACGTCAGAGTTAAACGTGGCACCAGGGCCCAAGAGCGCTACTAATGTAGAAGAAACTCTTCTAGCCGCATTCAAAAGTTAAATTTGTACGGAGTTTCGACCGCCAGTTCAAAGCCCGCAGTCGAATTCTGGCCGCTTCATCCTATCCATCGTCCCTAGCGCTCACCCCGTACCAGACATGTAATTACCTCCTGCTTCTGTGCCCGGCTGGACCCTAAAACCTATCAGCAGTGCTGCGAACGTGATGAGGAAGCCTTCCAGTTCAGCCGCATGACCAGCTATGCTCATTAATAGGCACTGTGACCTGGGAACTCATCTCTTTTCCTGCTAATTCGAGGCCCTACACTCTTGGCAAGCACTTTCCATCCTGGGAGCGCCCAGATAGACAATACCATTTCCATACATTGGTTGTGTATATAAGACCCTACTGTCTCAATCCAAAAAATCAACCTGAAAAACATCTCTGGTCATGAAGGCAGCTCTTTCTATTGTTGCTTTGCTCTCCCTTGCAGCTCTCGCGGCGTCCGCAGCCCTCCAATGTTCGTCTGTTCGACTTCGCTCCCCACAATGGCTGCTTGACTCTCACTTTTCCAGCTGGAGGCGCCGTGCTCTCTTCATGCGCAGCCGGCGCCCGCGTGCTTGTTGAAACTCGCAATGTCACCGTCGCCGGACACGAAATCCAAGTTTCCACCAGGGCCTGCTCCGCCAATATCATCACCCTCTCGCTCTTTCGAGAAGCGACAGACTGTCGCTTGCGGCCGTAGGTCTAATCCGACTCATGCGACAGCGAGGATTAATGATCACACATCATATTAGAAGCTACAACGTTGTCATGTGCAGTCGGACCCGCCGCAGCACCGGCTCCAGCCGATTGTGCTGCTCTCCAAGCCGCTCTGCCGGGCTTTGTCGCGGCCCAACCCTGTAATTGGTTACGTGCTTTGCCATGCATTTTTTCTGAATTACGTTATTCAGCTCCATTCTTTGTGGTAGCTCCCCAGTTCGTCGAAGAGGTCGCCCTTAGGACGTGTCAGTACGCGTGGATCAACAACAACGCTGTAGGTGGCGTCACTCTGGAGGGCTGCTGGACAGACGTGGTGCGTATCTTTCTCAATCATCCCTTATCAGAGACCTAATGCACATGTTAGGAAACCTTTGGTTCAATTCTCACTCCAGGATGCATCAGTGTCGGCCAAAATGCGGGTATTGCCTTTCCGACCACCGCCGTGGCCAACGACGCGTGGATCTTTGAGTTCGTCTGTTGTCTCTATGAAGAATACCACACTAATCGCGATCTGAATATAGAGTTGTTCATTCTTAAATTGCTTCTCTCTCATTGATCTTGAGTGGTTTTCGGCATGCCTGGTAAGGTAAGTATTCTTGCTGCTACGTAGTTTCGTGAAATTGTACCCCGTGAAATTGTTCTCCAGTGAATGTATGACAGTTATTATCTTTCTTCTTTACTTGGCGTGCAGGTCGTAGTTTCTGATGCAAACCTAACTGCAACTTTGAGCCGTTTGATGGAGCGCGGATTTTCAACTGAGTACACGTACTTTGGGTCGGCGGCCTGGGCAGTATGTTCCGATGGCTCAATCATGCATAACCACGCCTTTGAACCCCCTGTTAAACTGGAATTCTCGTTCTCTCACATGAGAGACTGGATGTACATATACGAAACCGTCACCTTTTCATTTAGCATATGTACCGCCTTTCTTGAAGTTTCTTTCTTCCCAGAGCCTGGCGGATCACTGGGTGAAATTGAGATTGAGAGCCCTAGTGGCAGGGCTTCGGCATCCGTTCTTCAGTTAATACTAGTAGAGCTGACACCTGTGACCGCGCCAACGGCGGCCGATTCGACGGGCGGTCAACGGGCACAAGTCCTGGTTCAACGGCCTCAAATCCTGTGTTCACCTTTCGGTGACTGGGAACATGGCGTGAATATTTGGTCGAAATGGTATTCTTACACCTGGGTCTTGTGTCGGGCGGAAGAAACAGCACTAGACTATCTAGTGGATGTTCTATAGAATAGACGCCGATAGTGGGGCATTTCGGACAAGCCATAAAGGTATAAATGGTGCAACCCCAGAATATTCAGCAACCAAAATATTGTCAGGTTTCAAATTTTGCTTGGATCTGCCGCGCAAGCATTCAGGTTGCTGTACTTTAACTCAGTATCTGGGAAAAGCTGGTGGGCTGAAAAATAGCGACACAGCCCAATTTTGAAGCTCTGCATGGACGACTTTGGCACATTGAGTGCTTCTATCGTGAGCTGCCAATGAACAATCACAGTCAGCAAGCACTGGCGAGCATTGCCCCATGCTGACCACGGAAACCGAGCCTCCGGAGGCTATGCGCTGCTAATTTGAACTTACAGACAGCTCGCATTTCATTACATGATCCGGTCTTATTATTGATTCTTACTTCATATTGGCTTTATTGTCCTTATTGTTGTACTCACCTATAAAATGTACATCACATACATGAATAAAAAAACAGAACAGTTCGACCCCCGTATGATTTGATCTCCCGTATTGTCCTGGCTAGGTCCTCGTCATTGCCTATGCCCTCGTTCACCCTCATATTCGCCCTCACACTGTCCCTCGTCATCTACACACCCCTCGTTGTCCGTGCATCTGCACAGTACAACCCTAACACCTCATACCCATCCTTTCCACTTACCTTCGACCTTCCGAGCCCTGGACATGTGTTGGCCAACTCACACACATATATCAGTAACCCTACAAAGTTTGTTTAAACATCCAGCGTTTAAATGTTAAACTCGGTTCAAGTACTGTTTTGCTTAATCATCTTCAAAGGCCCCCCCCTCCCCCTACCGTTACCGCACTGTCAAGACTGGCAAATGTATTGAAGCAAAATTAAACCATGTTTAAAACCCTTCTTCCTAATCACAGCTCATAATCTATGATCAAGGCTGTTAAACCCTTGCTGTTTAAACTCTCCCGGACAATATTTGGTGAACCGAAATGCGGATTGAAATCTGTTCAATACCAGCTAAGAAATCAGTGTTTAAACATCAAGTCACTCTCCAAAGAGCAGTGTTTAAACGCAAATGAACGCTTTGAGCATAAATTTTGAATTGAAGTGTGAAAAAAGACATTTAATCCGTGTTTCAACCATATTTAAATTGACGGGTTGTTGAGTGTGTCGAGTTTGATCTAATTTGAATCGTCCTCGTCATCGCTCAGAGGAACCCATTCCCTGGTAGTAAATCAGCTGCTGGGATATCCACACACAGGAAAACATACTTAGGAAGCTTCGATTTCTTCTTTATCTCCGCAGACCTACTTTCCGTGGATTTGCCTGTCTTTTGGGTGGTGGACTCATTTCGAGGAGCGGTGGTCCTTGAAGAACGGCGAATGGCCGGCTCGTAGGCAGAGGCAGGCTTTCCGGTTTCGTTCCTGCCCCGATAGGAATTTGAGATGAGCCCAAACATGAGGGCCTGAAGTACTACCTTGGCTTCTTCGGCACAATCTCCAGCTCCTTTTCCGACTCATGATTTTGCTTTCCATTTGGGTCGTTGCTAGCAGTAGTTTTCAGGACATCGGCATATAAAGAATGAGAGAGCCACGGTATGACCTTGTCTGCTGTTTCTTGCTCCGCTTTCGTTTCCGCTGGGTCAGCGGGGTTGAAACTGGCGACTGAGGTGTTTCATTTGAATCCAATTCAGATGGCTTGTCCCTGGCAGCGGTTCAGCAGTCTGATACGGAGAAAATTGGTCGAGCTCTAACCCAGACTTTTGTTTCCCTTGTTCGCTCATGCTGTTCTCAGTTGATAGGGGTGGAATGGGAGGCAGGGATGGTGTACGTTCGACCTGTTGATCCGATGGCGTTGGTACTGTCTCAGGTCTTGAGGCATCCGGTGTGAAATGGAATGGCACGGAATCACGTATGGAGTTAAAAAACTCCCCCACCATCAACGTCTCCACGGAGTTCATAGTCTGCGGAAATTTTAGACCTAGTGGCAAAGTGAACTTCTGATTGTCGTAGAATTTTGAAGGATCCGAAGCAATCTCATCCCATGGCACGGGAAGTTCGTTTGTTTTACCCGGAGTCCTGTGAACTGGATGGTGGTGAGAACTCCGGTTTCTAGCATTTAAACAGACACATATTACCCCAGCATTTCTTGAGATAATCCTCGAGCAGAACCCGGAGCTCAGCCACCGGGATCTTTTCAACGTCAACCGGAGGGAAGTTTACCACACCGTTAACATCAACTATGACCGACACAGAAGTTGGAAAAACAGGGCCTAGAGGACAGTATTGGACACGATTAATCCTCTCTCAAGGTTCAGATCGTAACACTCACAGGGCAATACACTGTCCACAAACTGGGCCCATGGTATGCCATAGGAACTCTCCAAATTGTTGCCACCAAAGTGGGTTTTGTTGTGTTTGGAATGTCCATGAACACTAAAGCAAGGTGAGAATTTGACGAAAGACCCGGTAACATGTGCTTACCTGCCAGCTAGAAGGTCGCCATTCTTTACGTTTCGAAAGCCATAGAATAGAATCATCTCAGCATCGCCAATGAGCCCTCCTTGGCAGAGACTCTTCAGTGCCAAATGGATATTGGTCGAAAATTCCTTTGGTTCCTGCAGTGTTGCACTGTTTAGCAGCCGAAGTCAAGCAAACAAAACTCGGTCACTCACAGCTCTATGTCACCAGTCTCATCTTCTGCTTGGCTATCCCAGTCGGATTTCTCCTCCGCGCTAAGCCCATCCCACATTTCCTTCAGGATTACCTGGTATGGCCGCCCGCCTCATTCACCCCAGTATCAGTGATGCGCTGAGCAGACCGCCTGTGGATATCATTGTGTGATTCTCGAGCAAAAAGCTGGCGTCCGCTGAGTATGGAGGTAAATCTGAGCAAAGGATTGCTCTTAATTAGCACGGAGGCTGAGGGCTCCTCCTCGTGTGATCTCTTGTAGACATTGTTGAAGTAGTTTGTGAACTTGCACACAATGGTCTAAGAGGAGGTAATTATCAGGACGGATATCAAGTACTCAGATGGAAAAAAAAAACCTTGAACCAATCGGTGCATGGCATAATAGAAATATCGAGATCCGCAAATGGTGGGGAAGCTAGAGCCTTTGTGGCCGTTGACTGTTTCCACTGTGTGAGTTCTAATCCCCGGACGCCTGCATCCAGTTTCTGGACAAATTCTGGGAGGTAGGTGTTGAGCTGGGCTTCCTGAGCAGTGTTGAACTTTCCCTTGCGCATGATGGGCAGATGAGGGATGAGGGATGTGGGAGCTCAGGAAGAAAAAAAAAAGGATATATCTGACCCGGTGTTGACTGCTGATTATACAGCTGTGCTGGATCTCGATCGTGTATGCATACAGGGTCCTATTTGAAATCTTAACCGCTGATCACAGTTAAGAACAGCTGCCATATGGGGGTTTAGCTCTTATTTTCGCCATTAATTCACAATGGTTCGACACCAAAATTCAACTGCAACGACTGTTTGTTCCTGATCACTTGAACTGATTTCCGTATATGGAAAGAAAGCATGTTTGCTTGGGATGTCCAAACACGCCGGGAAACTCAGTCAGGGTTGGAATAGGTTTCTGGACCACCATGCGATAGGTGGACAGGCATCAAGCTTGTGGACCCGTAAAACCAATTTAAGTGGCGAAGCGAAGTTTTTTGGACCAATGGGAAGCAGGCACATGCACAGCCGCATCAAATTGCGATGCTCACGCGGATGGACCACATCTTAACAAAGTAAGCGGCAGGAAAAGTGCACATGGTTTTTTTTCGTTGCTTTGAAATCCTTCCCTGGAATTTTTGCCTGTGCCTGTCGATCCAGGTTTTTCGAACTCGCAAGCAGGTGCTCACACCGATCAACCGCATCTAAACAAAGTAAGCGGCACTGTACCGCCACAAGCTTGATGATCACAATTTGATTTGGTTGCCTTTCCACCTATCGCATGGACCCATAAAACCTTAAATCTAAGCGGCGAAGCGAAGTTTTTTGGACCAATGGGAAGCAGGCACAAACACAGCCGCATCAAATTGTGATGTTCACGCTGATGGACCGCATCTTAGCAAAATAAGCGGCAGGAAAAGTGCACATGGTTTTATTTCGTTGCTTTGGAATCCTTCCCATTCCATCCTGACCCTGGAATTTTTGCCTGTGCCTGTCGATCCAGGTCTTTCGCACTCGCAAGTCAACCAGGTTCTCACACCGATTGACCGCATCTAAACAAAGTAAGCGGCAAGAAAAGTGCACATTGCTTTTTTTGGTTGCCTTGGAATCTTTCCCATTCCATCCTGACCCTGAGATCTTGCCTGTGCCGGTCGATCCAAGTCCCTTGCATTCACAAGCAAGGCTGGTATAAAATAACAAGAGGAATGTTTTGTTGCTTCAGCCCCCAAAAACATCGTATTCTCCCAATGGTCTCAACTCGCTCTGCAACTGCTTCGTCCCCGCGACGTCCTCGATCCTCCCTCTCTGCCTCCCATGCTATTCTTTACCCCGTTACCCATACACTCGGAGTCCGGGGCACCAAGAAAGACAAGCGACGTCAGATAAACCAGATGTGGAGGGAAAACCTCGAAATTCACAGTCCTTACCCTCATTTCTCTGCGCGCCTGCCTTCCAATCACCGTGGGCATGATCTTACCGGTCCAATTCTGAACACGAACAAAAACGCCGGCGGGTACCGGCAAGTTGTTCGTGTTTACCTGTGCTTAAATGATTCCCTATTGATTCATTTTTACAGTGCGTCGGCTGCCCGCAGGCAGGGTGCCTGCCTGCCAATCGGAAAGGTAAACGTGGCGGTAAGACTGCTGTGTTCTGTATCCGTGCTGGCCTACCGCTCCATACGTTGCAATCGGGGATGCTTGGCAGGTTGGCGCGTGCCAGAGCCGAACTGCAGCCGATTTCTCGGGCCGCAGCTCGGGTGGCTCGTGCTGCCGGAGCGACCACCAACACTTCGCCCTCATCCTCTGTGACAGTGTCGACGTTGCCTCCCTCATCCTCGCCTTCGATCTCTGCCTCTTCCCGTGCCACCACTCCCGATGCTTCTATCTCTACCTTGTCTCATGACAATGCTCCCGACGCTCCAATTGTCTCGCATGCTGCGGGTGCTGCCACTCAAAATTGGCTGCACACATTGAAAAGTGGCGTAAAATCCAGAGGGAGTTAATGCCACGGACTGGTGACAAAATTGCAGCGCAAGCTATTTTGTCGCTGCCTATCCAGAACGAGAAACTTTTTTTGCCCTCAGATTTCACCTCAGAAGTGGAACGCGAGGCTCTATCCCTGACTGGCTTTGCGGCGGAGGAGATCCGGTGGCGAGAGGGACAAGTGTTTGACTCCTTACGGCTCATTCAGAACATCGTCAAAACCATTTCGGCCTTGCGCGGCCGAAAGATCAAGAACGACCGACAGCAAAAGCAAAAAACAAGAGCTGGAGACAACATCGAAGAGGCAATAAAATTACTGGACCAACATATGGAATCATACGAGCGGGCAAGGCAAGCACTCAGTGCATTAAATGCCCCTCCACATATCCGCTTCTCACCGAGGCAGATCTTTACATGAAGGCCATACTGCAGAAGAGACATGTTGGAGACTCATGGCACACAGACGGAGCACTCTGGAGAATCCACAGTTTGATTCAGTTGCAGGATTCAGGGGAAAAAGATCAGTCTTCTACCACTAATGAGCACAAAAACAAAGGTATGAAGTGCCTCACCGGCTGACAGTGGGTATACACTGGCTGATCTCCAGTTACAGCTGAAGGAAGCTCATCAATGATGAGCGGCACACAGATGGATAAACGGAAAACTAGTACATTGAGTCTGTCCAACTCATACATGCAACTTACTGTCTACACAGCGACCCGTACTAAAGCCAAGTCGACCCAACCACAGAAAAAGGTTGTGGATGAACGACCAGAGGGATGGCTCTGGCACCTAGGCAGACTTTCAAAGATGTCTGACACAGAGATGGATGAGTGGTCAAATGAAGGTGAAGTGTTTACATTCCGGGTCCTAAATGTTCTGAATCTGACCACCCCTCAAGGTGACCGGGTTCAATGGTTCCGAGCCGAAGCAGAAATGCAACGATGGCAGGAACAGGGGGAGCAGAAATTGGCAGAGCTTCTGAGAACGAACCGCAGTTTCTTGAAGATGGAAGACACTTGGACTGCACTAGCATTGCAAAATGCACCAACCAAGCCCGGACATTCCGCCTATGCAAAACAGAAAGCTGCAATGTACCGCAAACGTGCAGAAATAGCACAGGCACTGATCTTGGGAGTGGGATACGGAGACCTACTGGCATCAGACGCGAGCCTAGTTCAGCGCGTGCAGGAGGAGCGGGACACGGAGAGGAAGTTTCTAGTAGAAGCATTACAGCCAATGTCGGAACCGAAGGCGCGGTCGAAATTTTCCTGTTTTGGGATGTCCCCAAAGAATTGTTAGTAACTCAACCAGTTCTGCACCGATTTGGATGAAACCTAGGTAGATATGTCGGGCTAATTCATGCGCAATTAGTGATAGAAAGCGATTTATGAAAATATTATATATTAGGTAATCTCTGCTTTTGGACCATTTTCATGCCAAATAGTGTTTTGCCTGTCCAGGACATGTCCCAGTGACCTAATATTTTGGGAGGGACAACATACATACCTGAATAACCACGTGATAGAGCCAAAATCATATTAAATCTCGATATAAATGCAATTCTTACAATACTTCTGAATGCCAAAACTGCTAAATGTATCCAATGGAGCTACAAGAACTCTAACCAAAATATCCGTAATTCTGGATCTTTCATGTGGTTATTCAGGTATATATGTTGTCCCTCCCAAAATATTAGGTCACTGGGACATGTCCTGGACATGCAAAACACTATTTGGCATGAAAATGGTCCAAAGCAGAGATTACCTAATATATAATATTTTCATAAATCGCTTTCTATCACTAATTGCGCATGAATTAGCCCGACATATCTACCTAGGTTTCATCCAAATCGGTGCAGAACTGGTTGAGTTACTAACAATTCTTTGAAAACATCCCAAAACAGGAAAATTTTGACCGCGCCTTCGGTTCCGACATTGGCTGTAAATATATCTTAGATCCTACAAATTTAATTGTATGCAACGGATGGACTAGACTCTCATTTGCCTCTGTCGAAGCATTCGTTCAGCAGGCTTTCTCTATGTTGCCAGTATTGGGCCTTGTTAGAATTACGATGAGCGGGACGGTAAGACATCTATGAGTCTTCTGGCAACTGTCCAGCATGGATAGCTTTGATCAGTTGGTTGTGCCGTTGGACTTGATGTCTGAGGTCCCGTTCCTCATAGGTCACCCGTTCGAAACCCAGCCTGGACGCTCTTTTTTCATGCTAAAGCCTGTTTAAAAACCCTCCTTTAATCAAACACCCCAGCCGTCTTTGAACACTATTTTGTTTAATCACTGCCCTTCGCCCCTGGACCCGCAACTGTTTAAATTAAACACTGCTTGAATGGTGTTTAACATCTCAACGCCAATTGCTTAATCAAACTTTGTAGAGTTTTATCATATATGCCTTGGATCCTCCTCGCCTCCGCACTTGGATGGTTCACTGGTTTGTTGGCACATACAGATTGGAAGACAACCCACCAAACCGGAGTGCATTGAGAAGTCCAAGTCACAGGGTCCACATTGGCGCAGGTAGTGAAAGCTGTATTAGTAGCGATGTCTATCAAGCTACTGTACTTTTTCGCTCAAATCAACAGGGGGTATGGCATGTGACCTATTTCACCTATTCGAGGTTTCGGCAGCCACCGAATTTTGTGACACCTCGTCTTTTTTGCACTTTTGTGGGCAGTTTGGGGACCTGCATGACCGCTTAGAGGTCCAACAGAGGCCTGAGTGATGCATGACCTCGACCAAAGCTCGTGATCGACAGGGGGTTGCATGACATGTACCGATTTGAAGGAAAAAGTACACTTCAGCTCAATCTGATCTGTTGAGGCTCCACTAGATATCCAGGGGCTCAATAATGCATCTAGCGGCTCGATCCAACACTGCCCTTAAAACCGACGCTAAAGTCATGATCTGACTCTGTAGATATCTGGCAGCCTGATTAAGTATCCGGCCACTCAATCGAAATCCAGTGGCTCAATACTAAGCAGCCAGCCTTAGAGTCATATCCTGACTCCAACTTTGTCTTTATCTTCTTCAGTTGTTGTCAGACCATTCAGAGACCATGTGAAGTCAATAACTCTGAGTAGTTCCCTGTTGTTTCACCTCCAGTACGTAAGACAGTGGTTTACCACCACTGTTCATAGCTCAGTGTTGAATGTCATAGTCAGGCTGCAACAGCCCTTTGGGCTGCCTTGTGAAGTCTACTCAACTCTTTGTAAATTGGTTTTTTACACTGACTTTCAGCCATCAATAGCATAGCCTACCACCCCAGGGAGGGTGTATGCTCATAAACTAATGCCTCACTTCTGCCCCCTAATAGGTTCAAAATGAAATAAAAACTGTGTGTGAACTGGTACACACCCTATCATTGTCTTGGTCTACTTGTATAGAAAACTGGTCATGTCATATCCATGCCAACTCACTGCCTACAACCCCATTCAGCACTATCTTTCCATTCCTGACCTCAGCCCTTCACCATTACTCCTCCGAGGCTACCCTCTGGCTCTGCCTCCAGTCCACTCAATCCTTGATCCGAGTCCCTTCTGGATTCGGGCTCCAGGTCCAGACCACATCGTCATCAATGATCCTCCACCGATCCGGTCATCTTGGCCACAGGGGTTTTCACACAATGAAGGATTACTGAGCATTTCCCCTTCCCTTTATTCATTTGTTCTTGGTTGCTCCCAACCTCCCTCCAGAAATCCTCTGGTACCGTCCGGTATTCCTCTGGTTGCATTCTAGACATCTTTGCCTGCATCCCAGCTCCAGATTCCGAGCCATTCCCTCTGGCTCACTCCTCCACGGCTGTCTCCCTTCTGGGTGACTATTCTGCTCTGCCTCGAGGTTCTCCATATCTTCCGGTCATCATCTGGCCTTTCCCCCAGCTCCGAACCTTGTCTGCCTCAACTGTCTCAGCTGTCTCGGCGGAATCCATACATCTACATGATCGATCTAGATGAACTGCCAATATCCGATAACTTGCCTGTATCCCACTGGTCAAACAGTACAAGTCACCCACTTCTGTTCCATTCCGGATTCATTCCCTCCATTTCCAGTTCACTCCGGTTCACTCCGGAACTCCGGAACTCCCCCTCGACTCCATCCTTCCAGACACTGCGGACAGGTGCTGTGGGAGTGGTTTCATGGGGGATGACACGCACTTGCCATGGCATCTGCCATGCACATGCCTCCACATTTCACCATCATTTCCCACCGCTGACATCAGACCGGTTCAAAGTGATGTCACATGGTGCGACAGCCTTTCTCGTGCTTTCCACCACCATTGTTCCTGCTTTGTTCGCAATCCAACTCCCTGTGCACCTTACTCTAGGCTGTCGATCCAACTAGATGCCGATTTCCGAATGCAGCGCATACAGCTGGGCCTGAGCATACATGATTCTAGCCATCGGAGTGTCAAGTAGTACCACTGGGTGTGCTGTGCTACTTCAATGGCTGAATCTGTATTGCGGAGCTTCATGGGCATTGTCTTGTCTGTCGTGGTTCCTGGAGCGAGCAAAGACTGCCCAGCCCAGTCTCAAACCTCGCAAACTACAATCTGCTTCTCGTGTTTGCCACGTTACAGCACCCACTTTTGATTGGACTTTTTGACACTTCCACTCAGTCTTTCATCGCTTGCTTTCAAGTTCTGCACCATCTCTGCTTTCATTGAATCTTGTCTACATATAAGCCTCCTCACTCATGCCGCCCAAGTCCAGAGACAAGCCCAAGACAAAGAAGAAATTTTCTGTCCGTTTCACCAAAAAGAAGGCTTCAGCAGACAAAGAGAAGGAATCGGACAAAGGCAAGCGGAGAGCCTCTCCCGCTGCAAGCCCTACTCCCAAGTCGTCGTGCAAGCGGGCACGTACAGACACTTCAGGTACGGGCACCTCTGCCGCTGGTGCTGACTCCGGTACCAAAGCTGTACTGCCAAATGCGAGCACGGTGGAGGATGCTCGCGAGGATGAGATTGATGAGCTCTTGAAGAAGACAAAGATGAAGAAGAAGCGGGTGAGGAATCCCTGGGATATTCAACCCAGCGACGTTCCCAACGAGGCCAAACCGATGCAGGTCAGCATTTCACAATGACCATTACTGTGTTACTCACCCGAGTTCCAGAAAGCATTCCAGCATGACCGATTATTGGTCCCATATGTGCACCCTCATTGACGCGTCCAGAAATGCCATCCAAGAGGCTGTTGCACATGCGACCAAGGTCTGGAATGACGTGCTAAAGGTCCCTGGGCTTATTGCAAATGCGATCGCATGTATTCCTGCCGAGTATCTTGCCTGTGCATTCACTATGGTGCTCCGGGCAAGTCTTCTTGGCTTCTGCCCTGACGTTGAGGGCCTTATCCAGTCCACCTATAACCAGCTCCATCGCCACTTGGCAGTTGCCATATTTCAATTTCTTTCCTCTTCCTTTGTGCTATCTGCTCTAGATGTTAACAACGCATTCGCCAACAACTATGAACTGCTCTGTCAGATGTACAACAATTTTGTTTACAGCACTCTCGTGCAGAACACCCGGAAGGAAAGGCGCCGCCCGGGGAGCCTGACCCAGGCGCATCATGAGAGTAAGGAATCCAAAGCTCGCAAACGAGTTTGTACTTATCTCTTTAACACACTTTTTCAAGCTCACATGGCTTACAGCTGAGTTTGGCTCAGTTCGAAACTGCCAAACAGCTTCAAATGCACAAACCAGTTCTGAGGATGCTTTACGTGGAACAGGTGTACTCCGATGACGAGTACACTGGACCTGGCCATCACCTTGTTCGCGAGAAGCCTGGGTGAAACCCCATCATAACCAAATACCTTACTGAGACTCTTGACGTCGAAGACAAAGTCTACAGAAAGCACCACGCAAAACATGGCCAGAAGTATGTTATCATTTATTAGCTAAATCTTGCGGGACCTCCGGATTAATTCGATTCACAGAAAACCTGATACTCAGGAGCACAATGACCCACAGCCGGCCGCCTCCAATCTCAGTGTTGTCATCCCGCCCGATGTCTCTATCGACTTTTTCACTCCCAAATTTTACAATGCACTCACTATTCGCGAATGAGCTCAATATGCGAACACAGGGGAGGGAGGGAGGGAGGGTCTGGATCATGGTCCGTATAGACTTCAGTCTTCTTTCCGGAGATAACCCCCCCTTTCGGCGATATCGCCGGATTTGACTTGGTCCGATCTCGTCCGAGACTCCAAACTGTCAGTTTACGGCATCTATTTTCAAGATCATTTGCCATTTAAGGCCTCTTTTACAAGGAAAGAAATTATTTTGATTACATAGACAGACATAGAAGATATAGAAATGGGAAGGTAGCCAAAATTCTGGAAGGTTCTGACTGAAAATGAGACTGCAAACTCAAAGTTCACAATTCTCCCTGGCAAAAGTGGCCCATCAGCACAGCTTTCCTAATCCGGGGGAGTTGTCATGGGCTTGGCCATTTGCTTGAATAGCTCCAAAATAGCTCAGCAACGGGCTGACCGCACCTTGAAGCTCGTCCAGAGAATATCTTTCTTTCTCCAAATTTCCTTTATTTGTATGCCCTGTAGCTCTTGCTTGGTTTCGTGGCTTGCCAGCGCATCAGTACAACTACCCTAGCGGACTCGGACTGTGACTTCCCTCCATGCCTACTTCCAGTGTCCACTGACCTCGCTTTTTAGGCGCGTGGTCTGCTCGTCGGTCGCCGCTTTTGGGATCCTCCTCCGTCAACAATCACTCTCCGCGCCATCGGTTTTGGCTTGATTGCCCCGCAAGATAACCTGCACCAGCCGCTAAGATTCGAGAGACGATCGTTTTCTCGTATTTGTCCTCCACTCGTGTTCCGGCGCGCACTGTTCTGAATCCTGCTGGAGCTGCATTTATCCGCACACCCACCTTCAAGCGAAATAACTCGTGCAAGTCCTCTAGTCGGCTTCGGAGTCCTCAATGCGGTGTCTCTCATTGTTTTGCCACTTTCCACGTTGAATCACCTCGAGCCTCGCCGCCTTGCTCCCAGATCTAGAACTGATGTGCGCTGGGCTTTCCAACGTCTCGTGTACCTCACAGTCTCCTGCTTCACCGGCTCTCAATTCACACGTGCTCGGGTCCGACTCTTTCAGCTATTTCGTCAAGGCGCGCCTGCGCGTCATCACAAGTGCACTCGGACGGTATGTGACTTTTCCAACACCTCCTGGATCTGGTTCAATCGAGTGCGAAAACAAACCAGGCAACATGGGGGAAATGACCTGTAGCTGCGCGCGTCCGCACTCTGCTCAGAAGATAATAACGATACTCTGCGGAACGCCCATTCGATTCGGGGGCAGGTCCTGTCTTGTGGGCATTCGCCCTGTCGCCGAGGTGATCATGTTCTCTTTCGCTCTCCCTTGTGACTTTGCAGACGCGTGAATATCTCGCGATCCAAATCCACCAACCTCGACATCGCTTGCAGCCCGAAGAAATCCACAGGCTCGCGCCGTGTCTTCGCGCTCGCATGGGTGTCATCTCTGGATGGCTCCCCTGTCTCAAGTTTTGGCCCGGCATCCCTCTCAGGGACATCTGGACGACGAAAACCAGTGTTTCTGATGCTTTTTTTACCCCCCTTCCTCACATCAGACTCTCCAGCTTGCCTCACAGTCGTGTATCCCCGAGAGACCAAGGAGCAGCCGACGACCGTTTCCACGAATATTTTATCGGCTCAAGCTCAGGTTGCGGTATTATCGCAGCGCCGCAAGGAGCCCATTACGTGATGTTCAGGGATATTAACACTTATCCAGCCACCCCACATGCACACCCATTGTATTCGCGTCGGAGACTACTGCTCTTCCGCATGCACCCTACGGCCATCCGTAATTCCCACCGCTCTCATACAGTCCCCCATTTCTCACCATTCTTAGCGCACGTTGGGAGATTCCACTGAGCTTCAGCCGACTTGAACTACGCCCCTATACTCGATAGTCAGGGCTGTTCATTCATCAAGTCGTCCCAAAATGCACGCCCAGTTCTATTCGCTTCAGACACCACTGTTTTTTACGCATCCACCTCATGGCCATCCATCTCGAATCCCACCAATTTCCCTCGATCCCCCATGTCCCACTATCCTTTCCGCGCGTTGGGAGATTCAGCCGACCTGGACTACACTACACTTGCCTTCGACCAGTCTGTCCGTGATTGCATCTGGCTTCTGCGTGCTAACAAGGAACTTCAGTCGACTGTCACGTTACATCTTCCTTGCTGGACTAGGTGCGTGATTTCGCACATCTGAGCACCGTAGCTTCATCTCCGGTCACAGCTGTCCTGATTTATGACCATCTCCTGACCCTCGACGCGGAAATCAAACTCATCTGGTCGACCAAATTACGGCCGGGTACCTGCTGGTTCCTCGTAGCCAGGTACATCGCGCTCAGCGCAAACATTGGAGTTACCGTGTACAGTTTCAGTAACTTGTCTCATGAGGTGCGCTCATATCTTCGCCTACCTCCTGCACCTACTCTTTCTTCCACTTGTTAGCGGTACCGTATAATCACTTACTAATTCTTACTTACCACATTCATTCATCCCGTCATTCCTCTACTGCATAGTTTACGCTACTCGCTTAGAAGCCTCAGTTCCATCTTGGTGACTGAGGCGTACGTCCATTCCTTTACAATATTTTATTTCAGATCTAATTATTCCGTAGGCTATGCTAACAGGTAGATATCAATATAACGAGTTCCATCTTGGTAACTGAGGCGCTACGCTAACACCACTCACGCGATCTTTGCGCGCTCAAAGAGGAGGTAGAACACCTTTGTGTTTTTGACGGCCGCCTCACTCATATTCCCGACAGCTGCATCAGAATGCAATGGGTATATGATGGGCTGATTTTATCACAAGAGACTCTTATCGAGGGTGAGCACGCAGCCGATAGAGATTAAATAACTGAGGCCTCTGCAGTAACACTCAGCCTTCGCGTCTTCGCGATGTATGGCCTCAACATATGGGTCCTCGTTTGTCTCCTGAGTGCGATCTGCGTTATCGGAACTCTCGGACTCGTAAAACGTTCAATTTTTCCTTAAAATGACTCTGATTTGGTGATGCGCCTAGTGGGCGTCCATCACGTTTGGGCAACAGCCGGAGATCCCTGCGGTACCGGGATTGGTTGGATGTCATGCGATGTATACCAACGCCAAGTGAGTTGTGGCGAATTATCCCTCCCGCTGTATTATTGACTTCTTACCTCACAGTTCCCTCCGTGAGTAGCCTCCCGCTTTTTGTTAATGATCTCAATTTGTATTTACAACTACTCAGGTGCGGCGGGGACCTGGGGGGCAATGTGAACACATTCATCGCAGTTTTGATCCTGGGCACCAGTTTGATCTCTGGCTATTAAAATCAGACTCGTGTGCGATCTACTCGTGTTTGCGCTGACCGTCCGTCGGGCATACCTTCGGCGTCGTAAATCACCGTTGTGTGAGAGGATGTTCACAGACGGTATGAGAGCTTCTTTCCTTCCCCTCGCATCTTGACTCTGAGTTCCTATCTGTGGGGCTGCCTAGGGAGCATGTATTTCGGGCGTGTTTTACAGATTCAGGCGCAGAATTTTTGTTCAATGGATGATATAGGATAATGGTCTTGGTCAATCTAGCGAATGTGTTGACGTTCTTCGTGAGTCGTGAATGCACTCAAAAGGAACCTTTTATTTTTTCTTCCATTCTAACTTCTGCAGTTTGGCGACGTGCGTCATCTCCACTTTCTTGTCTTCCTCCTTTGACTTAAATGGCACACAGGATCTCCTCGCGGGGTTCTTATCCTGGTTCACGACGAGGTGCTGTTTCATTCCACTCACTTCAAAAGTTATCCATATGACTGACCCGAGGTCCAGCCTGTCCGTAACTCTCCTCTCCCGACTGATGCTCAATCTTCACGAGGCTGCCAGTGGTGCTGCCCGGATCAACACCAACACAGTGGCCACACTGGAGACGATTCGGTTCACGGAGATGGGGAACACTTCGATTGGTGACACTTTGGATATCGAGATGATTCGGTTCACGGAGATGGGGAGCACCGCGATCGACGACGAATCGCGGAGCGGAACGCAAGCTAGCTTAGCTATGTAACATTTGTCATTACAGACTTTGCGGTGAGCCACCAAATCAACTGGTGGCTAGATTTTCTCAGCAACGCGCAGTCCTGTCGGGCCAATCTAGCCATTATGTATAGTCTCCAGAGGGAGGATCAAATGGTGGCCGGGTCAAGCGGAAAGCCCTCGGTATGAATGTCTGAGAAAAGCCACCAGGGAACTGATGGCCCACCGCAAAGCCTATAATGAGGGCACGGTAAGAAATGATAAAGGGACGGAGGTCATCCACCCCGTTTCCTCTTTCCGCCCAAGTTCCGCGTAATTTAAACCCTTCGGCTGACGAGCTCCGACGGCGTATCGAACATTTATTCAAGTCGGCGGCTCCGTGAGTCCGTCGAGTATCGCCATTATTTCTGAAGCAAATCTCCACCTAGTTCGCGTTTTCTTTGGTCAAATTTTGATTGTGTTCCGGCTCATCCCCGGTGATTGCCGTGGATATGGCCGGGGATGATTGCCGGCCCTTGTGCGTGCTCCCTTAATTCTGACCACCACAATGAATTCGGCTCCGACGCGTCCCAACGCACATATTCAACCCATTGCGGTCCCACCCCAGTTTGGTCCCTTTTAGCTCCTCCCTTCCCCGTTTTCCGTTCGATTGCGCTGGAATCTTGGCATTTCTTTGCTTTGAGCGACGAGCAACTTCGACTCGCGGTGTATCTTCGAGTTCTGGCCTTATGAAGAATCTCTTTCGGTCACTCTCACGTAACGCGTTCTCTTCACCAAACAAAAAAGCTCGAGAGCGCTGACCATCAAACAACGCACAAAATCACTACTCGAAGACTTGTTCTGGGTCCGGCCCTCCCTGGGTTGGTGTTGCAGCAGCGTTGGGCCCATATCTTCCAGGGCTCCCGGCTGAATCGGTGGTTATCTCTCAATATTGATGGTCTAAAATTTGGCCAGTCCTGCTGGAGGTTTGTACACATCGTGTGTATCGAGACGAACAGCTCACACTCGTCGCATTCAGATTCTTGGTGTCGTGGCGCCGGCACCCCTTCCGCAAGCCCAACGGCACAAAATACTCGATCTGCAGGAAGGGTGGACGATCCCCTCGTGGCGATGGAAGCCGCACTCCAGGTCTGTACATTATCTGGCGTGACTGTTTACGATTAGGGGGCCATGCTCATTATCCATTGACACGGCGATTTTATCAAGACATGACCATCGAGTGCCACCGCACGGTCAAAAAAAGCCTGACAAAGTCCATACGTGTCACTATCCCAAAGAAGGCGCGGATCTCAAAATTCTTAACAGCCATTTTGCATCTGGGCCATTAAGTTAATTGCATGGGCTTCTGTTGTAACGTACAATGCTCGTGAATTTAATCTGAGTCCCGATGATGGCGTATGAAGGCGTCAGGATCTGCCTCGTACTCCCGATCCATGCTTGCAAGCAGGTCTCTTTCCGTTGAGGACTCGCAGTAGTACCACCGATCTGCGTCTGCAGAAGAGGTATCGTCTCCGTCCGCGCTCGTGTCTCCCTGTCCTTCCACGCAGTCCGGCTCAGCCGTGCCATCGGGGGACACGATCCCCGAATGGAATCCCAGCCTACCTTCTGCGTGCAAAGCGGCGAGGCTATCCAGGGTGTCGGCCGATACGTCGTGATGGCGAGCC
Organism: Mycena olivaceomarginata; assembly: GCA_029378375.1. NCBI lineage: Eukaryota > Fungi > Basidiomycota > Agaricomycetes > Agaricales > Mycenaceae > Mycena > Mycena olivaceomarginata. The sequence goes on along the minus strand of JARKIC010000098.1, from coordinate 313,816 downwards.
GCATACCACCAGAGCTGCGTCTCGAAAACGCCGCCGGGTTCCAGGGTAACTTCCTCCACGCGGGATATCACTACCGCCCGATACAACGCGTCGGTGAATCCGAGAACGGATGTCAAGTGCAGGAACTGCAGGTGGGAAACAAGTGTTGTGGCGGCGGGTTCGTACAGAAGACCCCGCAGTAGGGTGTCTGTGATCAAAATATGATCCTCGCCAGGGGAATCCGAAATCTCCAGCTCTTCCAGTTTGGATAGCACGGCGAGACAGTTTAGTAGCTCCTCGTCCGTGATCACGGCATGGATTTCAAGGCGGGTGAGGTGGGTGTTGAATTGAGAGCGGTGTGCGAGGGCGAGGAATTGATTTTGAGCCCAAATAGGCTGGATTGTAGCATCGTCGTGGCGGCAAAAAGCGAACGATTCCAAACAGGGAAGGGTGAGAGAATCGAAGAATCGGCCAACATGAAGTGAAGTGTCGACAGCCAACTCGAAAGTTATGGATCGCACATCGGAAGAGGCCAATTGCCTTGGTTCCGGAAAATCCATTCGTCGGGAATCGATACGAAAGGTAGCCGTTCTGATATTGCTGCCATGGGTCAGAAGGGAAAAACAATCGGCAGCCGGGGCCCCAAAGTAGGTGAATGTGCGGAGTTGTGCCCATGGAAGATCGGGGACGTTGTCGATTTCACCCCGGAGGGTAATTTCTGTCAAGCGCGGCGCCTCTCGGAAGATGTCCACCCGCTTCCAGGAACCGGCGATGTGAAGCTTTTCGAGCCGGCCGAGGTTTCCTTTTGCACCAGTTGGATATTCGCTGGGATCAGCGTCTGACGCGAGGAAAACGTCCTGCCACCTGGGCGCATGTTCGCTGAGCAATTGAACAACAGAGAGCTGATGGAAATCGAATTCCGAGCAGTAGACTTGCACGAACAAGGGGTGATTTCCTCCTCTGTTCAATGAAGCCTCAAGCAGAGACAGGAGGGTGTGTGCGGCTGGAGCACAATCGTCCCACAGAGATGTGTCAACCACGATCGTGGACCAGAGTCTTGCGGTTTCCATCGCCACATGGTACCAAGACGAGGAAACCTAGCCATTGTCAGTCAACTTGAGGCGAAGGGAGGAGAGACGGAACGCACCTGTGCCAACTGCAGTAAATGTCGCCCGGACAAACGCTCAACTTCCTGTTGCGGAGTCGTATGTCTTGACAAATGATATATTTCTGTCGGTGAACACATGTCGAAAATCTCTGCCAGTATTTCTGCGGGTAGGCGGCGGACGGGGGAAAAGATGCTCCGACATCCGTCGGTATAAGACACCAGGCTCTGGCGTTCGGAAGCCAAGCGCTTGAGGTGATATTCCAGTCTAGTTATCTCGGCGTCGTAACGATCCAGCTCAGCTGGCGCCGCAGAAATCGTACCCCCAAAAGTCGAAAAACTGAGTGGCACGGTGTTGGAGCGTAGGATACCGCAGAGTTGTGCAATCTGGGCAGCATTCGGGAGGAGGGAGGACGAGAAGCCAGTGCCACATGAGTGGCAGGAAGCCATGCCACCTGAGATCATGGTGGTCTGAGACTGAAACAATGAGACAGAGCGAAACACCATCAAATGCCGGATAAATGTCTTGCCGAGATTTACAGGGGCGCCGAACAAGTGCCATCGAAAATTGTCCGTTCAGCGCTGCTACTGCCTCGACTTCGAGGCGGATGAAGTCATGGTGAAGTGGTTCTGAAATCCGGAACGGTCCGCAGCGGGGGCGCCTCTGTAATTTTTTTGGTCCACTGAATATGTGAACCACTGAAGAATTGAATTTAGACAGTTTCTCGCGCGCCTCCGACAACTTGGTGTATCGACAACAAATAAATCATTCCAACGAGTTTGGAAACGGGCCTAAACCTACGAAGTGAAGTAAATCGAACAGCAATAACAGATCATTCGAATTTTGTCCAACACACAGGTGATCATACATGCACAACACAACGACAATTAAAAACCCATCTCCTCGCAACTCAGAACACAAGCTCCACCGGCGCCAAGGATGTCCCCACCACCACCTCCCCGCGCCGCAACCCCTCCTCGTCCCACCCCACGCGCCCCTTGCTCACCCCGCGCGTTACCGCATCCCACTCAACCCGCCGCGCGCGCCCCGCGCCCGAGGGATCCTCCACGCCCTCGCGCGCGATGACGTTCACCGACGACAGGCTCGTCGACGCATGGAACGCGCCCTCGTATGTCGCGGGGAGCGACACGGAGGCGGGCCCGAGCGCAGTGTGCGCGCGGAGGGCGATGTGTGCGGTGGGCGGCGCGGAGAGGACGGCGAGGCCGAGACGGGCGTGGGAGGTGTGTGCCGCGAGGTCGAACTTCGCTGCCGCCGAGGAGGAGTCGGCGTTGGTAGATAAGCTTAAGAGGTTGAGGGTGCCGTTGATGGCGCCGTTGCTCGTGGAGAGCCTGAGTGTGGCGGGCGCGTCGGCGTCGTCGGAGTCGTGGAAGAGGTTGACGTCGACGTTGATGCCCGCGTTGGAGGTGGTGAGCGTTAGCTTGGAGGCGTTGTAGGTGCCGTCGATGGGGCCGAGGGCGTTGGTGATGCGGGCCTCAGATGCAACGAGGGACTGAACGCGGCACATCAGTATCTCAGAGATCAAAAGATGGAAGGAAGGGAATCGGGGTGGAAAGACCGTAATACACACCTGAATCCTGACCGCACCGAGCGAGGTTGTGATGCTGGCATTACCGGCGAACAAGGACTGCACGGAAGGAATGAGCTCGAGCCTCACCGGACGAAGTGAAATGAAATGGAATAAAACGAACCTCAGCATGGATGCCCGACAATGCGCTCTTGAGGTACAGCCCACCAAAGGCGACGTGGCTCAGGTCCGCAAAGTTCTGCGAGAAGATCTCGAGATCTGTGAGGAAACGGCTGATGGCGAGGGGCGAGTCGTCCTCCGTGCGGGGGAAGGTAACAGTGACGTCGAAGCGCAGCTTGTGGTGGTCCGAGTGGCGGCGGCGACGACGGTGGCCTTCGTCCTCCCATTTGGTCTAGATGTGGTGATAGTCAATCAGTGTGAGGCGAAAAGCAGCCGAGGGCGAAACGCACGAATATGCCCACGCCAGTCTCATCATCGCCGCGTTTGAGGAGGCACGCCTTGGCCCCGTCGAGGAACTTGTCGTGCCAGAAAAACGCCGTGATGTCGACCTTGATGGAGTCGGAGACGTCGTCTGACTGCACGTAGTTGACGCGCCCGCCAGAGGAGACGCGGTGCTTCTGGTGGACGCTGCGCGAAATGAGGAAGAGGGTGTCGGCAGAAACGGGGAGCTCGAAGCTCGCGTCGGCAGAGTAGGGGAAGTCGTCTGTGATCTCGGGGTCGGTCTCTCCGATGTCAGACCATGCCTCGCAATGGTCCACCGACATATCAGACGGGATCGGCCATTCCTGAACATAAGCACCCGTCAGTCAACTCGTTTCTGGGTATTTGTCCAAGACTGCAATTCACCACATCGGCGAGCGTGAACGACATCGGAACCTCGAAGCGAAGGTACCGTGCACCGGCCCAGAGAAGTAGGCCGGAGAAGGCGAGCTTTCCCAGGATCCTGCGTTTCTTGGACCTCTTGTCCCTGCAGCTCTTGCGCCCAGGGCATTTACCGGTCTGCGAGGCCGGGGCGGGGAGATCTTCGAATTGAAGGGAGGTCTTGCTGTCCATGGCGGATGATGATTCCGTCGCAGTTGACCAGGTTTATATGCTCCTGAGAGAAACTGCGCCGCAGGCGGTGGCCCACATGGCCTGGGCTGCTGCGCGGCCGTTCAGCCGCGGTGCCGTGCCGCGTAATCCCCTCTCCGCCTCGTTGTTGCGTAGCCTCGTTGGGTTGGTCCCGGACTTCAATGCAGCTCTGCTACATTCGACGGAGAACGCCATGGCCATCGTGGTCGACATCGAAGCCGCTGGCTGTGCGATGGGAAAAAGCGCCGGGAATGGCCGGGACGCCGGTAACGTGACGTACTGGTTAAACCACTTTCTCCCTTAGGAAATTGTGCCTGGATACGATTTGGAAGCTGGCCGTTAGATCATTAGTATATCGAACGAGGCACGAGTTAGAATCGATATCATAGTGTCTGTCAAGAGAGACTACATCAGATCTACCTTTCTGGAATCCGTCCTACCCGACCAAGGGTGTGCCGGGCCGAGAAGCCGAGACCTAGGGCAGGGAGGGTGGGTCGACCAGATGGCCGATAAAAAAAAAAAAATGACCTCTTATAATTTTGCCCAAAACTCATCTAGAGGACATCCAATTAAGCTATAAAACACCTCCGTGCTCCCTCGAGCTTGTACAAAGCCCGAATCAAGTCTAAACGAAGCTGCATCACCCCAGATCCGACCCTTTAGGAAGTGTTCCGTCATCGAGTTGGCACTGCTTGGCAGTGGCAACTAGCAAATCATCGCTATTTTTGACCAAAGACATGGCTCATTCCGAGGTGACACTCATCGAGCTGTGGAGGGTCAGCTGGGCAAGAGGCGTCGCAGAGGGTGAGGAGACGGTATCGCGTACATTGCTATTGGAAATGTTGTGCCGATATTATCAAACCGTTTCCGGACATTCAAGTCGTCCAGAGCACAAGAGAACCCTTGAAGTCGACTTGGTACTAGTGATTTCGAGGTGCCGGAATAGTGTTATGGCTGAAAATGAGTGTTGAAGAGTCCCGTTCGTGCCGAACCAAGAAGCGGATCAAAAATTACCTTATTTGGACGTCACGTGGTAGGGTGGTTCAGAGCAAGGGGTTGCTAATAAAAAAAACGGCCCTAGGTATTTTTTTTTGGTTTCAAAATCCCCTTGTACCCGACCTATATAGGAAGACGAGTTCTATGCTGCAGAAATGCCTTTCCTGATGGGAGGAAAGGCCCTGTGTTGTTAAATGAGATAGTGTAATTGATACGAGACCGGGAGGGAGGTGGTCTCCACACTCAAAATCAACAATATTCCGAGTACTGTACAATTTCGTCCAAATCGACAGGGGGTGTGACGCGTGACCCATTTTACCTATTCGACATTTCGGCAGCTGCCGATTTTTTGCGTGACACCTCGAAAATTTCGGCATCTGAACCGGAAAATTTTGCCTTCTTTGCCTTTTTTTTTTTAGGCAATTTTGGGCCTGTGTAACCACTTGGAGGTTCGACAGAGGCCCGAGTGACGCGTGACATCGACCAAAGTTCGTGATCGACAGGGGGGTGCGTGATGCGTGACTGCCGATTTGAACGAAATTGTACAGTATACTGTACTATTTCGACCGTAGGTTCAGCCTGTGTGACCTGTGACCTATTAGGTTCAACTTTCTGATGGTTCAGACGGGCGGGAGACGTGTGGCACAATTTTTTTAGGTTCAAATTTCCTTGGTTCAACTGTTCAAACTTGAGTCCGAAACACATGGAAGTAGCAATTTTATGCAGATACAAAGCTATTATTTTATCCCTCCTCAAAGCGCATGGGGCTGAGGTATTTTTGTAATTTTTGCGTCTGGAGAGGCTGAAAATGGCACTTGGTTCAGACCCTCCGGTGACCTGTGACCAAAATAAAATAGGTTCAGTTCACCGGGCTTGTGACCTGTGACCTGAACCTACGGTCGAAATAGTACAGTATCCGAGGAAACTTGAAGGTTTCTGATGTAAAAAGCGAGCATTTGAGACAAACTTGTATTGAACCCACCAGCTAACAAACCCAACATTACATAGTTTATGATCCGCCTCAATATTCGTCGTCCATCGAAGTCCTCTGCGTCGTCGCAAACCACATCGTCTCTATATTCAACGTGTTGGTGTCGATCTGGGCAACACCAGCCTCGTGGAGATTGAGCATCAGCCGAGAGAGGAGGGTCACTGACAGGCTGAAATTCGGATCAGTCATACGGGCAACTTTGTAAGAGTGGAATGGGACCGCACCTCGTCGTGAACCACGATAAGAACCCTGTGATGAGGCCCTGTGTGTCATCCAAGTCTAAGGTGCAAGGCAATGAAGTATAGAGAGGACCCACGTCGCCAAGCTGGAGGGGGAATTAGAATGTGGGAAGAAGTAAGATGTTTCTTGAGTGCATTCATAACTCACATAGAAGGTCAAGACATTAGCCAGATTGGCCAAGATGATTATCCTATATGATCCATTCCACAAAAATTCTGTGCCTGAATCTGTAAAATGCACCCAAAGTACATGCTCCCTACGCAGCCCCACAATAGGACCTCAGATTCAGGAAAGCGAGGGAAGAGAAAGTAGGCCCACTTCCCGTCTGTGACCATCCTCTGGATCAACGAGCCAGCGTACAACGGCGAGCCACCCTGAATGTATCCGCGACGGATCGTAAGCACAAACACGAGTATATCACACACAAGTCTGAATTGAATAGTCCACCATCAGACCTGTGCCCAGGACAGAAGTCGGGCTGAATGCGCTCACATTGCCCCCCAGGCCCCCGCCGGACCTGCGAAGTCATCAGTCCAAATGGAGGGCATTGACAAAAAAGTTCGAAGGCACTCACGGACGACACTATCAGGAAGGGAGTCAATTATCCAAGGCAAGGGACGACTGAGCTCAACTCACGTTGCAATCGCTATATATTGCATGACATCCAACCATTCCCGGTACGTCAGGGATCTCCGCGTGTTGCCCATACACGATGGACGACCACTAGGTGCATGCCCAAATCAGAATTACTTTATTGGCAAATTGAATGCTTTACGAGCCCAAGAGATGCGATAACACAGATCGCACTCAGGAGACAGACAAGTATCCATATGTTGAGACCGTACATCGCAAAGATGCGCAGGCTGAGTGTGCTGCAGCGGCGTCAGTTGCTCAATGTGTATCGGCTGCGTGCTCACCCTCGATCAGAGTCTCCTGTGATAAAAGCAGCACATCCCATACCCATTGCATCCGGACGCAGCTGTCAGGAATATCATTAAATATGAGTGAGGCAATGTCAAAGGTGTAAATGTGTTCTACCTCTTCGAGCGCAAGAAGATCAGACGTGAATGGGAGAAAGAATATGTACAAAGTCACTAACACACCTCATGATCCAAGTTCCCAAAATTATACACCCCAACCGCGACATTTGCGCTCAGCGCGATGTATCTGACGGCAAGGAACCAGCCGGTACTTGACCGTAATTTGGACGACCAGATTAATTTCACCTCCGCACCAAGGGTCAAGAGATGGTCATAAATGAGAACAGCTGTAACCGGAGATGAAGATACGATGCTAGGATGTACAGAATCACGCACCGACTCCGGCAATGAAAAAGTAATGTGTCATTCGACTGAAGAACAGTGTTATCACGCCGAAGCTCGATTGGATGCGAGAATGGACGGACTGGTCGAAGGCAAATGTAGTGTAGTCTAGATCGGCTGAATCCCCCAACGCTCGCGAAGGATGGTCAGGCATGGGAGGGAATGCTGGAGAGAGGTGGGATCTGATGTGGATGATATAGAAGTGGATACATATCCGGCCGTTTGATGAACATTCCCAAATATCACGTCAGCTGGACTTCCTGCGGGGGCCAATCCTTGCGATCTGTGCCGGCGAAAGAGGATGATTGAGCCTGGAGAGATAAACTCTTCCAGCCTTGAGCTTCTTCGTGAAATAAATTCCGGGTCGGAGAGAGACTCGAGTGAGTTCTCGTGCTCGCTGAAAGTGGAAAGATATGAATCATAGAAGCCACCCAATCTTGCCACACGTGGTTATTTCGGGCACCGACGTCGGACTGGACGAGTCTGGGCAGAAATGTCCACATTTGGAGAGCCAGAAGTGAGAATACAGATTCCGCAGTCTCGTAGACAGATGTGACAACCATTGAACCTCGTACCTCGGTTGCTTGTACTTGATTCCTCAGCATCCACTCGGTTTAAAAAATTTCCTTTTGAAGTCTTCTTGAGGCTAACTGCGAACTTGCTTGGCCAATGGCCAGTAAGAGATGAGAAATTAAGAGAACCATATGCACTGTAATATACCTGCTGAGAATGAGCCAGTCGAAAGGAACAGACTGGATCACCATGGCTTGAATATGGGCATTGGAATGCGTCGGAGCCGAATTCATTGCGGTGGTCGGGAGCAAGGGCCATTGGCACAAGGGCGGCAATCATCACCAGTGATAATCACAAAAAATTGACCAAAACACAAAGAAAACGCGAGGCGCTCAGCCACATCATCAGATGGCGAGTTATATAGTATATACAGAGCTGGCGGGATTTAACCGAATTACCATGGAAAACTCGTGTTCAACGCGCTCTTGGAGCTCGTCGGCTGATTGGTTAAGTTTACGCCAACGAGGACACCATGCACAAACGGTGTGAAGGATCTTCGCCCCTTTGTCCTGTGGATGTCACGAAGTACCAGAGACGACTTCCTGATATGTATTTGCGTTATCCTAGTGTATCAAACTGTTTCAACCATTTTTCTAGCTTGGAAGTGGGATACCTACTTGCAAAGTGTTGATATCGGTAACTGGCAATGATGATGGTTTTCGAATCGGCAGAAACTAAAACCACACAAGATGATCCTCCGCTTCGCCCCGGTATGCAAGAGTGCAAGACAATTAGAGAGCTTGAGCCCAAGCGGCATGCCGCTTTTTAGGTTGTGCAAAAAGCGGCATGCCGCTTTTTTACAACTTTTGTGTGCACCTCGAATTCACACCCTGATGCTATTGCACCTTGTTAATGCCCTTTAAAGGAAAAAAAAGAAAAAAGTGGCATGCCGCTTTTCGCACAACCTAAAAAGTGGCATGCCGCTTGGGCTCAAGCTCTTTAATGTAGTTGTAATCCTAGTCTCACTTATAGTCAGACTCCACGAGATTCATGATACTGGGGTTTTTCATTCAAATCAACAGTCACGCATCACGGACCCCTCTGTCGATGTCGGATATTGGTCGATGTCACGCATCACGAAGGCCTTTGTCAAACCTCCAAGCCATCACAAATATCCTTTCCTGCCCCCCCCCCCCCCCAAAGTCAAAATTTCCCTGAGATTGTTGAAATTTTGGGAGGTGTCACGCAAAAAATTCAGCCGCTGTCGAAATGTCAAATAGGTAAATCGGGTCACGCATCACACCCCCTGTCGATTTGAATGAAAAACCCCAGTAGTTAATGAATCTTTTTATATGGAGTGTGATTTTGTTGGCAGGTGACCTCAGTTTTTGATGGACATGTGCTCACTTCCCCACGCCCAAATTCAGACAACCTCGTCTCACCGGAATGTTGGGCACTTGCATTATTGTGGGGATGTATCAACGACGCCACACCCACACTCAGACTCATTGGCTAAATTGTGCGAGTTGCGCCAGTGTGGCACGAGTCAAACGAAACGCGCCATTCTCGCTTGCATGAGATCCATCATCGTGATCCGCAAACACCGATCAGTGATTCCCATTTTGTTTTGCTCCTTCCTTCCTTCCTTCCTCTTCCTCCCCGCCGCACCTGTCATCGACACCGGCGACACCCAGCCTCCTACACCCATCCTCGACCGCACGGAACATCTTTGGGATGCAGCCAGTGCTGTATGGCAGCGCAGAGGTGTGTGTCTGCACTTCGTCTCAGTTCGGCTATTATTGACCAGCTCACACCGGCCCCGCCCGTTCAGCTCATCATAGTAGCTGTGCGGAAAAAGTGAGTACATCCATCCCTTGTTGTAGCTCGCCCCTTATGTCCATCCGTGTGGAGCTACTCCTCTCGCGCTGGGCATACTCTGAGGGCAGGGAACAACGCCGTGGCGGGGGTGCACACGAAATGTGGCGGCTTGGTGGTGCTTCGAGGAGGAACACGTTGGACGCAGATCTGGGCATGCTTGAAACATGCAGAATTTTTCTCCAGAGGATGGGGGGCAGATACGAAGGTGCTCATTGGGTGCACATGTGTGCAGCAGCGCAGTTGCGCACATTGGCGAGACAGTCCGATAACCACATAACTATATTATGTGTACTGTATAGTGTATGCCACTATATGTACACTAACTGAATACAATTCCTTTACTGTTCAAGTTTACATCCACTGTGAGGTCTCCGAGCGTGCTACGCACCACTCGTCGCCTCATGGCCCCTGCGAACCATCTGCACAACTGATGGGATGAGCTCAGACATATGCGACGGATCTTTCTAAACAGGATTCTACGTTACCGGAAGCAGCTTCCGAGCGAGACCAACACTCTCCCCACATCCACATCGCATGCAACCTGTACCCCAAGACTCTCGATGCCTTCGACCCTCCACATACGCACCTCCAGCGAATGGCGGTCTCCCCATACCACACAGATTGCGTTCGTCACTACTCGGCGTCCAGCAATAGGATACGACCGGTCTCCTCCCGTGGCACGTGGACGACCTCCCCTCTTTTCCGTTCCTGGACAATCCCTCGCACCGGATGGACCTACCGCGTGCCTGACGCCGACCCATTGGATGAGGCAGAGGATATCCTGACACAGCCTGTCCCCCACTTCACATGACACATTGACTGGCCGAGGGGAGACCGTCCGTCTCTCCCCCTTCCTGAGCACTCGAGCACCTGCCGACGCAACTACCAGGCCATGCCTGGAGCTCTAGACGTATTCCGAGGTCATTTGGCCTCACAGTGCCTCATGCGCACCCAGAGATGATCGGTCTCCTCAGCAGAGGTGCCCGTTCTCCTGCCATATATGCACCCCAAAACACCTCATGACGTCCCCTGCCCCCTGGAAACACCTGCGACCCGCATGGTACCTATGGAAACGTGGGAAGTCATCGAGGAGGTATAAAAGGGAGCACATTTAGTAGGAGTAGTCAGTACCTTCTGGCCTGCAGAAATAGCTTTCGGGGCGTTTTCCCCATTTTCTGTACCGTTCTCAAGCTCAATCTAAAGGGGTACTCCCAGCCTTCCCGACCTCGTACCTCTCGTGCACCCTCCTCCTTGCCCACTGCTGGAGGCAGGCCACACATCTTACATTCGCTCGTTCCTCGGCGTCTCACCTCTCACACCTCCATCAACAGGGTCCCTCCTCACCGAACCCAGTGTCACAATCCCAGGCTTCCTCAATTAGGATCACCGTTCTCGTGAGCTTCGCTCTGTAGAAAGCAGGCCCGGAGAGAAGCCAGCACATACAAATCGCTGTCCGTAGCCAACGAGACCAACCGTCTCGCTGTCGACCGAACGACATCGGTGTCATTGTCTGCGCGACACACATCGCATCTCCAGCGCTGGTTCTAAGGGGAAGAGTACACGAAGGAAAAGCAGACAGGGCAACGTATTTAGGGTTCCAGTACACTCGTACGGGGAACCAGGTCTGGGGATTACATCTTCTCTACCGTTTTTCACTGACAGCAGGTCTGCCACACACGTCCACACCTAGGAGACGAACGGTCTCCACGAATAACCATTCACACCCACACACACACACACACACACACACACACCGCTCATACGAGGCCGATTCGCGCACCGACCTTCCCCTCTATCATTTGACTGTACCTTCCCCTCTAGAGGACGAACATAGTCGAATTCGAATCACATATCTTTCAATACCCACACCGCGGTCCTTATCACACCGCCACGTCAATTCTCATCTCTTTTCATCCAAGCCTCACATCCAGTAGCAATTTTTGTTGAATTGTTCAGGTTTACAAGCGTGGACGTGCATCTGACTTTTACTCTTTCTAAGTAATGCATGCTTCACTTCCGCATACATATTTCTATGTACGTTGATCAATGATTGACCTTCCACCCTCGAAATCATTTGAATAAAATAAATAGATGGAGTATCTTTGCCTTTGCGGAGAGCGGAAACAAGAGAGCGGCCTCACAGCAAAATAAATGTTTGAGAGTGGCGTAAGCTGTGGGTATGTGCGCCACACTCACACAACACTCACACCACACACTGGCGCAACTCATCCGTGCTAGCCGACGAGTCTGAGTCTGAGTGTGGCGTCGTTGGTTGATCCCCCATTATTGCTGAATGCATTCGGACGCAATTTCGGATTGAGAACTGGTCACGTTCCCCATCAAAAACCGAGGTCCGTGATCAGACCTGCCAACAGATTCAGACTATTGTAATCCGTGTTGCTTGCCAAATTGAGATGAAAACTCTCCCGTGTAGGTGCTTAAAAAAGCCACGAGATAAGAGGCGAACTTCAATCTCATACCACTTTTTATTTCCACCGAGAAATCAGCACTACCATCGAGGTGAAGTGGGAGCTTTATTCATTTGCCTTGTAAGAAATATATATCAGGGATGTGCAAGAGTGCAGAGGACTCTGCATGATCACAATGTCAAACGGTAGTAAACGTCGCATCGAGAAGTTTTCAGTGGTGATTGACCAGGAGTCAAGACACGGATGTGTGAACAGAGTCAAAAAAGACAAAAACATTGATAACCTCAGTCTAACAGAGGGACAGTGTACAATAACGAGATGGTCCAAGAGCGAAAGAGGCGACGATCTCATCACACAACTCCAGAACTGAGAAGGAACAGTAGCAACAGGAAAGAGGCATCAGATGGTCTGAGAAACGGTATTGAATAGAACCGCGCCGGGATGGAGATAACCAAGAGATTACACAGCAGACACCTTGAATCCTAGTACTTGGCGGCAGACAGAACAATTGAGAAATCCGATCGGATGTAGGATTGATCTTGGCGATGAGCAGAGGGAGCAAAAGAATAGCATCCAAAACGAGAGCAGGGCGGAGTTTAGATGCCAGGAGTTTTGCCGGAAAGACTACATGGTCTGACGGCAAGATGTATAAGTCATGCTGCGCCGGTGACAGCAGCAACTGCGATCTGGCGTGAAAGAACTTCGTAAGGGTCAGCAGTCTCATCGGAAATGAAAAGGCCATGTTAGAAAACACAGAAAGTCCAGACGGAAGGGGTTAGCCCAAGAGAACGAGCAGAGGAAATGCAAAGGAGGATGCGAAGAAGCTGCCGGGGGGATGCGAGTCCTCTCGGCTGCATGTTTAGAACCAGCTGTGCCGTGGGCAGCAGCGACTGCGATCCGCTGCGTCCTGTCGAGAAAAGCTGCGGGCGGGTCAGTTGTTTGACGGCAAATGCACAGGCAGTGTTGAGAACGGAGAGAGTCGTGGATGGAAGGGGTTAATAGCAAGAGCAGAGGAAAATCAAAAGGAGAAAGTCTACATGGGGATACAGCACAGCCGAACGAGCAAAATCTTAAAGAACGGTTAATTCCCGCTACCGTAAGGTACGGGTTTCTATAGGGCGCATGATTTTTGGATTTTGGCCGTGCATCACATTTTCGTCAGCGTTTTTTGCGTAATCTCGGTTTTATGACCATACTTGGAAGCTGCTGACGTGGCAAATGTCGACGTGGAGTGACGCAGCTGCCCTCGCTTGCTTCCATCTACCCTGCGCACTATGACTACTTTCTGCAATGTGCCTCTCTCAACCCTCGATCCTCAGTCCGAGCATTTTCGGGTGGCTCTTGACTGGATCTTAAGCTCTGGAGTTCCGGCTTCCAATTCCTCGGCTTCTGGGGTCCTTACTCTTCCTTGTGGCGACACTGTATGCTCAATGCACATGAAGCTTTCTATTGCTGCCGGTCTCCCATATGACCTTGTTCTTGGTCGTGACTGGTTATTCTTTTGTCGCGAGACTCTTCTGCTTGTCTCGTTTAATCTCCCCTCGGGAATCGTTGGCCCGAGACAACAGACAAGTAGGTACCTTGCTCACATCTGTCAAAATCAGTTCGCGAGCCGAGATAGGTTTCAGATGCTGTTTTCCTGTCCCAAACATTCTGTGGCATGGTTGACATGGTCGACGTGCCCGCACAATGTGAGTTGTCTATTGCCTATCATTACCGGTGCTCAAGTACTCATTTTATCAGCCCTTGGACGTAGATGCATCTGCGATGAACCTCTGGTTTGCCGCTGTCCTTCTACGTCCGGTTCTGCCTCATCGATGACTGATATGACTGATGTTACCAGTACGACCTCGTTGAAACTATTGAATGATATTTTACTTGGACACCATGCCACGCGTACTCGTATTTCTGTATTCCATGCTGATCTACAGACAATACAACAATCTCTTGAACTTCATGCTATCCCATGTGCCCGTTTAAATCTAGTACAATGTCGACGCATTTTTCTTCATCACATCGCCAGTGGAGCTTGTGTGGATCACAGCGTGGATTAGGTTCGGAGCAAGCCTGTCTCCGGTCCGGCGCGCCGGACTATCTCGGAGAGAGGCTTGCCGCAAACTCGTGAAAAAAGGAGATGTGTTGGAGGTCAATTATCTCTACCAATTCTGGGCGGAATCCCTTGGTGTAAAGATTGGAAATGTTTATTAGACTGATTCATTTCGATCTGCCGACTCGGTTTAGATACTGGAGTCCACAGATGTTTGTTAATCAGGGGTTTAGGGAAGGGTCATTTCGCAGAAATTGATAGTAAACAAAAAATGTTGTCATGGAATTCCGCAGTTTTTATGGGCTCGATGGAACCGAAGGGCCTGCAGGACAATATCACTCACCAAAAGTCAAGTGGATAGAGGATGTTCTGGCTCAGAAAACACGCTTTTGTCTGAAGACCCATTTTGGGACAAGCGTGACGAGACGCGTCTAATTAGGTGACGGAGCGTCACAACTTGTGACTTGCTTTGGAAATTTTCGTCGTCGACCACAGCTCTTGGTGGATATTTATTTCAGCACTTCTTCGGTTTCATTTTATCTCACTCTTAACTCCCCAACCTGGCCACCCTTCAGTATGACCATGAATATTGGAGACGACGGATCCCCGAAGCGGAAAAGGGGCTTCCATTGGAGTCGCGCCTACATCTTATCTTCTCCCTAACAATGTATCTCTCCATCTCAGTTCGGCAATTAATATATTGGATCTTCACCACCAATATCTCCAGCGTCTCCCGCCGTGTTTCTGTCTTCATGGGATTCAATGAATCCGAAAGCACACCGGAATGCTGCGATTCATACAGTAAAAAGCTCTGAAATCATTGTAATTAACCTCTTAACAATTCTGTCTCTTCAAATTTTCTTTAAGAGGCCAGGAAACAATGTAGTATATGAGTCTTTGCGAGGAATGCATTTTTCAGATGCCTACATCAAAGCCCAAGTACGAGAGCTTTCAGGCAGCTAAATACAAATCTGAAGATGCCATTTCATTCGGATTGCTATTGTGAAGATATAATCTCTAGTGACCCAAGGGTTTGACGCGTTTCCTGTTGCAGAATAACGCGCCAAACACATCCCCAATTTTCCTGAGTTTGATACAAGCCCCTTCTCAGAAGGCGTGCATCTGCACGTGCTGGTCATGTGGGACTGAGAAGGCGGCTTGATCCGAACCTAAGCGTGGATAGCTCTGTGTCTCCAAGACCGGATCACTCTGCCTGCCGTGCCCTCTCCCCGGACTTCAAGTCTAGATATGTCAAAAGCCGTGTTGAACATTCTCCTCTCCACAGATGATAAACAAATTTCAACCGAAAGTCTGTCCCACGTAGCCGCTGCGCTGAATATATCTGTTTCTGGTGATCGCAATCTAAGGTTCAAGTTGCGTGCTGAAATTCGGAAACATGCAGAGACAGTTGCTTGCGCAGGCCCTGAAATTCGTTCGTCGGCATCCATTACGGATTTTTTCAACTCGTTTGAGAGTCATTGTATTCTCCGTACACCCACGCAAACCCACCCAACTCGTTCATATACACTCCCCAGTAAATTCAGCTAGTTTATGATCAAGTTTAATAAAATTTGAATGAATGGTTACTCATATGCGTTGTCGACTCCAGGTAGCGGGCCCTGCCGCTCGTCGGCCTTACTTGCTTTATTAATCTGGCATAGACGGAGCAACACGGCTAGGTCCGGTCCTGGCTCGAATGAGGAGCGGCGAGGAAGCATAAAAGCCTCGTCAGTGGTCGCAGCAGTTCTGCTCCAGTGTACTCGTCCTCCTCAGCAATGCAATTCAAGCTCACATTTGTTGCTCTCGCAGCTGCTATTGCGGCGCTCACCGCCCAAGCTGCCCCTACGGTGAGTAGCCGGGCCCATATAATAAAGGCGACGGCGAGTTTTGATATTGGAGTCTGACGACTTTGTGAAAGTCGATGTTGCATGCAACGGTGAGCCGCAGGGAAATGTATTCGGGGCGTGGGAAACACGAGCGCGGAGGGAACTCGAAGCGCGAAGGCAGTCGATGGCTCGGAACAAGACGTGAAAACAGGCTAGGACGCTTGCGGGACAAAGCGTTCTTGAGAGGTGAGCTCTGGGTAACTGCTGCAAGGCCGCCAAGCGCTAAGTGGAGAGGACCCTCCATCATACATTGGATGTAGGTCTGGGGTATACAAACGCTCAGTTCTTTGCACGGGAAGCTTAGATCCTGTTGGACGGTGCAAAGAGATTTCCGACAGCATTCCATTTGACGTATACAAATTGGGAACAGAAAACACGGAAACGACTGGCGAGCAGAGTTATTGGGGCCCGGCAGAGGCAGAATTTTGGAGAAAATGAGTTCCCACCTCACCGAGCATGACAAGGAAATCGTCGCGAGCAAGGTCGACGTAAGGGTGGGAAGAGAGGAGTTTCGGCATTCGCCGACGACACGTGTGAATCAATGCCATCGCACAGCCTCCGTTTTTGCACTCTCTCTTCTCGACCGCGACATTTTCTCGCCCAGTGGCATCCACTACGCCGTGCGCCTTACCTTCCGCAAACTCGTCAGCCGCGTCGTTTCTGCGGTGGATGCGGAATCGCTCTAAGCCTACTCCTAATTGGGGGGATTTTTTCGCTTCCATCTACGAACTGTCGCGCTCTGGCTGGCCGAAGCCTTCAACAGTAACTACTTCACAATGTACCGCCAGAGATGCATTCCTTAGAGTTCCCACCATTCAACTGCGAAATTGTAGATGGCTGTGCGAAAATCACCGCGGACGTTTTCGGAAAACGATTTCCCTAAGTTTCCCCCCATCGAGGTGGTCAACTGCTGTATTCCTCGCGCTGAAATGAGATGATACAAACCTCTGACGGATGGAAACACCAGCAATTCAACAAATAAACATCTTGAATTAGAGAGCTTGAGCCCAAGCAGCATGCCGCTTTTAGGTCGAGCAAAAAGTGGCATGCTGCTTTTTTACAACTTTTGTGTGCACCTCAAATTCACACCCTGATGCTATTGCACCTTGTTAATGCCCTTTAGAGGAAAAAAAGAAAAAAGCGGCATGCCACTTGGACTCAAGCTCTCTATTCCAAGTTTTCGACCTAACAGTTTTGAAAAACCTAAAACTGACGTACTTTACGTGCTTGAGTTGTTAAGGGTGAGGTTAATTTAAGTTGCTGATGGAAAAAATTTAGGAAGCAATCCAAGTGTTGATTGATTTATGTGCAATAATGGATAGCAGTCAGATCTTTCAGGTTACCAGTGGGTTTCCTCCAGAGGCTTCCATTCCGCAGTTCACATGGTAGGCGGATTCACATTCAACTGTACTCAGGCGATTAGTGACCAGCTGAAAGTCGGGGATTGTTTCGACATCGACACTGCGGTGGTGGACAGTGAGTTACATCTTCCCTTAAATTTTCACTTATTCAGACACGAACTCATCTCTGTTCAAGGTGTCATTCGGCCAATGGCAGTTGTGATTCCCGCACTCTCCGGCCTAGTCATTTCCTCTTCAACAACACCTGCGCGTTCGAATTTTTGAAAGACGACGTTAACGACAGCTATGAAACGTCTGTCGCGGGGTTTCTTATAAGATTTCTCTAACCGGATATAAGCATCGACATCAGGCTCAAGCGCGAGATGAGTTCATTGGATCCATACGGTCACCTATCAACCCTGGCGTGCAGAATTGGGAAGTCCGGTGAGCCTGTTCCATCCTGATAGTCCTTTCACACTCTGATCACCGTTGCGGCAGAATAGTATCATCAAGCTTTTTAGACGGCTAGCGACGGATCCCGGGCTTTCGTTCTTTGGGATGGATGTTTACCCCTTTTTCTCTCAAGTACGGAAACGAAACATGTCTGTTTATAAATAAATTGGAATTTCATTCGCACAAGCCGAGATATCCTCTTCAGAATTTTAAAGTGGCTCTGCTGCCGACCGACACACCTCGCTTGGATAGCGCTAGGCCGGCGACGAAATGCAGAAGTTCATTAAACGAGCGCCTGGGAATCAGAGCATACTGTAAGATTAGAATTCATGCATGCTGGGCTCCAACCAGTGACCAAGTGTTGTTTGTACGAAAAGTCCGCTAATCGAGCTACCAAATTATCCCATCCGGTAAGAACCGAGGATTCTCCTTCCACATCTCATTCCACATCTCAGAGAGCCGTCGAGCCAAAAACGTCCTAAATGCCCAGGTCCGTGTAATTGTCCTTCCACATCTCAGAGTTATCTCTATCCGTATCGCATATATTAGACAGGTTGTGCACAAGCCGCACATGGCTTTTGGGCATTGTGCAAAGCCGCGGAGATTTTCCGAGTTCATCTAGGAAGTGTTGAACTTTCAGTGAACCTGCTGAGTGGAGGGAAGTATTTTAGACTATGGGATGGCTGTTCCATTTGTCATTCAGTTTGTAGGTGCTGTGGAATCAATGCGGAAACTCAAGGACAAATCATTATATTCGCTGGGTCTGATTGGATAGCCGCATGGACAGAACATTCGAAATGATATTCGTATGAGTCATTTCCGGTGGGTTTATGGGTTCGGGATATTGAAATCCTCCCCGCGGCTTTGCACAATGCCAAAAAGCCGCATGAAGCCGCATGCGGCTTGTGCGGCTTTTGCACAACCTGTCTATTATATCGCCATCCTCGAGAACAGTGAATATCAGAAGAATGTGCGCAAGAGTAATTGAGGCGGGGATACTTACGCTCAACCTTGCCCATCCACCTATCGGCAATGAACGCATCCGCGAGTGCCCAGCAGTCTGTCCCAGTGACAGTGCCGCGCAGCTAGGCCAGACGGTAATCCGTCGGATTCGTCTTCTGCTGCAAACACACGAGATGGGGTCGCCGCAAAGCGGGCTGGTTTCTTCCAGCTCGCATGGAGCCGTTATAGACACTGGACGATCCCTTGCAGCGAGTTCAAAGATCTTGCGTTCCAGCTCCGGGGGCAGCTTTGGTGTTAGGAGTTCGATGAATTCCAAGATGTGGTGGAAAGGTTAGAGGGACGCGTGTAATCTCCGGACATCGCGGTGAACGGCTTCTCCACGGCACCTCTTTTCAAGCG
This sequence comes from Mycena olivaceomarginata, assembly GCA_029378375.1. Classification (NCBI taxonomy): domain Eukaryota; kingdom Fungi; phylum Basidiomycota; class Agaricomycetes; order Agaricales; family Mycenaceae; genus Mycena; species Mycena olivaceomarginata. Next base: position 294,657 of record JARKIC010000098.1, on the reverse strand, counting down.
ACGATGGCACCAAACCGGTAGTTAGCTGATAAATTCAGGGCTCAAAAGCCCTGTCTCCTGAGCCGCAATTTGGCCGTAATTACGGTATCCACGAACAGATCCAGGAAGTTAAAACCATCGCTTGTTGCCAGCTCGTGCAGTCTGATATTGACTGGGAATATCGGACCCGGTATTCAACCCTATCAACAATACCGACTTCCATGACTGGTCCACAACGATGGTGTCCTGGCGGTCTGTTTGTGATAATGGCCAGTGATAGGCTCCCCATGGCGTTGCGCACACGCTACAGCAAGAACATGACGCAGGGGGCTGCAACAATTCCCTGCAGATGACGTGAATCTTGCGTCTGCAACATTGAACGCAGGAACGCACCTCGACGCTTGAGCGAATCAGGTCAATTTCAACTCGACGTGGCGTGGTGTCGCAGAGTTTCGCCCGTCTGACTCCCGGGAACTGACCAGGGTCCTGAGAGATCGTCGAGTCGGCCCACACAAGAATAATGTTTCAGTCAGTTGGAGGTTGTTCAAGGAATAAGCCGCGCCCCGACATGCCGGATGATCTCTTCTTCGGGCGTACGGAGCTCGAAGAACTGCACCGCAGACGGTCTACGCTGCCCCGGCGTGAATGCCGAAGTATCTGAGTCCGACGTCTCCTCTGGCAGGCGGATGATGTGGCTACCGAGACGGATAGGGCGGCGCGTGGCTAGCGAGGCGAGCATAGCCTCGAGCACGATGTGTGATCCGAGAAGGAACGGGAGCTGAGAGCGCGCGTCGAATATGGGGCCGGCGATTTCGAATACCCCGAGCTCGATGTCGCCTATATACATACGACAAGGATATCATTATGGGAGTGCAGCTGTGATGAGAGCGAGAATGTACATACCTGAGACGATCTTCCACACCACAGACGAGTCCGGGCCGTTCGTGCGCCCGTGGAACGCGAAACACACGACGTAGCTGTGCCGCAGCTGGTTCGTGCCGTAGTCGTGGATCCATTCGAAGACCTGCCATGTGGAAAACGCGCCGAACGGGAACGCAAGGGGCAGCGGGTAGGTGGGGTGGGGCAACGGGAGGCGAAGTACGGCGTGCAGAGTCCAGGAGCCGTAGATCCCGGCGAGCCACTCGTGGACCCAGGAGCGCAGTTCGTCTGTGATGGCGGTGGCATATGGGTCGTAGCTCATGGGAGGGAGCTCGAGGCCGCGCGGCATGACGAGGATACTTGGGCGCTCGGAGGGTGATGGATGGGGGTACGGAGTCCGGCGTGGGCAGTGCAAATTGTGTGTTGGCCAAGTCAGAGCAATTCAGCAAGCCGTCTTGCAGTCGCGCTAGATGTAGGTCCGGATCATGCACAGTCGAAGTGGCGCGCCATGGTTGTCCACATCTAGCGGGATAGACGATGTCGGAGAAGGAGCTGAGTAAAAGAGGATGGCATCAGGCAGGCCGCCGAACGGCTTGGAAAGGCAGTTGCGAAACGAGAAAGCTGTCGAATCAATCGATAGAGCGGCGGCAGATCCCTGCGCTCGCAATCGACACAGCGGACGTCCTAAATGCTGTAAACTTGCCGCCCAGTTGAAGGCAATGAAACGACGAATGTCCCCATTGCAGCGGTGAAACTATTATGTCCCTGAATTAACTGCACTTCACGCCCCTAGAGGCTCTGGGTATTTTTGGTGAGAAGCACCGTCCAACAAGCAAAAGTCTCGTCCAACTTCGCAAATTGAGACGCCGGATTGGGGCGCGAGCGGAATATAGCGCAGCTGTTCCTGCTTATCAGTGACACATCATTCCACCAGTCGGTTGGCATACTGACCATGTCCATTCAATTCATTCAGGTTCGCAGACCGCGGTTGGAAGCTGTTACGTTGCCTCCGTTCCATCCCCACGCTGCGGAAGAAGAGCGGATCGGAGCCGCGCCTAAGTTTAAGATCACGTACAGATCTACGTGGTTCAGATTTAGGCAGGATCGCAGGCGTCTGAAATGGCGCAAAAAAACCCGTTCCTGCCTGTAGGTTTTTGAGAGAACGCGGCGGGACAAGAGAGGCCTTCCATTTGTCGACTCTAGAGGCAATTTGGCAGCGCTACCCCTGGGAATGCAACTGTTTGCGGTTATATTGTGAACAGCAGGCTAAGAATGCTGGCGCTCGAAATACAGCCTCCCAAACTCCGAAGATGGAATGGGGCCCTGGGACGGATGGCCATGAACGGCACATTATTCCCGCTTACATGACGAATCGGCCTTCCTGCGCAGTTAAGGAACTGTGCCGAGTCCCTAGGAGGAAAGTTGCTTGGGGCTGGAGTGGAGTGAGGAGATGGCGGTAGCAGAGAGAAAGATATTGATGGCATCACGGGAGATTACGCACGGCTCCTTTCCTCTTGCCCTCATGTTCTTCGCTTCTGGTTCTCGTTCTGTCTACTGCGGGAAGATCTCATTTTGACTCTGGCATATTCATTTTGCTGATTGGCTGGACCTGAAAACCGCTGCCGATCTCGCTGCTTCGTAGTTACGGATTGCTTCTTGCTGCGGTCCGCCTTTGAGGTCCCGATTCCCTTAATTCGCATCGCTTTATCATGAAGCAACAGATCTAAACTGCTTTCCCCGTGTTCGTTACCTTTGTGAACAATGTGAAGGGTGCGCAGGGTTCGGCATAATCCCGGCATCAACTCGGTTGCTGACGTTGGTCTTGTGCATCTCTTGCTACGGTCCGGCAGTGCCTTGCCTTGTCTGGAGGCTCCGACAGGTTCTCTGGTACTAATTTTCCGCCCACTTCCTCGTCAACGGGTAGCCCGGAACATGTCCGGTGTTTCTCAATCTGAATTGCGCCTTCACATGTGGTCCTGTGGGCTGCGTTGTATTTGAAACGATCTATCGTGCAAGCTCGACCCTGACTACCAATCCACGTATGGCTTTCCTCCGCCTCTTGCCAATTTTTGCGCTCGTTGTGTCTAGTACCAGAGCTCAGAGCCCTGTTTGGGGGCAGTGTGGTGGCACAGGCAAGTATTGTCGTTATTTATCTGCAGTTGATTCTAACTCCTATAGGATAGGCTGGACGGGAGCGACATCTTGTGTTGCGGGGTACGTTTCTCTGTGCAATATCGACAACGCTCTGGCCGACCTGTTGTTTAATTCAGCTCCACGTGCACATTCCAGAACGCATGTGAGTGCCAGACCAGAATGGGCGACCTGCCTCTCAAGAAACTTCCAGTTTATAGCCAGTGCCTCCCCTCATCTGCCACTGGGACAACGACGGCAGCAACAACAACTACGACGACCGCCACATCGACGCCGCCAGTGTCCTCGGGGAAAGTGACATATTGGTTCCCCTTGTGCGTCTTTCTCCCAGCCGAATTGCACATCATGCGTGGTTTTAACATTCTTCCAGCGGAGACAGCTACACAAACACCGGCTTCGACCCCAACAGCACTCTCCCGACTGTAGGCAACCCTCTCGGAAACCCGCCCTTCCCCGGGTTCACCGGCGGCGGAGGTGCGTACTCGTGATCGTCCTTCTCTGGTTTTCTCCCCACACTACGCAGGAGAGAACTTCGTTGGCTATGACACGGTCACGTTCAACAAGTCCACGATCCTGACTTACAACTACGCCTACGGAGGCGCCACCATCGACGCGAACCTCGTGATACCCTACCTCCCGACGGTGCTCTCCCTGACGGACCAGGTGAATCAATTCCTGGCGGGGGGCCGCGAAGAAGCCGACCAGCACGCCCTGGACGAGTGCGAACTCGTTGTTTACGATCTGGATTGGTAGGTTCCGAATTCCTGGCATGATTCGAGCGCGGCGCTGATGCGCTGATTGGGGTCAGGCATCAACGACATCGGAAACAGCTTTGGAAACGGTGGTGATCGTGCGGCGTGAGTCCCGACCGGAATCTGCTGAGCGGCGCTGCTCACACCGATAACTACGCTAGGTTCTCTGACACACTCTTGGCCGCCTATTTTGCGTTGGTGCAGAAGCTTGTGCGTGCGTTTTCATTCTTCTAAAGTGCAAGGGTTTTCACGTTTGTCGGTTCTTGCCACACACAGTAGTTCGTCCGGCGTTCATGTCGCCTCTTCGTAGAAGCTGACCCCTCACAGCGGCGCAGGCGCCAGGAACTTCCTCTTCATCAACGTCCCGCCCATTGATCGCTCGCCCCTCGTGAGTTGCCTGCGGCCCTTTCTTCGCACGGCTGATCGGTGCGACCTTGCCACAGATGCTGGCCCAACCCGCGGCCTCCCAGGCGCTCGAAAAGACGGTGATCGCGGGCTTCAACACAAAACTCGTCGCCAAGATCGCATCGTTCAAGGCGAATAATACCGGTGTATGTCCCTCCACATGGCTATTTTCAATTTAGGTGTGCATAATCGCTGATGGCGACCGCAGATGACCAGCTGGCTGTGGGACTCCAACGCCGCATTCACCACGATCCTCAACGCCCCGACGCAGTTCGGGTTCGTCGACGCGGTCAGCTTTGGGAACACTGGCGATTTCTGGGGGTGAGCTGCGAGTTTGTTCGTTCGATTATTCTTTTGCTGATCGATGGTTCCTCTAGGAACAATTACCACCCGTCCAGTGAGTCTCTTTTCTTCTGCATGTTCCTCGAGGATAATCGACCCTGGCACGCAGGTGCTGCACATCAGATATTCGCGAAGCAAATTAGCACGCTCTTGGCAGGGACGCCGTGGTTCTGAGGCCGTCAAGAATAGGATGTGTGAGTAAGGTACCTGGTGACGTTCGCACAGGTCTCACAATACAAGTAGTCCCATTTGCCCTCCTGAATAACGACTTATTTGCCGATCCTTCCCTGTGAATCTTACCGCGCCTCGTGTTACATCGCGGGGTTTCAATGATATGCCGCGGAAGCGAGCCGGGCTTGCATCATCCCAACCTTCACTTGAACTTGTACGGTAAATTCGCTCCGAAAATACATTGCGCTTCGTTGGACCGTCCGCGATGTCAACATGCCGCAAAACTGCCTCGAGGAATATTCCTCGAAGGATAAATCACCCAGAGGGCCGCGCAAGTGCTAAACGAATATTCACACCCCACAAAGACAAACCACCACCCAGCTCTGATAAGCTCAGCCCCACCTCCACGATAATAAAATGTACCTTGGTCTTGGCGAAAGTGCCGGCCCGGCAGGCTAGATGGGAACTCTTTCGACAGAGGCTCAATAATCTTCCAAAGGACACTCGTCACCATGGATCCATCGACGACCGCTTTCGTCCGGTCGTGTGACCGAAGGACCCCGGATATTCCCTTCCGAGGCTAGGGCCCACCGGAACCCGATCGGCCGATTTTTGTCCGGATAAATTTGGTTGTCGAGGCCCGATTTTTGTCCGGACAGGACCTAGCCTACAGAAATTCGTTTTTTTCTTCCTTTTCTATTCCAAGACGTGGATATGGCTTCTAGGGGCCTGCGGCATGTCATGAATCGCATTTTTGTGCTGTTTGAAGCATCTGGAAATGTGTGAAATATATTTACTCCGAATCCTCGCCATCATCATCGCCCGACTCCCCTCCCGCAGCTGCTTTCTTTTTTCTCGTCCTCCGAAACAGTTTAATTGCCTCCTTGAAAATTTTCAGACCCCCGGCAAGTGTTTTGAAGCGGCTCAATTCCGGTAGGAATAAGTCCCCGTAGCCTGTACAGCAGGCAGCAGGGTGATGCGAAAAAAGATGATTTATTTGCATACCTAAACCTTCAATATGGTAGTGTGAAAATTAAAAGAAAAATGGCACCCAGCAAGACTCGAACACACGACAAAAAAGCTGATCTACCAGTGCGAAAGCCAAGGCAATTCAACCGCACCAGGGAAGCCATGTAATGGCCTCAAGACCGACCTGTGCTGACAGTTTTGTCCGGACACCTGGCCTAGGTACCCCGGTTCTAACCCCTCATTTTTGTCCGGCTGGGGCCTAGGCTTCCGGGCCAAAATCTCAATTTTTGTCCGGCACGGGCCCTAGGGTCCAAAGGGAATGTCAGGGGTCCTGTGACCGAGTGGACGAGAAATGTGTGCATATACGCCTCGATTTGCATGTACGCAGTCCAGCCCTTTATCGGCTGATTATATACCCATCCCTGGTCAAGAGGAAGATAAACTCCTTCGTCATCCCGACAGGCTGGCCGCCCCGCCGTTGCCAAATACCGAAGGGTTGGACAGCGATGAATGGGGAATCTTGGATCTCGACGGCGACCGTTAGACCAAGGAATGAATAGCGATAGAAATAGCCACCCGCCAGAGGTCTGACCACTGTTCTGGTAGAATTCACACCAGCTCTTGCGTCAATACGACTATATCGAAGTGCTGTTTAGAACATAATGGGAATGCGATCTGGTAACGGGCGGAGTTAGGTCGGGCACCAGGATCGCCGGTCCTTAGCAGAGGGGAATCAGATAGCAGACGCAGATAGCCGATTGAGTTGAGTGCTCCCTCATCGAGACGATGTCTGTTTTGTTTTAGGCTCACTAGGTCGGAACCGGAATTTTCTTCGACTACAGAGTGGTTTCATTTCCGGGAGGTCAACATTCAACAAGAGAGGTAATCAAGGAGGTGTACTCGAGCATAGTCTCTCGTAGACAGACGCTACAAACGGTTGAACCTCGTACCTCGGTAGTTTGTAACTTTTTCAGTGCCGTCAGCAAGGCGTTTGATGGAAACATTCGATGGCGTGGAGATTGCCGATGTCACTCCGACCTTTGACCTAAGTACTGCACTATTTCATTCAATTCGAACGTGACGCGTAACACTGGCCTTTTCGTTCGAATATGTAACGCGTAGTGGCCGGGTTGTTCGACTTTCCAAAACGTAACACAAAAATGCTCAAAATCGGCCGAAAATGGCCCAAATGTCGCTTCCCGTTCGCCAGTTCATACATCAACGCAAATTCTGACCTCAATAAATCAAGTACCAATGTCAAGTGTGGATCGCGGTAAGTAATGCCGCGGTAGAAACCCGTTGATGCGGGAGATGGAAGTCAAGAAGGTCTGCAATGCATCACTGGCACATGCACTCTGCATTAGCACAACATGCAACACTGAAGACCACCGAAAAGCATCTGAATACTTGCTACCTGAACAACCTCAAAGTTCTAACAGCTCGGCTCCGCCCTGTTTGATTTTTTTTTTGGTGTAATACTGCTCCACCCGTCTGTTCGAATTTCAAAATTCAAAATTCGAACGAAGGTGTAACACGTAACACCCCCGTTCGAATTGAATGAAGTCCAAGTCCATTGAACTCCTGGCGCCACACTTTCCCCGGAACTAGAAAGCACAATTGTTAAACTCGCTGCAATTCACCCAGTGTCCATTCCCCGACTCATGCTGGTGGCGCAGTACGTGAAGCAATGGCCCAGCGTGCTGGTTCACGTCGCACGCCCGAAAGCGACTCATGTAACTCCCCATCTGTGCGACGTGCGTCGAGCGCTCCTCACGGCGTTCAATACCTCACAATCGATGTCACAGACATCCCGAACATAGATTACCTGCGCTACCTCGGCTTCAACTTTAGGCTGACGTACCCTTCTCGATCTAGAAACTGCTTCGTATATGTACGTAACGGTACGATTGTGGACGTGTACTGCGGGTACGGTAGGCGAGAGCTACGCGGTTCGAGTCAGATCAGAAATCAATCAACACGGTTCGCTTGCAGAAATCACTGACATCATTCCCCCTATTTGTGTTCAAACTGTCTACCTCGACGCCCCAGATGTGCCCCAGACGCGTCCCCAGCCAAAAAAATAAATGCCCCGATCACAGAACGAAGGCATCCTGGTACCCAGCGTGCCTTCTGGCATCCTGCGACGCATCAGTGTTCGCACTGGTGCCCACCGTACGCTGGAATGCCTGCGACTTCAGTTCACCATGAGATCACAAACCGCTTGGCTTTGCATTCCAATAATTGAATATTAGAGAGTTTGTAGTGAGCCACTAGATCAACTGGTGGCTATTTTTTCTCTGCAACTCGCCATCCTCTAGGGCCGGTTCAGCCACTATTCACTGCATTTTGACAGTTCCTCAAGCCGAGCCTGGACCCCATTAGCCGAGCGTTGGCGAGGTCCGCGCGAGGTCAATCTGGGGGCCTCGCCAAAGCTAGGCCGAACCTAAGCGAATCTGCCGAGCTCCAGACCGACCTCACGCGGACCTCGCCAACGCTCGGCTAACGTGCGTCCAGAACCTGTCAAAATGCAGTGATTTCTAGCTCCTAAGGAGGGGATGAAATAGTGGCTACCACAGCCCCAAAGCTTGTGATATCACCTTATACCAGGAGCCACCAGTTACACTCGTGGCCTACCGCAAACTCTCTATTTATTCCATATGATGCAAAGTACAACGGGCAATTTCACGGTGTGTTTCTGGCCTCTTCCAGCGCAGTGCAGCAGTACGATATTGGGTTGTACCCCAAGAAAAACACTGACCATGTCACCTCGGGCGGTACTGCCCAGATCAAGTGAATTAGTGGGTCTATTCCCCTCCAAATTCTCCACTTGTCATTTAAGTGCTACAAGTCCGCAACCAGACTTGCATGGTTTATTTTTCTGTCTTGACTTTCCCGGATGCATCTATCTCTTCTATTTCTGTGCTTTTATCTCAATAATGTCTGTATGGTTCACCATACTCAGCATTAATCACCGTGTTCCGACAGCCCCTAGGCAGAGCTGGGAAGGCTCTTATAATTCGGGACCTCGAGGGTGCCGTCGACGTTGCTGATGTCGTTGGCGCTCGACACACGAGCGGTGCCGATGGCGGAAGCTATGTAAAATCCCGAAGGGCACATTCAAAGAACCCACTTTGGGACTGCAATGTAGTCTGAGGATACCTCCTCAACAAACACCTGAGTACGAGCACGAGGGCGGGGGAGCTAGGGGTATTTTGCGTCGCTGCCTGGCCAGCGCATCGCGATGGGAAACCCTTTGCCCTACCCGGTTCCGGCCCGCCGGTTAAATTTGATGATGATCAACACACTCAGCCGATAAGATAACTCAGAGCAATAGATCGCAGGCTCGGGCTAGCCCTTTCTATTTGCCATTCTCTCTTTCCCCTTTTTGTAGTTCTTTTTTTTTAGTTAGTTTGCATGCGTGCCTGTAGGGACTGTTGAGGCGACGCATTTGGGGATCTTCTGGTCAGCGGTGAGTTATGATTGATTGCGAGGAATCGCGTCGATTACCCACGAGGTTTTAGCCGTACGACCTGCCTGTTGTGGCCACATCAGGCCGGGGAGATCCTCTTGTGTTTAGTCTTTCCGCCCCCCTGCAGTAGTGCGTGTGTTCTACGTAAAGATTGGTAGCTTTTTTAGTCCACAAGGAGTTACCCAAGCTTCGTAGTAAACTGATTGTTCCAGTTGTGGGACCACATCAGTATAATATATCCTCCTCCTCCTCCTCCTCAGTTTTTGTAGCTGAGTGAAGCTTCAGGTAGGCCTGTCTATAGAGAATACCATGAGTAGTGAATATTGCGAATATTCACAAGTACTGGGGTTTTTCACTCAAATTGACAGGGGGTGTGACGCGTGACCCGACTTACCAGTTCGACATTTCGACAGCAGCCGAATTTTCGCGTGACACCTCCAAAATTTCGACAGCTCCATGGAAAAATTACCTTTTTTTGCCACTGGGGGGGAGGTGACATGCCTTGGAGTGTTCAACAAACCCCTCCGTGATGCGTGACCACGACCAAAATTCGTCCTCGACAGGGGGGTGCGTGATGCGTGACTGTCAATTTGAATGAAAAACCCCAGTATCCTTGCAAATAGTGAATATTTATACTCGCAAATGGCTGTGGCTGTGCTATTCATGCGAATGCGAATAGCAGTTTTTGTAGTGGCGAATATTCGTTGAATATTTTTGGTCCTTTGGATGAACTTGGAAGGCACCTGGGTCAGTGGAAAGCATTAAAAGTTTGGTTTTCAGACTAGTCTTTGGACTTCAAACTACAAATACACCAGATCCTCTGCTCCTACTATTGCAAATTCTTCATATCAGTTTCAAGGTTTCAGTGAATATTCATATTGGCGAATATATATTCATGGTATTCTCTATGATTCACAAACTGATATGCCCCAAGCTAGACAGGCTGTCTAGCCGGCCACACAGAGTCCTATGCACAGCTATGCAGACATATATAGGGTAAAAAAAAACTCTGTGTAGGCTCCTAGGTAGACCTACCTGAATCTTCACTCAGCTAGCCAAGTGTCATGAATCACCCGGGTTCTATTTTGCACGTGACGTGTCTGTGCAGATACAGATGCATCTTAGCGGCACAGGACACCATGTGACCTTCTCACAGTTGAAACCCGACCATGGATTCTAAAGCCACAGACTCGGGTTAGTCTGTCACAGAATATGTGTACGAGGTTTGGTGCCAATCGGGTATGAAGTTGTCGAGATCCAGACATATCTGTCCCAAATCTTGTTATCAATCAGAAAATGGGACGCACAGCCACCACTTGCTCAATCTTTGCTGTTTCTTCTTCAGAGAGTGACATATTTCCTAGGATCGTGATCAAATTAACCTATAGATTACCAGTGCAAAATCTCATATGACCAGGTGAAGTGCAAGTTGGTGAAATGAGTCGGAAAGTTGGGCATGTCACAAGTGTGACACTTCCATTTCAGGCATGCAATTCTTCTGGAGAATGAGTTATACATTCTTCAGCAATCCAAATTTATAATATGAAACAAATGTCCTGTATCCCTTTTCAGAAATTTTCTGGGGATTTTATGATCCGTATTGAGAAAGATATTGGAGTTCAAAATTTCGATTTTCTGTGGTTTCCAAACTGATGTTCCTCGGTATCAAGGTCCAGAGTTGTTCTCATCCCAAAACTCTCCCTATTTGGGTGCAACATGTCAAGAGACATGCCTGCAAAGTTTCAAGGTCCTCCCATAAGAATTGGCTGCACAACGGGGGTTTGTCCCATTACTAGGTACTGTCCCATTACCAGGTACACTACTGTAGTGAATATTGGGCTCAAACAGTAGCCATTGATATTACTGCACTTTTGACTATTGAGACTCATGCCTCAAACACAGCTATTACTATTTCGGACTGGGAACCTGGCCACCTTAGAGGTTTTGGCCCCTCAGCAGCTGTGGCGAGCGATGTTCCCAGTGACTATGGGCTTGCGATGACGGGCGCACATCCTGCGAACAATTTGAGCCCTCTTCGGCCCATTTTCGCCAAGCTTTGAGTACATGGCGAATTTATTTCCATGGGAGGTCTCGAAAAGGCAATGGACACGGAACCTGGCCACCCTCGCAAATCCGCTGTTGGCGGCTAAGTTGGTGGCCTTGCGGTGTATAACAATGTTCAAAGGTCATGAAAATCTGTCATAGACACTAAAACAGTACATTGGACCTACAACAACTCTGGAACTAAGTGCTTCCAATGAGAGGTAAGAGCGGCGGGATCCATGCTCCCAAACAAACGAGGCCGGCGCGCCAGTGAGAGGACGGGTTTGGCCAAAATAAGTTGTAGGGAGGTTCATAAGAGGTCAATGGACATACCTAGACCCGCTATTGTACTTCTGCGTCGTGCTCCCGAGAAACCGACGTTTGGATTTCGATACCACAAAGATTTGGGTGAAATTCTGTATTAGACGCATTGAGGGAGGTATCGGAGAAATAAAATTCCAGGATATATTCTGAATTGAACCTTTACCTATCGAGGTAGACCATACCAAGTGCTGGACTCCGAGTGTCAAAGAGTTATTTGATATAAAGGTTGTCGCGTTGTGGTCTTCAAGTTCGGAAAGTCATCATTTACGGAAGTTTACGACTGAAGGAGTAAAGATATAGAGACCCTTGCAGACCTAGAGATAAGCCTGGCATTAGGGAAGAAGAACGAGCCCCCGAAATCGTAAATTGACAAAGAATTGGTGGAGAAAGGAGCGGGATGGGTGCTCGGAGATAAGAAATTGATGTTCTCACCCTGCGGCCCGACATCAACCCAGCCACCGCTTAACACCAACCCATCACTTTCGGCCGAAAATTGACATGGACGCGCGCATAGGTTGTATTCCACCCCCAGAGTACAAAAAATGGCAGATACCGCAGTATCTAAGCTTATAATTGACAAGTGGCCAGGTTCCTAGTCTGGCCAGGTAGGCAGTCCGAAATAGTATGCAATGTCAGAGTTAGAAACTTAATCAATCTGCTGAGGTTTTGGTGTTGAGTTGACTTGTAATGCAGAGCTCATTTTCCTTCTTAGATGGAAGAAAAGAGGGGCAGTACATAGTGCCAAGTGATTCATTTTTTTTTCAGCTCCAAGTCACCTAGCCTTATAATTGACTTATCAAGGTCTGTTGGGGGTCATGAATCCTTACCCTGCAAGGCACAGTGTCCTTGTCCTTGACAACTGTTGTATTTATCACATCGAAGGCGTAGAGGAGATGTGTGAAGCTGCACAAGTCTCATCATGTTTCCTCGGAATCAAGGTTGCTGACAGTATGTCCAGGGGAATAAAGCTCATTTTTCTTCCACCGTATTTGCCTGACCTGAATCCGATTGAGGAATGCTTTGCATGGGTCAAGGCTTACATCCAGCGCCATGGCCAAACCTTTCACGATGTCGTTGAGCCAGGAGATGCTGCAGCTCCATTTTTGATTTTGTACGGAGCTCTAGAGCAAGTCACTGCAGAGGCGTCAAAAGGGTGGTTCGAGAATTCCGGCTATTAGTCACTAGGCATGTATTGCATAGTTTACTACTTCAGTTTTCATAGTTGAATCATGAACGGGTATATTGATTCTGGTAGTGATGGCAGACAATAAACGAGTAAGGACTGTAAACCAGGGGCAAGTAAAGACAGGAAGGTTAAAAGACATATCAGGTGCCCGCTCCCAGTGCGTGCCTCTCGCAATTAGTGTGTTTCATCGCCTCTCAAACCTGCTCCAAGAGGAAGGTTGCATTACCCAGACCAATATCCATCGCACCACACAATGCTGTTGCTGTGTCGAGCTTAGCAATCTCGTTGATATTGGAAAAGTCGAGCTCTTCGAAAAGAGGGATGTACTTGAGCAGATCGCGCTTCGGATGGAATTCATCCAGCTTGCGAAGAAAGCTGGTAATCTCCGGATACACGCTGGCAACTGCCTTGTCCAGAGGATCGCTCGATGGGATGGTGACTGCCGGTTGGACCCCGAGGCATGCACAATCTGCGGGTTCAGGGTTGGTGTAACCGGAGACATGAGGGGCGCAATGGATGGCATGCCGGGCATCATCCCATACGGGTTCATCGAGTTTATTGGCATGTAGGGAGGGAAGGGAAAGGATGGATGCGCCATTGACGATGCCGGAGTGGGTTTCGAATTTTGAGGAACATTCCAAACAACGAATCATTTGGAGGAGTCGACAGGGTCACCCCACGCGTCTCAAGCACCTGAAAAGTATCAGTTTGAGCCCTACTGAAGGAAAGGAAGACACAAACTAAAGCCATAGACCATGTGCGAAGCTGATTGTTGCTCAGCCTGCAATGATTACTGTTGATATCGACTTTGCAGGCATTGTTGGGACCGCAGAGCTGGCAGCGACTATACTTGCCTTGCAGTTCCCCGAGCCGCTTCTTTTCTTTCTCCATGATACCGAGGCCATCATCGAAATCATTGTCGCTGGATTCAGCATGTTCGAAGTCCATAATCTGGATTTTCTGTTTCCCTTGTCTGTTTTTTTTGCTCCCACAGCACTGGGGAGCTTGAATTTGAGCTTAACGTGGAGAGAGGCGATGTACTGGATGGACTCAGAACACGATAAAGTATTGTAGATCAGGACTCACCTGTTCCGTGATATTGATCTTGACCGAAATCGGTTTTGATGGTTTCTCAGCAGACGTTACCGATTTGAGGCATCCTTCCCAGTCAGCGTCTGAGCCCAGGCAGACAGCTTCTGTCGATTTTGTCGCATTACTGGGTTTGTACGTGAGAACCGGCTTCACCACTATATCTGTGCAGCCGATAGTCTCGTGGACAAGACCCAGAGCTTCTTGAAATGTCGTGGCATGAGTCAAAAGCACCCGCTGACTGCCGTCAAGCTCAGCGCGAGGTATCATGAGAACGAGTTCTCTGATTCAGTTCAGAGAGAAATATGGGGTAAATCATTGCACGTACTACGGTCCTCTGGGCCTACCACCTCCACGGCCTTCTTCTTTTTCCTTGGCTTCTCAATCTCGGAATCGCCGTCATTACTGACAGCTCGCTTCTTCTTTGCGGGGAGAAGTATTTTCGGAGGTGGGGTGATGAAAGAAGAGCATGTGAGAGCTTCCCCTGGGGAGTAAGGAGTATCCCCGGGGTCTGGGTCCTCAAAGTCCACGTCATGCGACAATTGAAGATTAGGTGTGCTAGAAGAGGGGACAAGGCTGGGCTGTGGGGCAGAGCTCCCAGTGGTCCTCTGCTTCCGAGGCGCAGAGAGGTGAGAAGCCTTAGTCATCGAGAGCGATGCACGATGATGACGACAAGCGAAGGCAAATTTTGGAATGTCACTTGTTACACCACGTGAATGTGACTTGATTGTGCTTTCAGGTGCGTCGTCTACATGTCTCGGAGATTTTCTGCATGGATTCAAGATTCTCAGACACTCTGCTATGGGAAATACTAATTCCTGAGGGCCCCGCTAATTTTCCGCTGAAACGGCGTAACATAAATGCGCGGCATCTAGGGCTAATTTTGCGATTTCCTATGACCAGTATTTATACAACGGGAAGCAACTAGCACTTCTGTTGTTACTAGCATGTCAGCTAGTACGCAGACCACTTGTTAGGTGATATAAAGGAGAGTCAGAGCGAGCCCTAACTGCTGACTGTAGCGCGAGGCTGCACTAGTGTGACGCGCTAGCTGCTAGCTGAGTGTACAAACCACCAGGGATTAAACCACTGCCTATACATTCATGAGACATAACCTAGGAGACTCTAGTAGTCCAGAGATGACTTGGAACGGAGCTAGCAAAGGTCTAGCAGACGGATATCTACGATGGAAGTACAGCTAGGGGACTACGCCTAGAGCTAGGAAGCTCGGCGCGGTAACCGGTGGTACTATCTAATCTCTAGATAAGCGACTAGACGGCGCTAGGCGGAATAACCCTACTAGCGACCGGCTAGGGCTTTGACAAAGACATACCACGGCATACGAGATGAGGCAGCACGCGGCTAGCACCCGATCTGGGCAGCTAGGGCGAAGGGGAATAGCAAGCAGGCTATTGGAACGGAGCTAGGGACGATCGTACAGCCTGTACCGATGTTCGGAGGGTGGATCGACGTTCTGACCAACGAGCTATGACCATTTGATGTCGGTCGCAACACTGCATCGCCTAGATGAAGTAGATCGACGCTCTGACAGAGTAGAGATGACCTAGATCACCGGCTACATCGCCGGTTGGTCCGGAAGGGGTACTCAGCATAGACGGAGGACTGAGGATCCATTGATATACCCACGGTTGAACACTAGCCGGTCAGCGAGGCTGACCTGGTGTATACCAAACCAGTCCCAAAACCAAACGGCAGTCGTCTCATTGGCTGACCGTATTTCTTATCATCTAATATTGCTTATTGTATTATTCAGCTCGCTTTCACATGTAACTCACACCTAGTAGTATAAAAGGGAGTGCAGGACAGACTAGGGTCTAAGAACATTACGCCCCAGACTTTGGACGAAGCTGGTGCTAGTGGACTCAGGCTGCTAGTGGAGGTTGATACTGAACTTCACTTGTAGTAGTCTTTATATTGGAATCAGTAACTGTGGACTCTGGAAACATCGAGTGACTAAGTTGAGGATTTCGTGTTGTTGGTCCTAGACCTCCACATATAAAACAAGGGTGTTCTCTTCGAGACCCAACTGCAGTTTGCGCTAGTGACTTTGCCTTCACCCCGACACGACGGAAGCTCTGTCGTAGTGTGTTGGATCGCTTGCTAGGTGGATTGTGTGTTGACTTGAGCCCACTAAGAAGAAGACGGACTATGTGCCCCCACCTCTAGTTTGGCTATAACTTGTCAGTTACTTCGCCTTCACCCCGATATAGATGGAAGCTCTGTCGTAGTGTGTTGGGTCGCTAGCTGGACGCTTGTAGTGAGCTAGTGCCGATAAAAGCGGAAAGGTTCCTATTCTTGGTTAAGGAATAGGTCGGCGGTCAAGGAGAGTCTTGCCGTTTGAGGATTGAAGTCCATTTGTTGTTAGCCTCAGTAGTCTTTGGGATTGCCCTTAGCAAGGATTTTCACAAACCTACATACTCTGCCCTGGTGTTCTCGACCTAGCGGTCCAGCCATCTTGTATCCACCCCATATAAACACACCCCCGGACCATCCCTAGGTTCCTAGCAGTGTTGTTGTTGGCGGTTGCATATTGCTAGTACATTGTAGAGTGTGTTGTTGGAAGCCTATAAATCAAACTTGTGTTTGTTCAAACCTGCTGGTCGCATACTACGGCCCGGACCCAAACTCACAAAGAGAAGCACTTAGATCTTTGGAGGTAGATTGGTTGTGGTTGGTTGTTTTGGGTGTTTGTTCGCAATACCTATCAATTAGCTATTCCTAGTCATATAAGAAGTGCACCGTTTCAGCGGCGTTGCACACACGATCAGAATCATCTCTTTGTTCTATTTTTTTGTCATGAGAAGTTTTGGCCGATGCCAAGGGCAAGTGCCAATTTTCTGCAGTAGCGTATGCATGGTTGACAATAATTAAGTTTGCACCATGACCAGCGAGCTACATACAGAGTTCGCAAGGTATTACCGAAGGTGATGTTTCTTTTCATTTTCAACCAAGCTGGATGTATTCTTGAACAAACCTACAGATATGCGGTGATAAATTATCTGTTTGTGCACACTTTCATCCTGTGGAGTGGGTAGAAAACCTTGCAGGAACAGGTACTTGAATTGGTGAATCTTGGGTGGAAAATTATTGAAGTATGCCTTGAAGTATGCCTTATGGTCCTGTACTGCAGAGGTATTGAAAATTATGCAAAAGTTATTCCCATAATTATAGAAGTGAGCCTGAAATCCTGTATTTCCCTATAACTAGTGCGGGGATCGGCCTTCCGTCCCCCAACTAACTACTGGGCTGGGCTGGGATGTATAGGTGGGGAGGACCAAGACGGGCTCCGCGGTCACCGCATCCTTGAGGGCTTGGAACATGGCGGCCGAGGCAGCGGTCCAGGTCCAGGCCACGCCCTTCTTTGTCAAGTCGAAAAGCAGCCGGGGGACGTCCGAGAACGCCCGGATAAACCTCCGGTAGAAGTTTGTGACGCCAAGTAACTGCTGCATGTCCTTCTTGTTTTCGAGCTCGGGACAGGTGGCGATGCCGGTGACCTTGACGGGGTCCATCTCGACGTGGTTGTGGGAGATGATGACGCCGAGGTACTCGATCGTGGACTTCTCGAACTCGCACTTCTCTGGCTGAAAGAAAAGGTGGTGTTCCTGGAGCCGGCAGAGCACCTCTCGGATGATTTCACGGTGACGGGCGAGGTCGGAGTGCGTGATGAGGATGTCGTCCAGGTAGACCATGACATCTCCGGACAGAATCAGGTCCTGGAAGATGTCGTTCATCATCGTCTGGAATGTGGCCGGGGAGTTGGTAAGGCCGAAGTACATCACCAGCGGCTCAAAGAGCCCCCGGTTTGTACGGAACGCGGCCTTCCATTCATCACCTTCCCGGATCCGGACGTTGTTGAAGCCCCACCGGATGTCGAGTTTTGTGAAGAATTGAGCTCCTTTTAACCGGTTAATAAGGTCGTTGATGAAAGGGAGCGGGGTACCGGTTCTTCACGGTCATCGCGTTGAGCGCCCGGTAGTCCTGGACAAACCGGAGGGCACCATCCTTCTTCTTGACGAAGAAGACCGGGGACGCCATCGGAGACTTTGACGGGCGGATGCGGCCAGTAGTCAATCCCTCCGAAATGAAGGCATCGAGCTCCTTCTGTTCGAGCGGAGAGATCGGGTAGACCTTACAATTGGCCGGTTTCGCATCCGGGACGAGTTCAATGGCGTGATCCCACGTCCGCCTGTCCGGGAGAGAGTCAAAGGACTCCCGGGCGAAGACGTCCAAGAAATCCGCGGCCCATGGCGGGACCTCAGTTCCGGCCGGTGCGGAATTCCGCGCGTGAGCCTCTGCGAGACATTGCGAGACGGTGCTTCCTGCGCGGATCTCTTCGGCCGGGCCGAACACAATGTAGAGGATGTGATCGCCCTCCTCGAGCTCGTCCTCGTCCTCGTCATCGTCCTCCAAATCCGGAATGAGGTCTGGGAGGTCATCGTCATCGGCCGGGTCGTACCCATCGTCTCCGGTCCACTCTTCCGAGTCGACGGTGCAGATGGATGGGGTCGGACCTTCACGCAGCTGCCGGAGGATCGAGGCGGCGAGCGTCTCGTTCTTCCGGACAGCTCGTAGCTCCTCCCGGCAGGTGCGGCATCCGGTCGGACAGCGCGTCATACGAACCTCCTTGGTCTCCCAGTTGATCTCCGGATTATGCTTCTGGAGCCAGGAGTATCCGAGGATGACATGCTGTTTCCCGAGCCGAGTCACAGCGAGCTGGATACGCTCGGAGTGCCCTTTGTAGTCGACCACCATATCGACTACGCCGGTGATGTCGCCCGCTTGGTTCGGGCTGCCGTCCACGTTGAGAACCGGGATGGGCTGCGAAAGGGGCCGGACCGGAAGGTTGCAGGAGATGACATACTCCGAGTCGATGAAGTCTCCGGTCGCTCCGCAGTCGACCAGAGCCTTCACCAACATCCGGGCGGCGGTCTCGACAGACTGCAGGTCCAACGGGATGTGCAAGGAGTTTCGGCCTTCGACAGAGTCGATGACGTACTGCCGGGGAAGTCGCCGTTCCCACTTCGGGCGATGAACGCGCTGAAGCGAGCCTGTCCTTGTTCCCGGCTCGGGGACAGGGCCCTCCGTCACTGCCCTCGTTCCCGGCTCGGGGGCAATGCGGGTTTCCGTCTCCAGGACGGAAGGAAGAGTCTCGATCACTCGGATGGAGACAGGGACGGGGGTGCGCCTCTTGCTACTACCTCGGACTCAAATGTATTGGCATTATCTGAATACAGGAGGGCGTAGCGATTAGGGGACGCGACCGAGGGCGCACCGCTCACTCGGCCGGGCAGGGAAAACCCGCCAGTTCCATCTCATCTCCGTCCACCGACTCGGTCGGAAGCGAGGCGGAGGTGGAGAGCCGGGCAAACAGCTCATCGGGGAGGTCGTCCCCGAGTTGACGAAAAACCTCGTCGAGAACGTCCGCGTGTCGGACGTCGGATGTAACCGGGCAGTCCCGGGCGATGTGTCCGGCCGCACCGCACCAGAAACAAGAGCGTGGGAAAGCGCGCGCTCGGGTCCGGTCAACGTCCATTGGAACGACCACTGGAAGCACAGGTCCGGGAGCCGGGGCGAACGAGACCGTGGCGCGCGCGGGGGGCGCAACCAGGAGGATTCCCGTTCCACGCGGCTGAGGTAAAGCGGCCGGGAGCCGAACCGGAGGGTTTCCGGATCCGGCTCGGCCAAATGCCTTGTACTGGTGGAAAGCACGCGCACGCCAGCCGTCGTAGTCGGTGAGGTCAGGGGCAGTCCCAGACGTTGTGATCGCGACGTTGATCTTCGGGTCGAGCCCAGAGCGATACTTTGGTGACCCGGACGAGAGCGTCCGAGTAACCGGCCGTTACGGCCAGTTCCTCGAAATCGTCTGTGTACCGGTAGATGTTGCAGGAGCCCTGGAAATACGAGCGGGACTCAAGCTTGGTGAGGGCTTGGTCCTGTTCATTCTCCTCGACGAACTTGGCCTCGAACTGGGCCCAGGTGGGGAATGGGAATGGTACGGCGGATGCGCACCGTTCCGCCCATCGGGCGGCCGCGTCCTTTGACATGAAGGACATGGCGAACCGGACGAGTTTTTTCTGCGAGACGAACCTGTCCGCCATGAAAGCTTCCAGAACCAGCCGGTAATAGGTGAGGACAGAGTGAAGGAACATCCGTCCTTGCGTCCGGTCGCCGTCAAAAACGGCCGGGGGTTCGGTCGAAGGACCATTTTTGGAGCTGGGTGGGGGGGCCGAGAAATCTGGACCCGGCGCCGGAGCCGGAACGGCAGGGGTGGGGGCAGGCGGCAGATTTTGGGTGTTCAGCAATAGCTCGCGGAGCGCGTTTTGGATGCTCTCGAGGGAGCCTTCGACAGCAGTGAGCCGGTCCATGGCTTTGGAAGCCGGATGCGGAGTGTGAACACTCGGGATCTCGGGTTGCGTGGAGCCAGGTGCAGGCGGCTGGTCCATCGGGATGGAGGAGGGGTCGAGATTTGAAGTGGGGGAGGATGGAGCACTGGAGTAGTGGTCCGAATCCGTACCTGCACCAAACTTCCCAATCTTGACCGGTTGATCCCTTAGATCCTTTCTTCTGCTGTAAGGGCAACCTTAAGCTCGGCGCAGGGCGCGGAAACTAGCGGGGGAATCCGAAGAATAAATATAGGTACTAAAATACAGGAGCGGAAATACTACGCACCTAGCAGGGGAATCCGAAGAGAAGAAAGGATGAGGATTCCCACGCTAGGCGAAACCTTATATACTAGTTGGTAACTACCCAGTAGCATGTGTCCGGAGGTATCTACAATGATCGCGGGCCCGATCGCACAGCACGTGCCAGCGAGAGCGGACGGGTGTCCTGGGTGGTTTGGCGGTCGGATAGAAGGGCGTAGAAGTATCCGGAGCACCGGGCGGAAAACCATCCGGAGAAGCGCCCGAAGCATCCGGATTGGGTCCAGATGGAAAACCGTCCGAAGCGGGGGTTCCCCTGACAAGCACCTGAGAACTAGGGGACCCGACATTTGGGTTTCCTAGTCCTTAACATTGTTGTATCCAGTGGTTCAAAGCGATCAGGTCAGTGGTTGAAACCCCAATCAGTTTGTAACCATTCATGTACTTTGTGTACACCTCTGTGTCAGCTTTTGATAGGGTGTGTACCAAAACATGCATGAAAACACCAGTTTTTATTTCATTTTAAACCTATTAGTGGGCAGAAGTGAGGCATCAGATTATTGGTGTACACCCTCCCTGGGGTGGTAGGCTACAATATTGATGGCTGAAAGTCAGTGTAACAAATCAACTATGAAGGATTGAGTAGACTTGACAAGGCAGCCCAAAAGGCTGTTACATCCTGACTATGATATTAGCCACTTTGCACTGCAGCCATTGGAGCCATACCATAGCAAAATGACGTTGTGATGCTCGATGGCTCCACCCGCCAAAATTAGCCACTGGTGGCTGCCACAGCCATCTGACGTCATTTTTGGCAGCCGGAGCCACCAGACAACGCAACATCATTCAGCCATTGGATGGCTCCAATGGCTGCACTGCAAACTGTCTATTCCACTGAGCTATAGACGGTGGCGGTAAACCATTATCTTAGGCGCTGGAGGTGAAACCTCAGGGAACTACTCAGAATTATTGACTTGCCACTTCAACAGCCTCTGAATAGTCTGATGACTATTAAAAACAAGATATACGAAGTCAGAATTGGTACAACCATATTAGGGCCAGAAGAGATATAGGGCCGCTTGATTTGGGTAGAGAACCAACTGATTAGATTGGGATGAAGACATGTTACTGAGTTAACCATCACTGTGGTTACTCGGGCAGATCTGACCGTTAGAAAGATGCGAGCCTCGCATCAAGGATGACTGATATAATTGATGAGGATCGACACTACAGAATAGCACCACGCTATATTTCGCTGGTCACTATACTAGTCAGTCACTGTCACACTACTAGATATTGTCAAGCTGCTTGATATTTACTATGAGTTCCACTGAGCTTGTCAAGTGCGGGACTGATACAGAAGTTGAATAGGACTTGATTAAGACTGACTTGATCAGTCAGAAAGATGGAAACCAAGACAACTAAGCACAACTTATGGTGTGCTAGAGAAATACATGTGGACTAGCCCCGGTAGCAGGTCATAATACCCATGGTTGAGAATGCCTTCTATGCCATGGGCCATTCACTACTCGGGCTCCCACCCTTTACTGTTCCTATTCATTCTGTCTACCCCCCCTACTTCTCTCTAAAATGTATAAAAGCCAGCTGTGCACTCTGTATTAGCCAGTAAACTATCCCCCAGATATACGGGCAATATAGTAGACTCTACTAAAGACTTGTTGTTGAATAGAAGTGAAACCGCCGCCTTCAGTGTAACCGTCCGCGCGATCAGCCCAGCCCCCACCTTTTGTGTAACTGCCCCTGTTTCATTGATACCGCCACCATTCATGCAAGATTGGTTGATATTGAAGTAGTGTGTCTGTTGATAGTCTGCCCTACCTTCTGCTTCTTGG
Source organism: Mycena olivaceomarginata (assembly GCA_029378375.1). NCBI lineage: Eukaryota > Fungi > Basidiomycota > Agaricomycetes > Agaricales > Mycenaceae > Mycena > Mycena olivaceomarginata. The sequence goes on along the minus strand of JARKIC010000098.1, from coordinate 272,383 downwards.
CTAGTTGCCAGTAGTGTTAGGTTCTGCCGCTCACAAAGAAACTGAAGACTTGAACAGTCTAAGGTTTTACTTGAGTCTTGATATCCTGTTGGCGTGAAGTCCCTGCTACCCCAGCATAACCATGTGTAACTGCATAGTTGCTATTGAAACAAAAGCCTTATTTCAACCTTGCACACCCTCTTGATGGGTGATATGTACCCTACTTCCCTGAACACACACACACACAAGTATTAGGATTAGGATTTGTGATTTGTTCTGGTTTTGGTTGGTTTGAGTAGAGTGACTAGTTTGCTTTTCTCAGTAGTCAATCCATTGGATTTCACGGCCGCACCCTAGTGCACCATTTCACCATGATGTGTTGGGGGACTAGGATCCATCTGTACGGGTTCCCTAGTCCCTAACATCTTCTATATCCATATCCTGTGGTGCAGACCCCGGTGTGTCTGTGGCTTTGGAATCTGCGGTCGGGTTTCAACTGAGAGAAGGTCATGTGGTGGCATCATCAGAGTCTCGTGCCGCTAAGACACATCTGTAACTGCACAGACATGTTGCACAAAAAAGTAGAACCTGGGTGATTCATGACACTTCCCACTGTCATTAAGCCTGGTGCATAGCCCATCTTGGTGGACAATTAGATACCGAACTCCTGCAGCTTTTGGACCCAGTGGATTTTTGGATGAGATACTTAATAATCCCTTCATTTTACGACCCCACCCCCCCAGATTACCTTGACAGCAGTACTACCCCAAACCGAGGAACTCGAGATGAGATACGAAGATAATCTTGCTGAAAATGACAGTATGTACTTGAAACTCGCCAGTTCTGCATCTTCATCTTTTGTGCATCCAGATGGGTCCATCACCAGCAAGGCAACAGCCAAATTGCTAAACACTTCCGCGAACACAAACTGTTCTTGCTACACTTTACATGTAATTTTGTTTTCCTCCTCTACAATAATAGACAGGTTGTGCAAAAGCCGCACAAGCTGCATGCGGCTTCATGCGGCTTTTTGGCATTGTGCAAAGCCGTGGGGAGGATTTCAATATCCCAAACCCATAAACCCACCGGAAATGACTCATACAAATATCATTGCAAATGTTCTGTCCATGCGGCTATCCAATCAGACCCAGCGAATATAATGATTTGTCCTTGAGTTTCCGCGTTGATTCCACAGCACCTACAAACTGAATGACAAATGGAACAGCCATCCCATAGTCTAAAATACTTCCCTCCACTCAGCAGGTTCACTGAAAGTTCGACACTTCCTAGATGAACTCGGAAAATCTCCGCGGCTTTGCACAATGCCCAAAAGTCGTGTGCGGCTTGTGCACAACCTGTCTAATATTTATTTACCACAACTTCTGGCACCAGAGCGCTGTAGTTTATTGTGAGATTCAAGTGTGAAGAAGATCGGGTTCGTGCCTGCCAGAGCAAAGCGGAGGTGCATCTTGTCAATCTTATATTTTTAGGGCAGAGGGCATCAAACTGCCTATCTGTGGGGCGGAAACTCCCGAGATCACCTATAAATAGGGGGCAGAATAAAAGTGCACTTAGACCACCATAGTATCGTTGGGCAACAAACGACTATATCTTGTTCCTGCTACCATTAGGTACAGGTCTTAGAGAGCCTAATTTTAACTTTTTGCAGTAAACTCCCGTTTTCATCAGCAGTTTTGGCGTAAGCGCTTTTTCTGGCTCTCTGATTGGTTGAAACAATGTTTGAACCTGTCACGCATCAGCACTGATTTGCCAAAAGGTTCTGTGATATCAAGTGTCTCGTCATCCGGTTTTTGCATCTGCCAACTTGTGCCCTGGCTCTTCAATATCAATGACATCATTCTCTCTCCAGATTGTTTCCAAGCTACAGGCAGCTGTAATGTTGCCGTGACTTGAAAAGTCGAGTTTCGACTTGGAAAGTCGACAAGTTGCACATTGACTCAACTTCAACTCAACTTTTCTGGTTCAAGTCGAGTCAAGTCGTTCAAGTCGACTCAAGTCGACTTTTTGGTACTCATTTAAAGCCGTATACTATGTATGTTGTGGACGGTGCAGTGTTGAAAATGTTCATTGGTGAGAGTGAGGCAGAAGTGTGGTGGGATCCGAGCCCTGGAAACCGTAGTAGCTGTCATGTTTCGCTTAGTGCTAAGCGGAGTCTAAGCGCGGTTGAAGCGCCCTTGTCATAGCTTGTGGTCCAAACCCTGTTGGCCACGGCGCCATTCATGTGGACCTGGCATATTGTGCATCCATGAGAAATCATGAGTGTAGGAAACTTGTAGGAAGCAGAGGCAGCGCCGAAACGGGCGCCGGCTCCATGAGAATGTGGAGAATCAAGCTTTAATTTCGCAAGTCATGTATGGCAATTAAGTGTCATCACAAAACTTGATGTACTATGATTGAATTATGCCCCAACGAAGCCCTGTTCGCAATAGGGTGAGATGGGCTAGAGATGAGCAGTGATATAGGAAGAGTCAGACAAGGTCTGCCAAGGTGTGTCAAGGCCCGGAGGTAGAGGAAGTCGATGCAACGGAGTCACACCTAGTCACAGCTCGGTGCCGAGGGGCTTTGGGATCACGGTGAATTTTATTGTGCGCGTTATCACCCATTTTACCATCAATGGCAGCGTAAGCGTGCCTAGGAGGGCATTGCTTGCCTCGCTAATCCATCAATACAACCCGCAAGCATGGTGTTCACCCTTTCAAGGGACCCATCATCGGGAGAAATAATCCTATCATGTCCACACAACTATTCCAAAATATTGAGTTGAATACCTGACTCGAAGTCACTTTGAGTCGCTTCAAGTCGACATGAATGACTTTGAAGTCGAGCCGAGTCACGCAAGTGACTCGACTCAACTCGGCTTAAATCGACTTACAAAAGTCGACTCCACGACTTCAAGCACCAAGTTGCGGCAACATTAGGCAGCTGTTTTCCAGCCAGAGTTCGCCGACACCAACAACCTGAACGACATTTAGCGACTTGACGACCCCGCTCTTGGCTCTGAGCAAGCTCTGAGCCTCTGACTTGCCTCTGACAATGCGCAGAGACATCAGGTACACTCTAGACTCTACAATCTTAGGTTTATTTTCTGCAACAGTTCAACCGTGTTCTGTGTTTCCTTTTCGGAGTCTTACACCCTCTACATGGTCAAATTTAAATCTGATGTGTTGTGTCGGCCCAATGCAAGCTGGCTTCGGGCCGCCCATTTCGCATAATAGTTTTCTACTTGTTTTTCGTTCTCGCAATATAACCAACCATGCTAATTTTTGTGCGGAACACCGCCTGCCATGTGCCGGGGCCCGTAATCAACCCTACTTTTGCACTTGAAAATTATTAACCGTTCTTTAACGATTTCCTCGCTCGGCTGTGCTATTTCTCCATATGTCGATCCTCCTTTTGCGTTCTCTCTGCTCTTCCTCTTGCCTCAACTCCTTTTGTCCTCAACTTTCTTTGCTATTCAACACAGCCTTTTCATTTTCAGTGGAACAGCTGACCACGCGCAGCTTTTTCTTGACAGGACGCAGCGGGTCGCAGTCGGTGCTGCCCACGGCGCAGCATGATTATAATCATGCAGCCGGGAGGCCGTGTATCCCCCCGCAGTTTCTTCACATATAAAAACAGCGTGAATGGTAAACCGCCGCCCACTTCCCTCATCCTCACTCAAATTATTCGATTTTTGGTCTGATTTCTGGACCCTTTTTGCCGCTGCGGCTGGGCATACACCGCTACTTGGGTTCAACTCAAAACTGATGCTTCAATGATGCGTCTTCTCCACGATGGGTTGCGGGTATTTGATGTCAACGTGCTGGATCATTTTCTGTTCTGTTTCTCCCCCTCCGCACAATTTTTTTCATTGGCCTCATTGCGGGCATGATTTCAAGTTTCCTCCTCAAGCCGTAGGCCACGAGATCCTGCCCTCTCTAATGTCTCTTCTGGGCTATTTTCAGTGCCTCTTCATCCACGGCGCTCGCCCATGTTTCCGGTCTCCCGCCCTGGCACGTAGCTGTGATGGCTGATAGTTTGCTTCCCTTCTTGCCCGCAGCCAATCCTTGCCCAAATCCTCTCAAATTCACCATCTATGGAAACAGCTCTCTCTCTCCTGTGTTTATCTGACCATGTGGGTTTCTATCTATGCTCCTCTCTCGCTGCGACTCTCACTGGTGTGTCCTACTGGCAATATTTATTCATTTGAACCACGTTCCGGTATCTGTTGCTACTACTGCCGAACATCAACGTCAATTTCTCTCGCTGGATACAACGGTTTCAAGCCTCGCTGCTCTTTTTACGGAATTATTCTTTGGAGGATTTCTGGGCGCATTCTGGGGCTCCTTCACCATGGTATCATTCACTAGCACCCAGCCTCCTGACTCGCCTTTTAGACTGTCTCACATGGCGGTCAGTTAAATTATGTCGGATTGTGTTTCTGTGTTGTGTGAAAAAATTGGGGTTTTTACTCTTCACTTCGTCCTCGTTGCCAGAGCGAAGCGGCGGCCTGTCTTGTTTCCATCATTGAAATCAACCCGTAGCAGGCCATGCCGCTTGTCGGCCTTACTTGCTTTATCAGAAGCGTGATCCGCGGATCACCAGAGCGGAACGCCGACATATCGAATAATACGTATGACTCCAACACGCAGAGCGGAGGGCCGAAACATCGAATAATACGCATGACTCCAACATGTTGTTGTTGAGTCCCCGGTCCAGCCGCTTAATTAAGTGTTCGGCAGAGTCTACGCGTCCTATGGCGAGGTGCCAAAGTCGGTTACATTCTCACGTTTTACCCACGGCAGTTCTCAGTATAAAGCGTCCACGATTCTCCACCAATCGACGCAAGGCACCCTCGAACCCGTACCTAGTCTATCCCAACATCAGCCCATGTCTGCATCTCAGCAAAAAGTCCTCGTCTCAGGGGCGAACGGCTTCGTCGGGTGCTACGTCGTCCGCAACCTCCTCGAAAAGGGATACTTCGTCCGCGGAACCGTCCGTTCAGCCGAGAAGGGAAAACATCTCACTCGCCTCTTTGAACAATATGGACACAGGTTTGAGTTGGCCGTAGTTCCCGATATCACGAAGGTGCGGAACGATTGAATCCTTATGCTCATTAACTTTAATTCTGATGGTGTATTAGGAAGGAGCATTCGACGAGGCGGTGAAGGACATGACTTCAATATTGCACACTGCTTCCCCTTTCAATTACAAAAGTGACGATCCAAAAGGTGTGTTGAAGCTCTTGACATTGATGAATCCCATATTTGATATTCTTCCGTACAGCATACATCGACCCCGCAGTCAAAGGCACCGTAGGGATGCTTCAGAGCGCTGCCCAAAACGCGTCAGTCCCAGTCACCTAAAACTCATGAGGCACTTCAACAATTAAATCCCCGTAGCCCATCCATAAAGCGCATTGTCGTGACCTCGTCTGTCGCCTCCGTCGTCCACTGGACCTCTACCCGCCCAACACCCTGGACTGAAGATGATTGGAACACTAGATCCATCACCGTGGTTGAAGAGCAAGGTGTGCATGCCCCCGACGTCGATAAATATTGCGCCTCCAAATCGCTCGCCGAGAAGGCCGCATGGGACTTCAAGAGGACAAACGACGTCTCCTGGGATCTGGTGACGCTCTGTCCCCCATTCGTGCGTCCCTCGCTTTCCTATCCTTCCGCGAGTGTATTAATTAATTAATTGCGCTGCGCCAAAAGATCTTCGGGCCCGTAATCCATGAATGCAGCAGGCCTGAGGACCTAAACGAGTCGGTAGACGTGCTGTATAAAGCAGTCATGAAGGGCCTTCCGGACGAGCCAGCACTCGTGCGCCCCGGAGCCAACTGGGTCGACGTCCTCGATCTCGCGGAAGCTCATTCCCTTGCGCTCGAGCAGGCCGCGGCGGGTGGACATCGCTTCATAATCACCGCGGGTCCGCATGTGCTGCAGGAATTCGGTTCGTGTCGTGTTCGAGTTATCCTCCGCGCAACCTCAGCGCTGACATGCCCCAGTCAACATCGCCCACACCCTCAACATCATCCCAAAAGGCACGCTCCCTCGTGAAATCCCTGAACATGAGCTCCCAGCTCCTATTGTAACATACAACACATCAAAATCCAAGCACATACTCGGCTTGACCTATCAAAGCAAGGAAGAAAATGATGGCACGCTTTTTGGAGGACCTCAAAACGCGCGGGTGGTGCGGAAGTTGAGTTCATTGACTTCAAACGCAGATCTGTAGCTTAAGCCTCATGAAATGTAATCGTCTTTGCGTTGAGCACCTCGTGTTGTGGTGAAGAATCGCCGTAAGAGAAATGGAAATACGAGGCGAATTTGTTCGCCCATGTTTATCCGAAGGACGTCGAGACTCACGAGAACCGTCACCGCACAAGCTAGGTGAGAAACTGAGAAACAGAAATCTTTGTATTCGATGGTAATTGGACTTCTCGTATGATTCCTGACAAGAAATGAGATTGTACATTGGGCCAGCGTGGAACTGAAAAACAGAACTATTCACTGTGTTCCGACCCCCGGTAGACAGAGGGTCCGTCGACCCCCATACACAAAGGTAAACGGACCACCTCGTCTACATATGTCTACATCATGTAGCCATCCTGGATCTACATATATCCACATTCTTCTACATCGGTCCTCGCATGTAGACCGACCTAGATGAAAGATAGACCAACATAGACGTCGACTGAGCCACATAGTGTTGCTGAGGTCCGATTAGGTTCGGTTTTTGCGAAAAAATCCGAACCCCGAACCTGACCTGGGGTCCGGTTCGCTCAAATGTTTCGAACTCCGAACCGAGCATCGGTCCAGTTTAGAAAGGATTCGGTTCGGGTTCTAAACCGTAAAATCTTTTACGCCCAGTTTCCGCTAGATGTACGTGCTCCACACAATACCACACCACTGCGAAGCAGATTTATATACTGAGTGAGCTCATCGCGTGCAACAACGGTTGAAAAATCACTTACCTGATCCTCCAACTGTATCCAAAATACCCTATTTCAGCCCAGCCCTGAAGTCCTAAGTATCATTTGGTTTCAAACACCGTTAATCCAGGTCAGTATTGAATGAACCTTGCAGACCTTGGATATATCTTTTGTCATCACCATCGTTGGTCCATGCCTCGACGAGCCTCGAGAAGTGGAAGGTTTACCCAAAGGGTACACTGCAGGACGCAGAACTATATTGTCAGCTGTGGAGTTTAAAAATGCACTTCAGGTTGCCATTTTTCTCTAAAATTTTTACAGAAATCATCCTGGGTTCGAACATGTCCGGACAGGTTCGGTAAAGTTCAAAAAATCTCGAACCTCGAACCTAACCCGCAGTTCGGTTCTGAACCCGACACCGGCAACGCTAGAGCCACATAAGATGGCCTCAAATCCACCCATGATTTTGGTCAAGATGTGTCTACGTGCCCAACACTGGCGTAGACGCAGGTCAATATATATGCAGCCGGCGGGTAGCCGGACCATGTATCGAGCGTACTAACGTAAACTTGCCGAAGGGCCGGCTACATCGCGGCGTACACACAAGTAGTCACACATAGCCGCACATCGCCCCATGGCATCGCATGTAACATAAGGTAGACAGGGGTCTGGGGTTGGAACCCAGTGTATTAGAGGAGAGTGAAAGAGCAGTGGGAGCAAGCAGAAAGGAACGCATAGATTGAGCGTTGCTGCGCCGTCCCGGTCATGGTAAGCCCCACGACGCCTGCGAATATTGTACTTGTGCCTATGACAGCTTGGAAGCAGGTATCGCCCGTTTGCCTCGGACTTGGGTGGAAGATAGCATTTTCTTTCTTTCTTCCTGTTTTCTTCTGTTAAGTTCACGAGTACAAAAAAGGGTACATACTGGAATTATTCTTCCATTGTTTAGCGGGTGGGTATTTCGGTGGAGCCGAGCAGAAAAGAAAGAGCGCTAGGCGCTTGGAAGGAAATACTGGGGTTTTTTGTTCAAATCGACAGTCACGGGTCACGCCCCCCTCTGTCGATGTCGAACTTCGGTTGCGGTCACGGGTCACGGCGGTCCTTGTCGAACCTACCGCTGGTCACGGCGCGTCCAAAATCATCTGAAAAACGCAAAAAAAGCGAAAATTTCCGTGGGATTTGTCGAAAATTTTGGGAGTGTCACGCCAAATTTTAGCTGGTGTCGAAATGTCGAACTTGAAAAAAGGGTCACGCGTTACCCCCCCCCTGTCGATTTGAATGAAAAACCCTAGTAGACGGGTCGCAGACAATCTCGGTTTGGCGTTGGCGTGGGGAGAGGTGATGGATAGAGGTGAGAGGTCAGCGTCTAAAGCAGAAAGCAGGTGGGGATGTAAGAATGAAGAAGGAGGATGCACATGAGATCCGTGCCTACGTCTTCTAATGCGAGCCAATTGCAGCAGGTGCTGAAGAGAAATCTGCCTATAAGTCTCTACCCCGTCTGCAGCCCCCTCAACGGTGCATCGCGCGCGGGGAACCAGGCAGTAAATGCCGCGGTGGAACAGGGAAACGTCGTTCTGGCAGCTGGTACGCATACCTCTTCTCGCAAATGTCCTTGGTGCTCACATATCTCTTCTCTTCTCTCTCTTTATAAAATTAAGCATGTCTGAAGCCTTTTCGAACTCCGCCATCAGCTCTAACCTTTTTCGTCGAGCTCTCTGTTTCCACTCATGCCGTGCCTGCTGCGGCCGCGTAAAATCCGACCGTCGCTTGACATGTACAGCCTCGCAAGTCTAGAAAAATGGGTTGTCCTGAACGCTCGGTCTGTGATTTGAATTTATTTTCATTGGATTTTTCACACAATACATCTTTGTTCTACAGTTTCAGTTCACACCAGAGGAAGGGGACGCGAGGCCGCTTGTTGCTCCTTCAGGAAACGCCGACGGAAAGTACAGCTCGTGCGTGGGCGTCTTCGTTCCGGGAGTCAACGTCCTCTCATCGTGCAAGGGCGGGTCACACGCCGTCGCGACGGTCCATAGCAGCACCGCATACCGTGGGCTTTGTCGCGGACCTGCTTGACATATACCCCTCTGAAACGTTTGACCCGCCTGTCGCAGACTCTCCCCGAGCAACCCCCAACTTTTTCGGGGCGTCCGAGTGCGTCTACGTCGTGCTTCGTGCCGTGTCCCCGTGCCCTTTTGCGAGCATTCTCCTTGCGCCGGTGCTTGATGGTCGCGACGGGCGGACCCTTACGCCCACGGACAAAGACAGCTTGAGCTTGCGACAACGGAAAATCCGACTGTTCTGCCTGCGAATACGGTCAACCTTCTCATTTTCAATAACGCGACTGTTTTCTCGCTCTTGTACTTGTTTTTCTAGGGGTTTTCCAATTTTATCCCAATTGCATCCCCGCGATCAGCATTTTTCGCAATCGGCTTGGCTCGGGCTTATCAAACTCGGCTTAGCCGGCCTGAGCTCTCATCAGTACTTGTCACTCCTGACACGAAGCTCCGCTGCCGAATGACCGCGTATGCAGCTGCGGAAGCCAACAGAAGCTACTCATATAAATACTCTCTCTACCTTGAACTTCCTTCCTTCGATGACCTCTGTTCTGAGCCTCCGGCGCCACCCTCTCAAGGGTATCTACATTACTCTGCGTCTCCTGGCTTTGATCCCGCTCATCCCTGCGTGGGCTATTACTTCCGTATTCTCGCGGCCCCGCGCTTCTTGGACAATCGCGGAATGCGTTGTAATCCGACTCATCCACTGGATTATGCCCCTCAATGCTCAATGCGGACTTAGCCCGCAGTCCACCGACAAGACGCGCGAGGTTCCACAGAAAGAGCTGAAAGAGACCTCGTTTGTGTGGCTGGAACCTATCCCGGACTCACTCATCGTTGGAATCGCCGCCGATGACAAGGTCAAACCTGTCAGGATCCCCGGCTACATCTGGCCCAAGAATGCCGATTTGAAGACGGATGGCCTTGTAGGTTTGTTTATTCATGGCGGTGGATATATGATGGGGAATGGATCAGAATCGTTCGAGGAGACAAGTGAGTCGATTCCCCGCTGGTTTGCTTCCCTAACTGTGTCGACAGATATCGCCCGTACCGTATATCAGGTATTTTAACCTGGTTCAACTCTGATCGTTTATTTACGGCTCCTCCAGAAAACGAAAATCAAGCGTATCCTATGTGATTCATCTTCATTTTCATCGATCCTTCGTGCACTGATGCTTGCTAGCTCTGGATTATCGTCTATCGGGAGAGACATGCCATCCGGCCCAACTTCTCGATGCTTTGGCTGCCTACTCTCATCTCGTCAATACTGTCCGTATTCACCCTGCGAAGATAGTCGTCTTTGGAGCGTGTGCAGGAGGTATGGGAAACTCGATGGTCACTCTGGGAAACCAATAAACCATCCAACAGGTCACCTTGTCCTGCTTTTGCTCAGGTATCTGTACGAGGAGAGGGTGCTCCCGATGCCGGCGGGTGCTATGCTCTTTTCTGTAAGTACTTCTCTTCCCCTCTCAAGTCATATCATAGATCCTGACGGGCTTTTGAAGCCGTGGGTGGACATGGGTAACGTCAAGCGTCGGCATGTGATTCTCTTGCTAACTCTATCTCAGTCATCGACAAGGAGATCGAATCCGGACTAACAGCAGAACGACCAAACACGTCTATTGACTCGCTGGCTACGTCCTTTGTCGTAAATCTGCAATTTCTAGGTCACTCTCCGCCAAGTCTCCTCTTGACTCCGTACTTCTCAGCTAGTATGCACCTTCCCTGTGCTTTGCCGTGGACGGATGAATGACGGCTTTATAGACCGCGCTCCGCCCCATGCCTACAAAGGATATCCGTCGGTGTTTGTATCGGTAGGAGCTGCCGAGGCGTTTCGCAGAGAGTGCGAGCAACTAGTTGAGTTGATGAGAACAGATGGTGTCAACGTTGAATTGGACGTGCAAGAGGACGCTGTGCATGACTTTTTGGGCTTTACCATCGTTCCTTCGAAGAAGGCCAGGGAAAATGTGATGGTCCGCGTTCAGTCTTGGGTGAATACTTTGTAGATAACTAGTCATGGGATCGTCGCCTTTCCTCATTCAAACATTGCATGTCCAGACACTCGCTTGCTTGCGAATAACAGAGTCCGAAGTCGAAACAGCTTCTCCTGAGCTGTTGGAGCCGCGTTCAGGCATGGGGGGGGGGCAGTAAATCACGCGTGTTAGCCAGGCGGAGTGGAGTGGTCGGAACAGCATTAGGCAAGGAATTGAAACCCGAACCCAACAACCGAACATGTTGTGCGTGGTTATTATAAAAATCCAAACTTCAGCAATCACCGACCTATGCTCGGTTTCTGACTGCGATATCGTTCCCAGGAACGGGAATTTAACCAATCAAGTGCTATAATGTGATTCACTAGTTCTCTGATAGTTAGTGCCGACTTCGCCAGACCGGAGACCGTCTGTCGTGTCGAAATCTATGTGTCGATAGACAGCAAAGATTTCGATACAACAGGCTGGATTCGAGCCTACGACTTCGCTTACAACCATTGATAACACAAATGCCGTGCGTAAAATTGTAACTTGTTGCGGCCTTCTCGGCGAAAAATATATTAAACTCGACTCACCATCGGCTGGAAAGCACACAGGATATATATTCGGTCCAGACACAGCCAGGCAGAACGACCGGCCTTGAAACCAGTAGTGATGGAATGATTGCGATCAACGATCATTAGATTAGATCAATGACGCGCCTCTTGTTTCCTCCCACCACCACAACCAAACAACCACGACCAAAGACCAGCGGCTGGAGTCTGGCAGTGGCTACAAAAGGCTTCGAATTGTCTTCTGGGGGGTTGTCGTTCTCGACAGATGGATCAACCACTTCCCGATACCATCCAAATACACCACACCGTTTGGAAACGGCAAAGCATCAGTTTACTTAGTCAAAGTTTAGTGACGGGAAGGCACCATCCACGCCCCTCAGGATCCAACTTTGATCAACACCCCTCTGCTCAATCGTATTCGTCTTCTTCTTCTGTTGGGACTCGTAGCGACGCAACGATCTCGGGAATCGTGGTTTAAGTCGTGCGGTTTAGGTGCAATGCCCGCCTCAATCAATTATTCTTGAAGATACGTGACTGAAGTCGTCGTGCAGAGTATATAAGAGGTCGGTGGCCAACCTGAACTTCATTGTGCTGTTCTGCCCTTTCTTTCACTCCACATTCACATCGACCCGGGCGGTCCTCTTCTTTTCTTTCCTTTCAACTTGTTCTCTTGATTCGTCACCGTTCAACGACCCACGATGCTATCCAAACTCGTCCTTCTCCTCCTCCTCGTCTCGCTCGCGGGCTCCGCTGTTGCTGCTCCCCACGGCATAGATCCCACCCTGATGGTGCGTTTCACTCCCTCCATGCACAAAAACAAATTTTCTGACCAGCGCTTGTACAGGCACATAAGAAGGTAATGCAATCCACCCGGCGTCCCATACATCTTACCCACACGCGCAACTCCGTTTCAGTCCGCAGTGGTGAGTTGTTCCATCCTTTTCTGAGGTAGACCTGAAGAATAATTGTCCCAGGCTATTTCGGTAATGGTGGTGATCTGGCTGCGGCCATTAAGGCTGCTCTCCAACAAGCTCTCCAGGGAGCGCAGGGCGCTGCGGATCAGGCGGCCGCTGGCCAATCCGCCGACGCTGTGGGTATATCGCAGCATTGGATTTAAATTTGGCACTCAAAATCTATTCTCCCAGGGCAATGCCGCCGCTGACGGTGCAGATGCTGCCGGCGCCGCATCAAGTGTGGCTGCGGCTGCGGCATCGAGTGCAGCTGCCAGCGCTGCAACTGACGTGGGTTGTACTTTTTTATGATTCGATGCCCATTCCTCATTACTCTCAGGCCGCTGGTGCTGCTGCTGCTAATCCAGCTGCGGCTGCCGATGGTGCTGAGGACGGCTTAAACGTCAGTGCGAGCTCATCCGGCGGAGTGAGTGCAAGCCTTTTAATTCTTTGTGCAAACCTGTTCGCTTTCAGGGAAACGCAGTGGCGGAGGCATCAAACGGCCAGACTACTGTTGTCACCGCGGCAGGAGCTGCGGCGACCGATGTGAGTCAATTCTCATCCAGACATAGGACCAGAGATTCATGTCTTGCAGGCAACTGGCGCAGCCTCCACAAAAGCGGCCAAAAAGGCGGCGAAGAAAGCAGCGAAAGCGGCCAAGAAAGCGGCGGCAAAGAAAGCAGGAGCGGCCAAGAAAGCAGGGGCGGCCAAGAAGACAGGGGCGGCCAAGAAAGGAGCGACCAAGAAGGCAGAGGCAGCGAAGCAACAGTATGCTTGCACTCGTTTCATCTGTGACGTTGTGCTGACCATATAATTTCTTGAAGGCGAGACCTTGCTGCGGATATCCAGGCGGCTCTCGAGCAGGCCCTGCAAGGTACTGAGGCTGCGGCTGGCCAGGCCGGCGCAAACGGAGTATGTCCCCGTGCAGCCGAGTCGTGCTGATCGAGTCCCAGACCAACTTCTCTTTTGCTACCACGATTGTTGAAAGCACCACAATTGACGCTGCTGGTGCTGCACAGACCGACGTGATCTTCTCCTGCAACTAGGATATTTTCGGAGACTGATAGAAACTAGGCTACCGCCGCTGATGCTACCGCCGCTGATGCTACCGCCGCCGATGCTGATGCTGCTCCCGCGGCTATCACCCCTGCCTCCTGCCGCTGCGAAGACTTCCAAGAAGGGGTCGAAGAAACAACAGCAACAGTATGTCGAAATGGCATCCATAATCCAAGTATACTTATCACTCATATTTCGTCAAGGCGCGACCTCGGAGCTGATATCAAATCTGCTCTCCAACACGCCATTCAGGCGGCAGAGTCCCTTTTCGGCCAGGGTGCGGGCGCTGGTGCTGCCCCGGTCAGGCCGGAGCGAACGGCGACGTGGGTATTCACCCGTTCGTCGCGCCGAATTCGTGCTAAAATTTAATGTCTAGGAGAACTTCACATTCGCGACCACCATCATCGAGAGCACCGCAACCACCCTCGCCGCCGGCGCTGCACAGACTGATGTAATCTTTCTTGCATTCGGCGCATTCTCTTGAGACTCATTATTCCCAGGCCGCCGCCGCCGGTGTTGCTGACCCCTGCTGTTACTGCCGCTGCTGTGGATGTAAATTCTCACTTCCTTCTCATACAACTGACTCAATATCCATCGACAGCCCGCTGCCGCCACCCAGGCCGCCACCACAACAACAAAGAAAGCCGCCAAGAAGGCGGGGAAAAAGGCGTCCAAGAAGGTGGCTAAACTACAGAGGTGAGGCACGTCGACTACATCCGTGAATACATAGCTTACTTCGTCAAGGCGCCGTCACGTTGTCTGAGGCCTGGATCAGATTATGAACCTCATGCCATTATTTATACCTTGTACGTAGCAGGCAGAACACTAATCACGAGAGTCGGTCGCGTGGACGACCTTCTGAATCTACGTCGGGGAACGAGGACACAGCCAGGCGGAACGACCGGCCTGAATCACTGCGTTCCCCCCCTTGGTAGACCCACCTTGCCTTACCTTGGTGTACATCTGTCTGCCCTCCGTCTACCCGTGTCTACAGCTGCACATGTACGTGTACAACGGCATGTAGACACAGATTTGCCGCCTTCGGTCTACCGCTGTCTACATTTGGTCTACCGCCGGCTATCAATGGTAGACGGCCTTCGGCTTACCTCGCTCGGTCTACATTGGTCCATGCCACACACCTTGTCCAGGCGCTCACTTCTGCCGGCGGTCTTTGAATGCTCCAAATTCTAAGCTTCGAGCAGTCACCCACCAGCTCTGTTCATGTCGGCTACCTGCATCTACATTGGCCGAGGTTCATGTACCTTTGTCTACATGGGTACACAGACGGTAGACGCACGGCATGGAAATAAGTGACCCAACAAGTATGTGTACTCTTGGTCCACCCTTGACACTTGTAGACCGACCCTTGGTCTACGGGGGTCCGGAACGCAACCGGAACGCAGTGAATGCGAATGATTGGGGCCAACGACCAATAGATCATTTCTTTACCCACTCACCACCCCGAACAAAATCCAGTGGCAACAAAAGGCTTCGAATTGTCTTCCAGGGAGTTGACGCTCTCGACAAATGGATCAATCAATTCCCGATACCATTCAAATACACCACCTCCGTTTAAATACGGCAAAAAGGGCCCCAAAAGACCATTAGCTCCACCCCTCAGGATCCAACTTTGATCAACGCCCCTCCGCTCAATCATACTCTTCTTTCTGCTGTTGCCAACTTGAGATTCGTAGCGACGCAACGATCTCGGCAGTCGCGATATCCGTCGGGCGGTGTAGGTATCCGCACTCTCCGTGATGTACGTCTGCACTCGTAATCCTCATTCATTATCCCAAAAATAGGCGACTGAATTGGTCGTGAAGGGTATATAACAGGTCGGTGGCTGACGAGACTATCATTGTGCTGTTCTGCCCTTTCACTTCACATTCGCATTCACATTGACCCGGGCGGTCTCCTTTTTTTTGTTTCCTTTCAACTTCTTCTCATTCTTTTCATTGCCTTTCAACGACTCTACGATGTTGTACAAACTCGTCCTTCTTCCCCTCCTCGTTTCGCTCGCGGGCTCCGCTGTTGCGGCCCCCCACCACATGGATCCCTCGCTGATGGTGCGGTTTATCTTTATGTGTACCGGGCAATTTTGTTGATAAACTCTTCCACAGGCACGCAACAAGGTAATGCAATTCAGGTATTCTGTCATATATTGTTCTCATCTAGCGGAATCATTTTCAGTTTGCAGTGATTACCGCAGCGAAGCAAAAGTATGCTTGCATTCATTCCATCTGTCAACGCTTTGCTAACTATTTCATTCCTTCAAGCCGCGACCTCGGTGATGATATCAAAGCTGCCCTCCAAAAAGCTATTCAGGGCGCAGAATCTCTTCTCGGAAAAGGAGCCGCCGCGACGGCCACCGCGGACGCCGCTACGGCCACTGCTGATCCTGCCGCAGACGGCTCAGATACTGCAGCAGATGATTCCGACGCTTGCAGCGGACGGCTCCGATGCAGATGGTTCTGACGCTACGGCAGACGGCTCTGACGCTGCAGCAGATGGCTCTGACGCTGCAGCAGACAGCTCTGACACTGTGGCAGACAGTTCCGACGCTGCTACAGACGCCTCCGATGCCTCAACAGATGGCTCCGATGCGGCCGTAGTGACAAGGCGCGACCTCGGTGATGATATCAAAGCTGCCCTCCAAAAAGCCATTCAGGGCGCAGAATCTCTTCTCGGCAAAGGAGCCGCCGCGACGGCCACCGCGGACACCGCTGCGGCCACTGCTGATCCCACCGCGGACGACTCAGATGCTGCAGCAGATGGTTCTGACGCTGCAGCAGATGGTTTCCGACGCTACAGCAGACGAATCCGACGCTGCGGCAGACGGCTCCGACGATGCGGCAGACAGTTCCGACGCTGCAGACGGTTCCGATGCTGCAACAGATGTCTCCGACGCTGCGGCAGACGGTTCCGACGCTGCAACTGATGGCTCCGACACTGCAGCAGCGACTGCCGCTCCCACCGCCAGTGCTGTTGCGGGTAAGAAGGCCTCCACGAAGGTGGCTAAACTACAGAGGTGAGGCACGTTGACTACATCCGTGAACGGATACCTAACTTCTCCAAGGCGCCGTCGCGTTCTCTGAGGGGTCGGGATCGGATTATGAACCTCATGCAATTATTTATTTTAAATAGCGGGCAGAACACCAATAATGAGAGTTGGTCGCGCGGGGGACCTTCTGAATCTGAACGAGTTGTGAATAAGCGCTCAAGGAAGCAACATCAAGCCATCTCCGACACTTCTATTCTGCCTTGTATATTGAACACAACCTCTACCTTTCTCGTTCTCAATTCTTGGACTGTTTCCCATCGCTACCGCTGCGGTGGTGCGAATCAATGATGATATATTTCTGTGTTAATCAGAGTTCTGTCTGAGGCCGCAATGTAGCGGAACTCGTGGTTCACCACAAGGACGACGATGAATGATGGCCATAGGAGACATACGGTCCGACAGCGAACCAAATTATCATCTTACTCTCATAGTCAAAACGCGCGGATCTTGAACACGGAATCGGTTTGTTCTTGGAACCGTTGCGTCAAGATGAACTGAGGATGTTTTGGTGCCGACTCCAATCGCGATACCTGCGCAATCTGCTCCGTATTCAAAATTGAACGATTCCACTGTACATATGCAACGTTATGGAATTGCCGCGCGAAAAAGACAACCTCTCACCAAGCATGACAGTCCTGGAACCATTTCAAAAAACGATTGTGAATCAGATCTCCGACAGATCTCTCCGGGCTTGTGGCTATTTCAGGCTGCTGTGGGAGTACCGCAATATGGCCCGTAACCGGTAGAAGAGCGCCCATCCGGTTATACGGGGTCCGGTACTCAAAATATCCTATTCGCACCAAGTAGGTCGTGCCGGGCACTCACAATGGTTCTACGTCAGATATAGCTGGAAGAGATCTTTGGGACATTTTCGTGCCAACTCTATTCCGTGACCTTTATATTTTTTTCAATCTTGTGAACAGAGGCACTGATGTTTATTTTCACACGCTACCGCCGCGTGCTAAGTTTCGACGTCCGAGGTCTTCGGAAGGCCCATACCTGTTCTCTACCATTTATTGGGTTTGCTCCATTTCCCAGCAACTGCATGTTGAACCAAGTGACATTGATCTTTGGTTTAGTTCCTCGGTTCCCGGCGTTCGATGCGCTGTGCTGTGACGCAGCTCCACACAAACTGACGCAGCTCTACGCAAATTCCTCGCCATTATATCTCTGGCTGTCCTCAGAGCCGAAAGGACAGGCTGCGTACTAATCTCACTCTGCTTTCTCCCCCATCATCCTTGCCCCCCGGTTTATTCCTCAACACAATCACGGCTTGACTAATGTTTTGAGTGCTCAGGCCTTCTCGATGTCAATTTCGTTCCCTTCCCTTCGAACTTTGTTCTGTATCCCTTGACTCAACCTGACTATTTCCCTGCATCAGCGTCAACTTGCATGCCAACACTTGAGTTGCCTTGGTTCCGCTGGTCTACTCAACTCACGCAACAAGCCCGAAAGTCGTTTCACTTCTTCACCTAGGTGGCATTCTGGGGCCCAGATTCGTCTAGGTGATCATACATTCAAACGGATTGCCAGAGATAAGCGCTATTCACTCATCCAAACACCCCGAACTGATCTTTTGAATATGTACCCTCTTTTCTATCTCATTCCATACGTCGTCATTTCAATTCAGCCGCCCCATCTACAATCCCTTCTCAACCCCAACCCGCCCCCGACCTTTCAAGCCCCACCCGGTTCGAGCCTTTTCAAAGCCCCCGAAGTCAACATAACCCCAAGTATCACTTAGACTTATCTTGATCTGATTCATCTCACTTCAACCTGAATTAATTCTCCTCGTGAATCACTCGACGCTCGGTTTGTATGTCTGTTTTCTATGTCTTGAATTCAAACGCAACTCATTCAAAATCCCTACAGGTATCATGAAGGCCTTCGTGAAGACACAGGAAGTTGGAATGCTCAGACACACAGGTTTTAGATTCTCGGTTCCGTTGGATGGTGTTTTTTACAGTACCAGTAAATATTCAGACCTCTGCATACATAACCCTTACTATGGCAAATCAGATCCATTGTACTGCCAAATGCCATCTCATCAAAGTATATTTCCAGCCTGTGCGCCAGAGCAGAGCAACAGCACGTCTTGTATTAAATAAGGTCATTTATTATCATAGGCTTCTCCACCCCATGCCAACAAATAACTCTTGCAATAAAATCATTGAGATATTTTGTGTAATCCAGTCTGTAACTTCATGCATGACATAGATGCCCATTCCAACAGAGTACAACTTACTACATAGATATGCACGACCCTCAACAAGTTCCTTCTGGAAAGGAGGGCTGTAAAAGCATTCACCATGGTGTGCTTGGCCAAGTGAATGCTTCATCCTGTGTTCCTGCTTCTGCAGTTCTCTGAGCACATTACGGAGGGCCTTGAAGGAATTAAAGCTCGGGGGGTGCACACATTGGTGATCCTGCATCCCTGTTTCTGGAACGAGACATGCCTGCGCTCCGCTCCGGCGCACAGGTTGAAAACAAACTAAACCACAAAGTGTTAATTTCAGATAGGCATATAGCACTTGAAACAATGAATATATATTCGTTGAATTTCTTATGAGGAACCACAGGAGCTAGTGAGATGCAACTGAATTCAAGGATGGCAAACAAAAGTTCAAGTATCATCCAACAAAATTCGTATTCGGACTTGATTCGGAACAAAAAACCCAAGTGGACCCCCTTGAGTGTGCACCTGAGTCTCAGAACAACGATCCACACAGTTCAGCGCTGAAACACTGACTATGGGGCTGGCGGTGAAATAACCACAAAACAGACCTTGTAAATGAATACGCGGTTCGATGGTGCGACTACAACAACTCATACACTAATAGTCCTCGTGCAAGTTCGGGGTTCCAATCTAGTATAGATTGTGGCAATTTGAACTTTAGTTCTCTTTGAGAAGCAAGACTTTACAGGTCTACAAGTCGTATAGATAAAACTTGCTCGAGTCCGTTCTAGGTGCAATCGCGGATAGACAGATGAGATTTTATGTTCAACGGTTTTGTATGATGTGGGTCTAGGTTTGGAGATAGTACTCCGATGCGTAAAGCAAGTGATTCTTATGAATCCCAATTCCAAATAGTATCCGCAATTGCTAATCCTTGCGAGATTACAACCAATTGTCAAGTCCGATCTGTTTCCTTATATTCCACGTGTCCGTTCTGTTTATCCAATATGTCCACGTGTCGTTTATAAAGATCCAAATCCAACACAGATAATATTCAAACAGGGAAAACAAACGAAACTTGGTATAGCTTCTGGGTGTCTCCGAATGAATGACTACTCTACCGGTTAAGCGTGAAGTCTAGTAACTTCGCGTCCAACAGGTGGGGTGAGATTCACTGGTGTTCCTCCCATAACCATCCACTTAAATACGTTACAGGATTCTAAATATAAACGAGACTGATACAAACGAGCAATAGGGTTCAGGGTATATGACTAGTGGTATGGCAGCTAGCCGATGAACTCCTGTCAGATATCAAGCGATTAGTAAAATTGAGAGAGATTCATAAGAAACATCAACGAGCCGAGCTTAGTGATGAGTCAAGATCTACATCGCTTAGAACGATCGTGATGGGATATTGTTGATATGTCAACTTTTTAGCCGACCTCCTCGTCAGCACTCCGTTACCCTCCTCGGTAACCGCACACTCAAATGGTTCCGCTTTGAACCACTTAAGTGATTTGTCTGAAAATCGTGATAGCCGCCGCTTCCTAGTACCCGAGTACAGTTTCTTAGTCAATTGGTAGATCGACCAAGTCCAGTCCTCTCTTGGCAGTTCTGGAGACGTCAGATGATGCCCAACAATGATCCCTCTGGTTCAGAAGGATGTTCCCTCGTAATATGCCCTTAGTCAGGGATGTGCAGTAGCCCCAATCCGTTTCCAGGATGGTAAGGCACTTTCTGTGATTGCTCCATTAGCAACTTCCCACTTCAACCCTTTACCAGGATTGTCAACCAGCACCTTTCTAATGGTTCGTGACACATTATATCCCTTTTAGCTAACTGCTCAGGCCAGCAATAGCCCTCGTGAGATGACGTCGTATTGTAGTGAAGTACATTATAGTATGTTGCAACTCGAGCAGATTTGAATAAATGCCTGGGTGCCCCAATACCAGGTCTGTCAGTGCAAATCAGGGTGGAGGGCTCATACAAATTGTCTGTGAGTTGCACTCAGATTGGAAGGGGTTCAAAGCAGACTTATGTGCTGTACAGCAAGAGATTGAGGGGATACCTTGACATGAGATTCACTCAACTTGCGCAGAAGACATCGAGTCCAGCTCTGGACAGAGATGAATTAATAAAAAACAGGAATGAAAAGAGAGCAGATACAGATAGCTAGCGTGGTGTCAACTGATTCTTCGACCTTGAACGATGAGTAGGGAAATGTAAGAAGCAGACAAATGCGCACTGCTTATCTCCAGCCAGAAGTCCGTGGCCATGGAAGTGCGGGTGAATTGCGATGAGCAATAACGACCTGCCCCAAGGAAATGAACCAAGTTTTAAAACTGAGAAACCACGTGGCCGTAGGTGTTCCGGTGGAAATTGATGATGAAAGAAAAGAAAAAGACTCACCTCACTCCTCCACATGACTCGGATGCTGAGGTTGTTAGGGTACATAAGATATAGTATCGCCGGGAGTATGAAGAAACAGAGTCCGCTGAAAGGTCAAGTGCTTGCATTTCATGCGAATCTTGGGATATGACCGGCAAGATGGGGAGATCTTGATACCCCATAGCACAAGCCTCTGAGATTAGTCGGAAGAGTGAGATCGAGCCCAGTATTGAATATTGTGTTTTGAACATGATAATAAGCAAGTAGTGCAGCATGATCGTGAGCTTGATACCAAGGTCTTCAAGGTAAGTAAGCAGTCTTGCAGATTCATGAGTCCCATGTTTGCTAGTGGGTTGATCTTGGCCTTGATGTCGTTGCAGCACATACAAGGGGAGAGCCATATACTGGAGAGCGGAAACAATGAGGGGGGAAAGGAAGGAAGTGGGGCTAGGCTTCGCAGGCTGCTCTTTTGAGTCCACTTTGAGTGCTGAATGAATAATACTGCTATGGCATGGAAGGGTGTCATACCACACCACCCATGGAACATCTGGAACTGCAGAGCCGATGAACACCTCAGGGGGAGTTGTCTTGATGAGCTTGGGTTGAACCAAGGTTGAACTATCTGTTGAACTACACTAGGCACTTGAAAGACATATAAATGGGGAGAGAAACAATGAACCTCAAGTGACACCACTCGTAGAAGGTGTGCAGCTATCTGGAAAGTATTGCATTGCGGATTTTAACAGCTTCGAAAATTAGTACATGGTGGTGGCATGTGCATACTGATACGAGGCATCTGCTTAGCACATGAGGTATAGGCAAGTATGGAGGGCCTTGTGGTTCAGAAGAATCAAATCTTGGGGCTGCACACTGTGGTGATCTATAGAATACCTACAGTAGACAGAGAGGATAACTGTGAATGAAACAAATCTGGCAGGCAAGCCTCAATGGATTTGGTGGAAGGGCAACTCTCATGCTGGAGACCCAAGTACTGTTGCTCTGCTTCAGATTCCCACGGAGGCTGATGCATACCACATCTCTGTCACTGCAGGGATCAATTAATTTTTCCCATGGAAAAAGAGCCTTTTAAAACGGGAGATTTTACAAATCCTTGGTTTTCCATGGAGGAAAACGGAGTAACAAAGGAAGCTCCTTTGTTCGTGGGTTTTCCAATTAAGAAAAAGGCGCCTTGTAAAAATCTCCCATTTTAAAAGGGCCTTTTTCAATGAGAAAAATTTATCTATCCCCGCAGTGTGTTGGAGAATATTCCCCGCCACGATGTTGTGTCATACTTCAAGGTATGACAGTGGCAGCAAAATCTGATGCCACCCCCAAAAAAGCAAGTTGCCATCAATTTTCCTCCTCCGTATCTTGAGCCACACAATGGACTTTCAGACAGGATTTTTACATAGAATGGTTTCTACAGCCACTCTGTAATTTTATTTCAATTAAAAACTTAAAGGATTGCGTCAGAAACAGACCAGCACCACGACTTTCAGTCTTCCTTTATTCACACACAAACACCACAAAGCAATGTCTGACAACGCGTCTGAAGTGCATATGCACCCCTACCAAGTACAAGGCCCTCCTCTTCTACAAAAATCATGACAAAATGTCCTGGGACAAGGGAGAAGGCGGAAAATTGATGGCACCTTCCTTTGGGGGGGGTGGCATCAGATTTTGCCCCCCACTAAACATGTCAAATCAGTGCATTGACAGTAGCCATGGAACCTGTGCTCCCCAGACCCTTAAACTCCTCCCATGCTGTGTTGCATTGCTTACTCTGATCCCAACTATACCCCCGGCACTTGCTGGGGAGTCGAAAAAAAAAACTGAGATCCTCCCCCACTATGACGGCACTAGATTCCTGCCCCACAATGACCCCTTAGCTCAGCGGCAGAGCATCTGATTCCAGCGTACCCGATGGTCTACCACTGAGTCAGCCTCCAGAAGGTCGTCCGTTCAATCCGGGCAGGGGTCAACCTTTTTTCGATGAGCTTTCTCACTCCCGCACATGTTGTAAATTCCACCCATTGCTCCACTTGTTGGACTGTCTATCCCATTTAATTTTCTCTCCCACTCGTTTTCCATCTTATTTACTCAATCAGCAATCAGTAAACTTGCTTCCAGAAAATTACTCTCCTAGTTATTCTACAACATCCCCGAGTTACTGTATACCAGTGTTGTCACTGACTCTGTCTGGATACAGTAAAGCTGACCGAAATTCGGCAATCTCTGGCAGTGTGACTGATGTGACCCAGCCTCCTCAATACAGTGTTGTCAGTCAGCTATGTCCTCGCATCCAGCTCGGGGCTTAGGGTTATGACACGCACTGAGCAGAAGCCGTGGTGCTCCGCAAGGCGGGGCGATACCTTGGCCTCCAACAACTTCTCTGTCATTGAGAATGCCTCTGTTGCCAGTACAGGCTTTCAAGGGACTGCTCCACCTTCCTTGGCGTGGGAGAAGATTGACCACCTTACCGCTGATCGATGTGCTCTGAACCTATCAAGAAAACACCAACCAAAACCAAACCTACACACAGAAGTGCGTCGGAACGGAATGGAAGTGCTCGAGACGTGCACAGACGAGTATCAGACCCTGGTACAGGGCCTTATAAAAGGTTGCAGGGAATGGTATAGACCTCGGAAAACGAGGAGAGAGCGTTGTATTGTTTATAGAAGTCCTTGGAACGAAGTCCAAGTACTTGAGCCTTGATCTGAGTGAACCGGAATGGAACCGGAACAGACAGGAAAGCTAGTGGAACGCAACGAGAGTGTCGATGCGAATGGAACCCTTGCTGTGCAAGTGTTCAGGCTAGATCTGAGTGAACGAGGATTGACCCCGAACAGACAGGAAGCACAGAGCGCGATGATGTGAAGCTTCTCAGCTATGAAAACAAACGAGAACGGGGTGCTGGGGTTCTCCAAAGCGAGGTGGATGCCGATTCCAAGCGTGATACAGTAACAACAATAGTGGGTTCCGATCCCAAGCGCTCCAGACAGTGGTGGGTTCCGATCCCAAGCTCTTTAACAGTAGTGGGTTCCGATCCCAAGCTCTTCACAGTAGTGGGTTCCGATCCCAAGCTCTTCACAACACAACCCCAAACAACCAAGTGCGTACTCAGCACGATCCCAACAGTTCCAGTCAAACGGCAAAGTCGGATCCCAAGGATACCGATCACAAAAGAAAAGATTCCAAGCCAAGATGAATTCTAAGAGACACCTTGTTCGAACTCCCCGGTATCTGCCCAATTCGCAAGTGTTTCCGCCCTACTAGCCGTGGGGTGATTCCGTGAAGTCGCCCAAGATGCCCCGCTACTTAAATACAAAGCGCTGAAACACATGGAAACGTCCAAGAATAAGTAAGTATGAGTAAAATAGTCCGTTTATCCGTCCGACTTCCGTGTATCCGTCGTAAGAATGGGTATCTGAGTCCTTCTATTGGCTGCCCATGCCGAGCACGCCATCCTGGTGCGATCCTGTGCACATGTACGATCGGTCAGACTGCCGGAGCCATCACAACCGATCCCTTATGTCGATCCCGACTGTATATGCTGTTCCTCCCAATGCCGGTGCCTTTCCCGTCTACCGGAACATCTGGAACCGAAGCCCCCAGTCCGTAGCTCTCCAGGGATACCACATTCAAAGTACTTCCCAGTATGGGTACTTGCTCCAGGAGCCGACGAGTGTAGGTCCAAGTGATCGGACCCTCGCTTAGTGACCATCCCTTATCCGGAATGCCCGGGACGGCGTGGATCCATCAAGATATGATGTTCCCAGCCCCTTCCAGTGATCATATGATCAGAACGCGTTACGCGTCTCATGTCCAACACACCACAACAGGATTCCAGTCCGTCCCGTCTAGTTCCGTGAGCGGAATAGAGTAGACTTCACGTTCCACTTGGTCGTTGGGCTACACATCTCCTACAGGTTTCGGAGCGAGCACATGCCAATGGTTCCAGAGTATTCCTCCCCGTTCCCATCCGTTACTCAGTGGTTCCTGCCCTGCCAGCTACTTGGGAACCTCAGTACTGACGCTTCTGGAGCATAGCCCGGCACATGTCTTGTCATGAAAACGCGAAAAAGCGAAGATTTCATGGGTGGACAAATCCCGTGCTTATCACCGCGATGAGCCAGACACCAGGGGCTGCATAAGTACTTGCAACATTTCTTTCCCTGCTACTACAATCTGCGCGACAGGTATGTGTCCCCAATTTGAACTTGCAAATTCTTACTTACCCCTGCCTCTAGCCCGCACGACAAGCGAGCCACTTTCTTCATTGACCGCGACGGCCTTATTTTCATGTATAGATCATTCTGTGTCGCCGAACTCATGGCTTGTGCGGACAAAGTCCAGCATGCGCACAACATACTCATAGGCTCCAACCGTGCCAGCCACGCCTGACAGGAGCATTACCGTGAGGGTCAACACGGGGACCACATTGCAATAATCTTTGGTCACCATCGTCAGTCAGCTCAGGTTCGTTGCCTGCTCACTGTCTTGTCTGTGTTCTATCTCTGAATACCCTAGCAGGCCCCACGGCTCACAAAGTGGCACTTAGACTACATGGAGCGCATGAACAAGTTCATGGAGCTGCCAATTGTGAAAGCAATAATGTATGTTTCTGCGTTTTCATGCACTTTTCTCATCACTAACATTCCGCAGAGGCATAGTTTCCAATATTGTTACCACCATCTTTCCCAGAATGGCCACTCACTTCCTGGCTGACGTGGAGTGGCACCGGAAGAGGTATGGCATCAAACCAATGTTCGGCCTCTTCTGGAACCTCTGCCTCAATGCCTGGTTCCCTGGCCAACACCGTATCCACTGTCGCCCTCATGCTGACAAGGCGAACCAAATTGGGGTTTGTGTTCTTTTAATCTACATGTTGAAGACAGCATGTGTGTTTTTCCTTACTCCTTTTTGGCTCTGAACGCTCACGTACATACAGTGCAGTTTGATCACCACAAGTACACCTGGCTGGTGATCTGGGAAGCGGGTGTTGTGGTAGAGCTGCCGCCATGGGTCATTCTGATCTATCCCTCAGTCTTTTCTATCATTTCAACCTGGATGTCAGCTGTAGGTTTTTCGCTTCTCAGCCTTCCTTTTCTTCCCTCTGATATATCTTACAGAGATTGAGTTTGTGACTATGGACAGCTATGCTCACCCCACACCCGAGAACTCCCACCCCATTGTCAACAGCGACAACGAGGGTCATGGAAGCTTCGTTTCTTCAATCAGTCCCTATGTGGACTGGCCCAGAAACCGGCTTTGATACCCTGAAGAAGGCGAGGGCAGCTGGCCTCTCTGGCATCTCGGACTTTGGTGCTTCTGTACAGGAGGCTTTTTCTTGTTCTGAATACTTCCACAAGATCTCTCCTCTATTTTAGATACTATTAACATACTATTCGCCTACTACCGTATGAATCCTTTCGTATCCAGGATTTCTAGCCCAGATTGATTCACCTCTTGTCACATCGGTCTAGCACTGAGTCAGCCTCCAGAAGGTCGTCCATTCAATCCGGGCAGGGGTCACTTTTTCGTTCCTTGGACAGACACTGTCATGAAGATGCTCACAGTCAGGTGGTTCATCAAGCACATGAAAGCAGTGGCTCTATACTGTATTTTTGTGTCTGGTGACTTCCAGAGGCTCAACAACATCACATGTGAGAGTTTAAACTGTACATTGCATTCATTTTCATTAAGTTTCTGAGTCGTGTAACACCAGGTGGCTATGGGGCCTCACTGCAACTCTCCAATGCCTGATTGCTAGCCTTCAATATCCTACTGGACACCTACACAATACTTGACTCAAGTGGATGTGGTATGGGTGTCTTCCAGGTACTCATCACAAGTACTGTAGTGTTTCAACTGAATGTTCATGTGATGGGTAACGGATGGTCGTGAACTGAACATTTTTGGCATGAGTGACGGTGACTTTTCAATTTTGTCAGTCAAATAGGCGGAAAAAATGCCAAAATTTTCAGTCCGGCATTTGCTGGAATACTATATAGGGTAATTTCCCACTGATTGCCGAGAAATGAACACCAAGTTCAGTGAACATTCGAGGTGACGGGTGACATAGTGTGAACATTTGGTTGAAAACACTACAGTGGACAGTGACAGTGCTTAGTTCGGCTTGGCAGACAGTGCAAATCCCGCAAGGTCAGGATTTCCCTCTGGGGATAGAATGAGCTCTAGTGTGTTCTCCAAGCAGAGGAACAAGTCAAACAGTTTCGGGGTTTGGACGAATGATAATCTGCCACTGAGGAATCGGTGGGGGAACTGCTGAGTGCCAAATGCATTTTCCTATCTGCCAATGGCTTCTGGCCCTTGCCCAAACTGGTTCCATTTTCGTTGGAGAGTGTCATAAGTGGCTTGTAAGGTGGGCCAAAGTTTCTCAACCTTCCCGCAACTGTCTGTTATCCCAAAACATTCACATGAATCATCTAATTCTATTTACTTGCAAAATAGACAGGTTGCGCAAAAGCCGCACAGGCCACATGCGGCTTTTGTGCATTGCGCAAAGCCGCAGAGAAAATGACATATCTGGGGGCCCAGAACTGTATAAATTTTCTTAGAATACATACAATTCAAGTGTTTCGGAGCCTCTGGGGTATGCAGAGTCAGCAAGGAATCAGCCAACAGCGCATCAAAGCATCGCTTGTCAACCGCTTGTCGCCACCGAGTATTTGATGTCATACATTTTGGCCATAAAAGTGCGGCTCTCCCACTCTCTGCCTACCGAAATCAAACAATATTGTGGAAACAGAAGTGCCAGGTACTGACTGTGAGGTTGTAAGTCAGATAGTCTACTCACCTCACTCAAAACAGAAAAAAGTCGTGCAGCTTTGTGCAAGTGCCAAAAGCCGCATGCAGCTGTGCACAACCTGTCTAATAATTCACAGTACACCATTGTTCAAAGTGATTGTTGAACACTCTGATTTCTATTCCGGGCTGGTGACATGATATTGATTATGTGACAAAAGCAAAGGCCTGTTAAAGGAGTTTAGGGTCTTTGCATGTCAAAGGGTTGGAGATTTGCCCCAGTATTAAATTTGGTCCACTTGCCATTAAAAAGCTGCTCATTCTAAATACATGGAGTGGCCCACTCTTAAATGAGGACTCTGGCCAAATTTAGGGTCAACCGAGGTTAGTTCTGAATTCAGTCTGAATTGCTCAGTATCAGTATCAAGTTGCATTTCACATTGGCTGAAGTGTAAAGCCGAAATTATTGGATTTACATGATTGAATCCGGCTTCATTTCGGCAGAATCTAAAGCAACATTGATACATACTCGCGATTTAGACTGAAGTTTTCTAACCTCAAGCTGACCGAAATTCGGCAATCTCCGGTGTGACTGATGTGACAGGACCTCCTTTCTTCTGCGCCATGACCTCAGCCGCTCAGCGTCGTCGGTCAGCCATGTCCTGGTGGCTTCGCCAATCTTCCCGTCCCGCTTCTCTCTCTCTTCCTGCTACAGAATCCTTGTAGGCTTCAGCCTGCAGCACGTAGAGACCAGCGTTTAACGATGGACTGCATCAAGTTCAGTCACTCTGCCATGCATTGCACCGTGGACTTAGTTTAAAACATGTTGGTTCTCTGCTACTCAAACACTCTCGTATTGCTATTTTTGTTTTGGTTGTTCCCTCCCGGGCCATCTCCGGCACACTAATTAGTGCTAGGCTATCAATCGCACACTCATGTGCCCTATCGATTGCGACTAACGTTCACGTACCCTCAGTGCTCTATCACACACTAATAACATGCTTTCCCTTTCCTCTATCAGACAGCAATAACGTGCTCGCACAGTCAGTGTTCTAAAATATGCCAAAAACACACTCACACGAGTCCCTTTCTTCCGGAGGTTTATCAATCTCAAGCCGCGTCCTTTTCTTTTTTTCTTTTTTTTGATCTTGTACCTTTGCAAGAGTGTCCTGTCGCTGACCCCGGGCCCGGCGCTTCTTTGCGCCTGACGAACAGGGACAAGGCTGCGGGACATTGGCGGCATCTTGGCTGCGTCGCGTTACTTCTAATATTGGGGAATCCGCAATACCGCCAGTCTTCGACCTATGCGGAAAGGTTCGCCGGTGATTCTGTGGGGCCTCGCCTGTAATTTTCTCCTGTTCTGAACTGGCAAACGGCTCTAGCATTCCAATCCAAGAGCACATTGTATGAGTTCATAAACCCCAAAGTACGCGCCACCTACCAACCCTTTGCGCGGTCGTACTATCCTCTGTTGCCTCGCAGCGGCATTAGCCACATTCGAAATAGCCCGGGGCTCGAGATCCATATGGGTTGAGCGCCATCACTCTGTATCACCTCAACATCAAGCACCGAATTTTCTCCGTTGGACCGGCTGTCAAGGAATGTACGGGGCCAGTGCGCGAATCATGGTCCGGAGAGTCGGTACCTTAGTCTATACTCAAGTATTCGCAGTTCTAGCCCCGACATTACGGAAGCCGTAACGTTCGTCCTGTCAAACTGCAACGTCTCGCATCTACCGCCGTTGCTCCCCGCTAGTTTCCCGCTCCCTGGGAAGCGGAGGGAAGCGGCTGGAAGCGGTCGTCTCTGGGCCCGGTTCCTTGATGCAGCCCACCGCGTACGTGATTTTTTTTTTTCGGTTCGGTTTGTCGAGACTTCCCACCACAAGTCTGGAGTAATATCAAATGTCGCGGCGCATCACAAGCTGTCGCCACCGAGTACGATTCCGGGGTATTATTACACGTGGTGGGTCGGCTGACCTCCTCCTTCGGGAAGCAGAAAAATATCTGTCTCCGAGAAGTCGCCGGTGTGCCTCAGGAGAAACTCCATCAGCTATGCATATATAACATACCCCCACAGTGGGGATTCCCTAGGCGTCTTCCCCTGCCCCTCCACTCCCCCTGACTCCTGAGCAGCAGTCGAGACCTTCACACATAATGGCCCCCGGAACTGTTGCGGCTGCGAGTGGCACTAATGCCTACACGCATCTCATGGACCCGAACCGGAAGTGGTACAACAACAGGCGGTGCGTGCTTGTCTTCCTTCTGCGTACCGCTCTGGGTCTCATTTGTGTCTCACAGGCTCATCGTTCTGAACGCCTGGATTACCTTGCTGTGAGTGCAGTACACCGCGCACCCGATTGCTCGCTCATCCCTCCTCAACAGCCTCATCACCTCGTCGACGAATGGCTACGACGGGAGCATGATGAACGGTCTGCAGTCCCTGACACAGTGGAAGGAATACTTTCATACGTACGTCCAGGCTTGCGATTGACGACGTGTTGATTAATTCGTGGTTACAGTCCCACCAAGGGAAAATTGGGATTGCTTAATGCTATCCAAGTATGCTTCAGGCTCATCTATCCTCTTCCACTTTTATTGACTGGGCTGCAACACCAGAACATCGGCGCTTTGGCGGGATACCCCTTCGCGCCGTATATGTCCGACGCCATCGGCCGTCGGCCCACGGTGTTTTTTGGCGCATTGATCATGTGCATCGCGACCGCCGTTCAAACCGCTTCGCAGTCTGTTG
Organism: Mycena olivaceomarginata; assembly: GCA_029378375.1. Taxonomy (NCBI): domain Eukaryota; kingdom Fungi; phylum Basidiomycota; class Agaricomycetes; order Agaricales; family Mycenaceae; genus Mycena; species Mycena olivaceomarginata. The sequence continues at coordinate 241,718 of JARKIC010000098.1, read as the reverse complement.
GAATGTTCATCGGCGCTCGGTAAGTTTGGTTTGATTGAGTTTAACCGATTTAGCGTGCTACTCGCATGCGAATATGGCGTACGGCTCGCATGCTCACGAATAGCACTTGATACAGGTTCCTCATTGGCTTCGGGCTTACTTTCGCTGGTTAGTGGTTTCACGTTGCCGTCGGTGTCCCGTTCTGATACCCGCTACCAGCTAACGCCGCGCCAATGTTGGTCACGGAGCTGTCGTATCCCAAGTACCGCGCTCCCCTTACCTCCGCGTATAACTCGCTCTGGTATTCGGGCGCAATCATGTTCGTCTAAAGCGGATCCCGTGACCATCGTGGCTGACCGCCCCACAGCGCCGCCTGGGCCACATTCGGAACGTTCAAGATCAACTCCACTTGGGCGTGGCGCGTACCGTCTTTACTGCAAGCCATCCCATCCGTGCTCCAAGTTATCTTGGTCTTGTTCGCACCGGAGTCGCCGCGTTTTCTGGTCAGCAAAGGCAAGGAGGCCGAGGCACTTCGGACGCTCGCGTACTACCACGCCGACGGCAATGAGTGAGCTATTTGTTAATCGTTGTCCGGACTCCGAGCGCCATATTAATCAACCGGCGCCAGGGAGGACCCCCTCGTGCAGTACGAGTTTCAGGAGATCAAAGCTGCGATCGATTTCGACCGCACCGTCGCTGCCAACGTTGGCTGGAAGTCTTTCCTCTCGTCCGCGGGAAACCGCAAGCGCGTCCGCATCATCGTCGCCATCGCGTTCTTCTCGCAGTGGTCCGCCAACGGACTCGTCTCGTACTACCTCAACAAGGTCCTTGATTCGATTGGCGTGACGGACCCGACGATCCAGCTCCTTATCAACGGGATCCTGCAGATCTGGAATTTGGCGTGGGCGCTCGCGGCGAGCTCGTGTGTGGAGCGGTTTGGGAGAAGGCTACTGTTCTTGACGAGTGTGGTGTTGATGACGGTGTTTTTCACGCTGCAGACGATTTGCACTGCGCGGTTCCGGATCAACGGGAATGAGAGTGCGGCGCATGCGGTTATTGCGTTCATCTTCCTCTATTACGCGGCCTATGAGTGAGTGATTATTTTTTTCGTGCTGGTTGCGATGCTAATGGTACCCAGTCTTGCTTTCACGCCTCTCATTGGTACATTTCGTTTTCTCCTCTCCGCCTGCTCTATCTAACCTGACGACTAGTTACCTATACTCTCGAGGCATTTCGTTTCTCCTCTCCGCATGCTCTATCTAACCTCTCTTATACCTCCAGATTCTTCCCTACAATATACGCGCGAAGGGCTTCAACATCTTCAACTTCACAATCTCCCTCGCCCTCATCTTCAACCAATATGTCAACCCCATTGCTCTCGGTATGATTGCTGTCCCCTCCATGTATTTCCCTTCTTGAACACGGCTTGCAGACAATATCGACTGGAAGTACTACATCGTCTACTGCGTATGGCTCGTGTTCGAGGGCGTGTTCCTATACTTCTGTAAGTCTCATTTCTCCCATCACTGTTCTTTCTTGTCTGATCCTCACTGTGTTTGCAGACGTCATCGAGACGAAGAACCGCACCTTGGAGGAGACCGCCGCGCTCTTCGACGGCACAGAGGCCACGGAACAGATCGTCGCCACTGCTGCGACGCACGCCGGCGTCACACACGACCTCGGCGACGAAAAGGTCATAGATGAGAAGGGGTCATCCGAGTCGGTGGCACGGTCTTGAGGATCTGATGCGGGTAGGATTTCTTAGGCGCACGATTTGTTTTTTTCACGACTGTACCACACATTTAACGTTTAACTTTTCGACGACGCCATAGTGGATAGCTGTGGTGTTTGTATTATTACACGAATCACCTCTCTGCATCAATGGCGGACGTTCAGTTTGTTGAATATGCCGCAGAATGGGCTTCTGTCGGTCTAGCCTCTGCAGCCCGCCGTCAGAAATTTCCTGACTGAAATTCCAAGTTTTCAACCAATGACGCGACGGACGGCCATCATGATGCGCCATCACTTGGGCATTCGCTGTCACGACAGCTGATTTACGTACACGCTGTTTTCTGTCTTGACCTTCATTACGGATGCGTTGAGCTCTTCCGGCTGCTTTTGCACATCTCTCTGGTCGTTGCATCCCCATGGCTCGATTCAATCTCGTCAAATAACACGCTCTTCACTTGGGATGCCACTGGCAGCGATCTCCCCATCGGAACGTATATCGCCACCGGCGTTTCTGGGATAACAAAACTCGCTGAATATCTGGCCGACCGGACTGACGTGGAGATTCGGCACTTGCTCATATCTGATTCGACTATTGAGGACGTCGACACGCGGCATGGCTTCCGCACGATGGCTTTATTCGAGTATGATGATTGGGGAGACGTTTTCGAAAAGAAACTTACGCCCGAGGAAGAGGAAGCGGTGCAGGACGCCCGGCGGCATAACGCGCAAATGGAGCTTAGGCTTCGACAGGCGGTGTGTGATTCCGCCCAGCCGCTGCAGCGCGTTCTCGACAAGGCTGTGCCGTCGCTCCAAACGTTCTCCTTCCTCACATACATCGCGGACTTCCCCAGCGACATCATTTGCGACGAGTCACTCGACACAGAAGATCCGCGGCTCGCCGCCCTCCGTGGCCGTGTCTATCCCTCTCTGCAACACTTGACGATCCGTTTCGCCGAGCCTCCCGAGTGGTCTGAAGAGCTCGGTCCCTTGAACTATGGCACCCACTTCCCCACCGTCACGCACTACCACACCGTCCTCCCCGACCAGCGCGGCGCACATTCTCTGGCTGCATATCTGGCCCATTTCCACCACCTGACGCATCTGCGGATCACCGGTCTGACGGGGTACTACCAGCTTCCTGCGGAATTTAAAATGGTTGCTCCGACTTTGCCTGAGAGTCGTCTCGGGGAAACACGACAAATTCCATATACCGAGTGAGTTTCAGTGCATCCTTTTCTTTTCTGCGTTAATAATGAATGCATCCTAACCCTTTGCATTTCTCCGCAGCCCTGCCCCGAGCGACCTGATGGTCATCGTGCAACCTGGCTTCAACCCCATGTTCTACGGCGGGTGGTGCGGTACGCCCGGCGTGGAGTACGACGAGCTTTTTCGCCCGCTTGAAGATCCGCCCCACATACAGATCCCGCCCGCACTCGATCCTTCACAGCTTCAAAGGATTATTCGGCCCCGGATCCGCGTTAGGTTCCCTCTCGAGGCGGACTACCGCACCTACGGCGCTGAGCGGGGGATCCTCCCCCTCCGGCGCGCGATCGAGGAGTTTGAAGAGGGGGTAAGGGGCGGGGATGGGGAGTGGGCTGTTCCCGGGCCCGAGCCCGGCAGCAGGCAGGGAAAGTGGTGAGTTTTGCGTACGGAGTGGAGTGAGAGGCGGTTGACTGACCATGGGTTTATGTAGGTGGGAAAAGGCGGACCAGAATAGGGACGAAGCTGAGCTATAACAAGAACGAAACGAGAGAATGAAGATAGCTCTGAGGAAATTGCAATGTGAACGTGGCCTGCCAATGATATCAGCCAAATTTGAAAGCACCAAGCCTCAAACCAAACTTTGAAGCCCAGAGTACGCCTTGGTTCGATTCGGCTTACACTGTTACGCCATGCCCGCTCGTTATTTGCCGTCCTCGCACTTCCTATGTGGCACTGGCGGGTACTAGTATCTCCGCGGCTCCAGTGCGTTATTCAAGTCGAATCACCCTCGCGGACCCGAGTCAAACAAACACATTCATCATGCGTGTAAAGTCAGATTTGCAGCCGACAGACTTCTCCCGCCGGGAGGACACAGTTCTTTCACCAACTTATATTTGGCATCCCGGTGCCCTGTTGCCCTTCCGCATTGCGGTGCTCGCACTCTTGTTTCATTGGCAGTATCCAGGCTTCTCTGATATTAAAACTCGGTGAAGGTGGGCGACACAATTGCAGCCGTTCGTCTATAATAACCTGGCTCTAGGCTCCCGCGCAGAACATACGCTACATTTTATGCCCTTCCCATGAGCACAACAGCACCAGCCCCGGTGTCCATTCCCGCCTTCAACCACTTCACGACCATCGGCTCGCTCGAGATCGGCATCAATGCGCTGTTCCTCTCGGGAATCTTAACGGTGCAGGTCTTCCTGTACTTCCGGCGACACCGAGATGACGGCTGGGGGATAAGAATCGTGGTGAGTGGACGAGACAGCCCGTCCCCACTATTCCCTCAACCTCAAAAAACGTCAGGTCGGGCTCTGCGGGGCCTTGGACATCCTCCACAACATTGCACTCTGCCACACGCTCTATACGACGACGGTGATGAAGTACGGCAATCCTGAAGCGCTTCTCATTCCGCCCTTGTCGCTGGGAATTACCATCCTGCTGAGCGGATTCACTCCTCTTTGTTCAGAAAGTGTTGCATCCCATACACCTCTCACTTCCTACAGATTAAACTCCAGGGACCGCATCTCCGAAGTCATCGGCACCTCCTCCAACTTCATCCAAGACTCGCGGCCCCATACGTCGATGGTACGCACCTTTCCCCGAGTAGCCAGCCACCAGATGTGTGCTCTGAACACAAGTGGTGTCTGCAGATGGCGCAAATGGAAATGTCGTCGATGTTCCCGCCTTCCCCCACGATCGCAACTGACGGTTTGCACTCGCACCCGAATATCCCAGACATCAAGGTCAACTAGGTATCTGGATTAGCCAGTGCCGACGGGAAGGACAGAGGGGGAGTACCGCGTGTGTTATGATTGTAGCGGGATGGAGACGGACAGACGACGTGTTTCCATTCCAGATACAGATCGCGGATAGAGCGGAGAAAGAGCGATGATCTTCAAGACCATCTATGTCGAGTAATGGAAACATAGCTTGAGTTCCACAGTGGAGCAGAGACCACGAAAACAAGAACAAATGCCTGAAGGAATGGCGTTTTAGCATTTACCAGGAGCGCAGTTTGAATAAGCGTACTACTGGAATAATTGCGGGAAAGAACCCAACCACAGGCTTGAGCATATTTGAAGTCAAAGCGCAATGCCGTGGGGCCGACTCGTCGGTACATCGGACTCTGAATACAATATGCGGGCCGACGTGGCGTTTTCAAATGCCCGGACGGACAGGGGTCCACTGATTTTATAAAGTGGGTAAATTTTCTTATCCCGTCTATCATCGGAATATGGGTTTTCTCTTTGGACAAAGAAGTGTCTTTGCGTACGGCGCTCATTCAGCCGCTAGTGCTGTTCGGAATGGGAAAGGTACGGCAGTATTCTGCAGGGTTGACGCGGTCTCAAAGCTAAGTACACGGGGTATCACGATGCTTCAATGTTGAATCATTAAGTAATTCCAGTTCTATCTACGCAAGGCGGAAAACTGTGAGACTGACGGAGTTCGTGAGATATGAAAGTTCCCATCCATTGTTAGGACACTGAGCGGACAGTGGCGGTGGTAAGTTTTCCTTCGTATTCATGCGTACGGAGTGTCGTCGACTGACTTGGGTTTGTGTGGGTGAGAGGCTGCTGGAAATAATAGCGACGAAGCCGAGATGTAACGAAACAAATGAGTAAATATGGCTTTGACTGTGACGCAATCCGAGCGAAGGATGAGTAAACGAATCTGAGATCCTGAGTAGGGGAGTCTCTTTCGTCAAGTCCGCGTCTGTGGGTATCTCATGATTTTCCCGCCTAGCCTGAATACACCTGATATTCAAGCGCTGCTCACACGATCCGGAATCGTCTGTCTGAGTGAGGGTTGTAACAGCTCCTGAGGAAAGAATGACGGTTCACGGGAGGAGCACGGAGCGCAGAGACCGAGGGCAAGTCTCGAGGGCTGGGGTGTACTGTAGCCGGTAGCGATGAGGGACGGTAGTAAGTTTGGTTCTCGGGCGCGTGTTCGGTAGGTTATTGTTGGAATCTGATCAGAGTTTAGGTAGACAGTAATGATAACGATAGGCATGGGACTGACCTGTAAATATGGCTGACGCAATGCGAATGTGGGCCGGGAAGGATGGACGGGTGTTTTCCAGATCTCACGAACTCTTCTGTCCTCTTGTGCGTGTTTGTTGGTATCTCATACAATGAAAGTTCCCGCTAGCCTAAATCCTAAATACAATTCAAATAAATACAATTCAAATTGATTAAGTTATTCGATAGCTGCTGTTCTCTTCCCCGACCCCTCCACGATCTGTCTGGGATGGAACCCATCGTTTTTCCGCCCGAGTCCGTAGTTCCATGGCATTTTACCTCCTCATCCTGCCGATATCCCGCCATCCTATATCGCACGCGGCACCCGCTCTCCATATCCGCTCTTTCCCTCGTCAGCATAGTCAGAGTTCACGCTAACGTCCACCTTGATCCCCAGGATTTCCGGGTTCGAGTGCAGCCCGGCGGTGGTGGCGCTTGTGGGGGAAGACGGGAACATCGACAGTTCCATTTGCGCCATCTACATCGCAGCCGCCATTTAATTCAGCATGCCCACGGAGAGCGGGGAAAGGAGATATCCACCGAGATTGGATGGGGGGAGAGCTCAGAACGTACCATCGACGCGGGGGGTCGCGAGTTTCGAATGGTGGAACGGATGACTTCGGAGAAGCGGCCCCGGGAGTTCAATCTGTAGGTATGGTTAGGGAATATGATCCCGTCACAAAAAGGAGCACGCACGAGAGGAGGAGAGAGTTCGAGAACACTGAAAATGCGTCAGAGGAAGAATATTAATCTCGATTAACACACACATTTGGGTTGCACAACGAAGAAGCCGATGTAGACGTCTGGAATGTATAGCTCAGTGCGAGAATGGATGAGCACAGGTCAAAGTGGGTACAGTTATTTTTCATCGTAAGGTACTTTGAATGAACGGGAGTCAGAACGAAAGGTCTCTGGTCAAGTGACTCCGACTTACCGTAATGAGAATCCCCAAGGCACCAAACCTGGACCGAGATACTCCGCGTCAGAAAAAGTGTTCGAAGCCGGAATGGTCCTCACACCCACATCGTCACGGCGGCGGCCTCGGCGGTCCATATCATAATCTGGTTGACGACTTTATGCATTCTAAGCATTCCTAATCAGCTCTGGGTGGATCGGGATTTGGGAAGTAGGCACAACGTACACGCGAGACTTCTCCGGCCGCCACGAGCTCAGGTGGTAGCACAGCGCGGTCACCAGGGCTGCAAGGAAAGGATTGCGGTAAGCTCAAAGCGGTACGGAGACGTGAATAATAATTGTTCACTGAAATCCAAGACGGCGCTGACGATGAGGACGGACTCGATGATCCAGCTCGCGCGCTTATTGTACTCGGGGAGGGAGTATTGGTGCAGGGCAATGACGCTGAGGCCGATGAGACCGACGAAGCGCGCAAGCGTGAGGACGAGACAGAAGAAGGGCAGGGCGACGCGTTTGGTCAGTCTGCGCAGGCGGTAGGTGAACCATCCCTTGAGTTCAGAAAGGTAAGCCCCCAAGTCCAGATGTAAACAACCCCAGCGGGGGAGGTGCGTACCTGTTCAAGAAGGCCGATGAGTCCGCTCAGCAAGATGCTGAAGTCTAGTGACATTGGCGGAACGAGGAGCGATGCGGGGTTACCATACTGGGTCACCGTGACCGTGTAGAGCGTGTGGCACAGAGCGATTGTGTGGAGGACATCGAGACCGCCGCAGAGCCCTACCTGATTACAGGTGAGGCGAATGGTATTCCCGACGAGTCATTCCACGCACCAGTAATCGAATCCCCCATCTATCTTCCCGGTGGCGCTGGAAGTACAGGAAAACCTGCACCGCAAATATTCCAGAGAGGAACAACGCATTGACGATGCCGATCTCGAGCGAGCCGATGGTCGTGAAGTGGTTAAAGGCGGGAATGGGCGCTGTGGCCGGTGGCGCTGTGCTCATGGTAAGAGCACACGAGAGTGTAGCCGGCGTCCTGCGCGGGAACCTACTTCGAGTTGGGTTAATATAGACGGACGGCTGCGGTTGTGCAATGCTGTTCCTAACGAAACAGACGCCACGATGGTGGGTCTGCCACCTTCGCCGAAGGACGTCTTGGGTTCTAATATCACAGAGCCTGGTTCGTGCCTGAGCGTGGCCGCCGAGGCGACAATACAGCGAAGACGGTGGCGGAGAATGCTGCCAACACAACCACGAGTGCATCGGAATACGGGAAGGGAACAGAACTCCAGGGAGAAGCACGACAGGACAACGAGATGCCTGGTGAAGATTCCCAAAACAAGTAAATTGTTCAGGCGGGGGAAGTCTGCCGGATGCAAATCTATAAACGCATCGGATTCTGTTTTCTCCACTGGGTCGACGAGTTAAAGTATGGTTCAACAATTAATCTACGGGCGACAGTGCAACTCACTGCCCAAAGACCATTATGATGTTGAGTTGTCGGGTGGCCAGCTGCCATGTTGAACACGTTTGTTTGACTGTGAATCTACCTGGGTCCACGAAGCCTGAGATCAGCAGCCGAGACGGAATCATCATGCCGATGTCATGTCTGAACGCCTTCGTTTTCTGCAGAGTTCGATTGGTCTAATTACGGCAAGTGATAGCCGAGCTGCCGCCTGCCGAGAACCAAGCCGACGTCGCTGTATTCTGTGGCCAACAATTTGACTACTATTCCAAGGCTTTACAAGTGGGCAGATGAGTTAAAGGCTTATGAAACACCTGAGAGGTAAGTTGTGGACCAAAATTAATAGCATACGCCACATAACGCAATGAAACTGAGTCTTAGAGACCAGTCAAGCAGATTTTTATTCAGGGATGGGATGAATAAATTTTAGGAGCTAAAGAACACGTATGAGTAACATTGATCCATCTAAGAGAAAAGGAAAACACCTTTGAAAATTCTTGCATCTGCCTCACAGCACTACTCTTGTTCATGCCGCTGTCCCAACAACAGCTTTTAAACTCCGCTATCATGGAGGATAGCGAGAGCGTGGTGTAGGCGTAAATCATCCTCGGCTTAGCATATTGCAAGAAGGGAAGCCTCAGGAACCTAGCAAAAAGTATTACCAGTAGCTTACCCATTTTACATTCGCAAAAAGGTAGCGGAAGAATGGTACAGTTTCCATATAATTCCAGCCCGAAGAATTATTGGAAAAAATACTGCTTTTGTACGGAAGATGTCAAGAGCTACAAAGACCTTGGGGAGTGCAAATCTTGGCTGAGAAGCATACTTTTCTTGAACTTTACCAGCAGCGGTTGAACAAGCCCTTGGGAGCCGAACGGCAGAGGTACGGCACATTCCTTTCGGGGAAATCTAATTCAACCAATCGAACGGTTCCTCGTTTTCTGCATTTCCATGGACTGACACTGACAAGTGGTTCTAGACCGTGCCGTGTGAAAGGCGGTGCGCGGGCTCGTGGACAGTAATATGTTCAGCATATTACTGGATCGAATTGGTAAATTGCCAACAAGAACGCACGGACGTCAAGCGAGTCTGCCGGAGATACCAGTAAAATCTGGATAAGAAGGAGGTCATTAGTGAGAGGGGGTAATTGTATAAGCCAAAATTGAACCAAGCAGGAAAATACTGTGTGCTTTTGTTTGCGTTGTTCCAAAGTCGCGACTGATCACGTGTCATATATTGCTTCTCCCATGCTTTTTTTGGTTGATATGTGTTAGGCGATGACGATGGTTATGGTGTAGGGCGGGTAATACTATTCTAGCCCCTGATGTGTCCATGCACCTCGAAGTGGAAGTTTTGGGAATCCCGGTCGCAAATCTGGATAGAACACTTGGAAAAAATAGTATGTGGTGGTCATGCATAGTAGTTGTCTCCCCAAAATTTAGATTTATTGCGCCAGGAATGAGGGCTCCAGAAAATCAGGATGCCCGAAAAAGTCGGTTTTGGATCAAAATTGATTCCACTTTCCCGATATCTCTTTGTCTAGACCATGGATTCCCCCAGAGAAAATTCCCCGGAATTCTGAATGTGTTTCAAGTCGTTTCAGAGACTCAGCTTGAGTGGAAGGGAAAAAGTGCATGCAGCATAGAGCAATGATGTCGATTCCACATCAGGGGTCAAAAGTGGCATCAAAACCGGCATCGTCGTACCAATAGCTCTCATTCCTCAAATAATCTATAAACTCTGCAAGTCACGTATCATGAGTTAATGTATGTCTCAGAGCAAAATCCAGCCAAAAAGATTAAATTTTGCGAGAGGTACGGTTCGCCATCAAATCCGTGGACACATCAGGGGTTAGAATAGTATGGGTTGCTTTTCCAAAAAAAAAAAATCAGGTCGTCCCAGGTCGACTGAGTCGAGATACTGGAATGTCCATCTGAACACGCCACGTCATTGGGAATTTCATGAATTTCAGCGAAAACTCGTCACCTCCCGGGGTTTTGACCTGTGTCATCCAGCGTGTGAGACTACGGAGTTTCTGGATAGAAAGTCGTAGACACAGAAGTTTCGATTGGCGGAGTTGTTAGAAATCAAACAAGTTGAGTCGTGCAAATCCGCGTGTTGTTCGGAACTGTTACTACTTGGACTACAAACCACACTACTTATACTAATCTACATGTAACTACGGAACCGGGAGATGACTGGGGATGAGTAAGGGAACTGGGGGCGCAGGAAGCGCAGGGGTTGCACAACTACGGCACAGTAGTTGCGGACTCCGGCGTGGTGTGCAGTGGTGATCCGCCTTGATGGCCGGATTGATATGGTGAGCTGTGTCTGATCCTTACACAGCGCTGGCGCTGATTTCTCAGAAAACAACGAACTGACAAACCTTCTCAGTTAACCGAGCTAAGGAAGTGACGAGATTGGATGGACCGAATACGGGCCGCAATGCTGGGTGATATACATAGATTTCACCTGCTGGATGCGAGTGGATGTTGTGGGAGGAAGCAAAGGGCAAAGGCCGTTACGCAGTTCCTGTGAGAGCCATCATCCGGGATGATCCGAGAATGATGCGCCTCCCGTTTTCTCCTCATGACTACCATTGATCCCAAGTCTGAGCTCTTGGAAACAGCCAGCAACTCGTGCTAGAGCGGCGCAGGCAGACTCGACCACCACATTCACCACAGTGCCACCGCGGGCGCCATGACTTCCTCGGCAGTCTGTATGATTTTTGGAGCCGATCCCTCATGTCTCTCCGCTTGTTCGCTCATCTACAAGAAACACAATCCTATCAACATTCCGCTATATCTTGATTGATAAGCGCCAGATTTTCCTGCAACTATGGCTCTACTTATCCTTGTTGTTTCGTGGACAATTCTTGGAAGCACTGGGCAGTCACTGGGCCCGGTCTCGGTCTTCAGCAAAGTCCGAGCCATCGGAAACTCTTGGAAGAAACCGCCTGTCCCCCTGGAGACGGCTTCCCGGGAATCCCCCACACCGTGACCCATGGCAAATTGTGCAATTTGCGTCCGGGACGACGTCGATCACCGTAGATTCTTCTAATTGTCAGACCGTGTCAGTATAATCCTCCTCCTCCGTATTGGATACTGGAATTTCATTTGAATATAACCCTAGAGGAACGGCATTTGGCGTCTATGGTCTGATGGTGGCGCCTACATTCAGGGACGAGTCGCGAAAACCCACCTCGTTTTCATTTTGCTGTTTGGGTCAATCACAATCAGGCGGCTACCTAATCAATTGCCGGCCGACTGTGGGAGCAAGACGGGATGACGCTTTGGACTCATGGACTCGTCAAGACGATAACATCGCAACGCCTAGTTGAGACAGAAGCGGCAAAGCTAGCAACTGTTTATGAGCGGTCTCGCGTAGCGCAGTTGATATAGCACCAAATAGGACAGAGCCTCTTCTTCTTGCGCCACGTAAATCATCGAGTTGCCATATGGCTTCGATTGGCCTTCTCCCACAGACCTCGGCGTCCTGGGTAAACTCTAATTCACTCCCACTGCCAGCGCAACGCCACTCACGCTCAATTCATTCCCGCTTTGCCCTTTGTACTATCCAGCCTCCGCTTGTGTCGCAGCCCTAGACGGTAGCCCCAGTGCCTAGGAACATCTGTTTTTGCACCCGGCGGACTGATGTCACCGGTTCTGATCATGAACCGCTGGAAATTTGGGGCGCTCCAAAAAAGGGTTAACATTTACCGCGCAGGTCACGGGCCGATCCAATTTTGGGTGTCAATATTCTTGCGGAACCTCCCCTGTCGCCACGGCTGCCACCTCAAAATGAATTCGGATGTCGCCGGTCGCGTTTTTCCCGTTTCCCGTTCCCGTTTCTCCACAGCGCCCACTTACCGCGACTGAGTACTGAACGCCCACCACGATGGCCACGCTCTTCCCCGTCGACGACACGCTGGGCGCTGCGCTGATTGGCTTCGCGTTCAGCTGCGTCGTGTTCGGCGTGAACACCAACCAGTGCGTCACGTACTATCAGCGGTATCCGGAGGACAGAATCGCGTACAAGGTCATCGTGCGTTACGCTCTCCTCTCGCGTCTTTCCAGCGTATGGGATACTCAACCTATGGTCGTCCTCGCAGGTCCTCCTAATCTGGTGTGTTTGTTCGTCCCAAACGCACGCGCGTACACCCAGCGCTCATCTTTCATTCGTTGTGGGCAGGATATTAGAACTAGTCGACCAAGCCTTCATTGGCCATGGAATATACTTCTACACTATAACGTGCGTGTTTGTTTCCTTTGCTTTCCTCCTTTTCCTCCTTTTTTTTCCCCTTCCGTTCCCCTGCTTTTCTTTCATTTCTTTCCTTCTTTCCCCATGCGTTCGCTTTGTCCCTTCTTTACTCACACCGCGCGCACAGAAACTACTCCCAGCCCCTCGTTCTCCTCACGAAGCCTGTAGCGTCGACGCTCATCGTACGTGGGCGCGCAGGCCTCTTCTGTTGTTTATTTTTATTTCTGGAAGCTTACGAGCGCCGACAGCTGCAATTAACCGTCGGTGTGAGTCTTATGCCGTTGCCACTGTTTCTCTTCTATCTTTTGCAGCGTTCGTGATGTGCTGATATGATTACGGGCGCTCAGGCCGTAATCGGTACCATCGTCAGGCTGTGAGTCCTTCTCAGTCTTGCGGCTAAAAATATTTAGTACTGAGCATACGATTCGCGATACTTACCACAGATGTTTTGCAATGCGCGTGTGGCGGTGTAAGTGTTCATGCGTCCCCTCCAGACTGACGACTGAATTGAACTTCGGCCGCTCGTAGTCAGCCAGCGGAACGTCCCAGTCACCGCAGCTGTAGTCGCGCTGACGCTTTCTGAGTTGGGTGCGTCACATCTATCTATTGTTTGGTTCGACTTCTCTGAGCGACTGATTCGGTATCCCAGGTCTTGCAATAGGTATGTGATACCGCTTATCTCATCTCGCCGCTCTGGAGCTGGCGCTGATAAATGAATTTTGTCTGCTGCGCAGCGTATACGATTAAATGGTGCGCCCAGCCACATTTGACCCTTCCCCTTTTCCTCTTTATCATTGTCATTACTCATTACTGATGTGGTTGCATTGGCACGGGCAGCTTTCAAGACCCCTTTTTCGTGACGCTACCGAATTTGAAGGTGCGTTGTCTTGCGCGCCCGTGATGGCGTCTCCACTAATAGAACGGTATTTACGTTTGTGTACCAGGTCCTCGCTTCGCTCTCCCTCGGCGCAGGTGTCCTCACGGATATCTTCACCGCGTGCGCACTGTGCTGGTTCCTCCGCAAGTTCCGCACTGGGCATCGACGGTGAGTCTGCCCTTCCCACTTCACTTCTACTTGCAAATGTTTCGATCCACTTGCGTGTTGAATTCAACTGATGGTGCGATACAACAGCTCGGACACCCTCGTGAACACACTAACCATCTACGCGATCAACACGGGCGCGTTCACGGCGTCTATCAGTCTGTGTACGCTCGTTTTTGTGCGTAGCCACCCCGTTCTCCAAGTCGAACGAGTTGGATTCATACTCATGGTCGATAGTACGACCTCCGCCCGCGCGACCTCCGATTCATGGCGTTCTATTTCATTTTGAGCAAGCGTGAGTCTTGGTCCTTCTTCAATTCCTCCCACGGCAACGGATGCTGATCCCTCCCTCTGTGGCAGTCTACGCCATCTCTTTCCTCTGCACGCTCAACACGCGCAAGATCATCCGCGGGAAGGGCACAGATCATGAGGGGCCGCCGACCGGGGGCGCGTCTGCACCAGCTTCTGCGAACCCGTTCCCGAATGTGTCGGGGAATCAGTTCTATGTCCCGCGCATAAACACTAACACGAACGCCTCGGGGTATCGGGGGGAGTACAGCAACAACTATAATATGTACTCGGGGTCGAAGGTACGTTATTCTTTCTTCGCATTTGGATGCGGAGGAGTGCCTGTGCTGAGTGGGTATTGCGCAGGGTCTCGAAATCGGCATCCATCAGGAGGTCTCGGTGAGCACGGACGTCGAGCTGGAGTCTCAGACGAGTCCGTACTCGGCGTATGCGGCGAGTCCGTACGACCAGCCGTATATGCGGTAGCTCCTCCACAACACCACAAAACAAAACAAAAAGTCCCGTCGGGACGGGATTTAGGTATTGGGATCGGGTTAGGGAGGTGGAGTGGAATGGACTGGAATGTAATAATACACCTTCTTTTGTAGTATCATCTCACTCGTTTCTCTTCTCTGTATTCAATGGAAATGGCATGGAACGTCCAGCGATCTCTCTGATTCTCGATGCTCTTCGATACTAAATTCTGATTCTGAACTTTCGCGCTCGCAGATCCTCGCCTCTGGGTGCTAATGCATCCTTGCAACTTCCGCACGGGACATAAACGGTGAGCCCGCCCCCCTCTAATCTACATGCCCAGCTTTGTCTTTCAAGTTGAATTGCACACAATCAGAAATACGAATTTTAATCGACTCACACAGTCCGTAAGTTGAATTGTGCAGATTTAGGAGGAGAGTGGGCTATTGTCCCACACAAATCGCAGCCGCTCGGCGCTCAGCGCTCAGCGTTCAGCATACAGGATGGTTCAAGCTTGTTGAATTTCCACCGATCAACACCACGTGATCTTCGAGGCCGCTCGGAGCCGAAACTCGACGCCCCGCTTCTCTTCCTGCCACCATCGCGTACGTCCCGTTTTTGGCTCTGCAATCTGGAACCGTTCGAGTACCTCAACTGGATTCTCGTTCAAGCCCGCTGCGTCGACTAGACTCCCCGTTTCAATGATGGCGACTTTTGGACTGGGTGGCACTGCGATTGTCATCAGGAAAACCGAATGTAGCTATGGGCGCTATACAGCGCTTGATAGCGCTTGACAGCACTGCATAGGGGCCACAGTTACATCCAGTTTTCCCGATAGTGTCGCGTCGTGACTGATTGTCAAATTGTCAATACGCTTATGATTGAATGTGCTCAGATGGAAGATTCGACCGCCCAGAAAGCCTTTGGACTACACTCCATCTGCCTTTCTGAACCTGTGGTTCCTCCTGGCCTGGCGGTCGTCATTTTTTTTTTTTTCATTCGTGCTCTCGTTTTTTCTCCCCAGTCATCCTCCATTCGCCCCTGACCAAACGTATTCGTGAGTTGTTTCCCTTTGCCTTCTGTCCACCTTGGCAACTAAACGGTAGCTGAACTCCATAGAGGTAGACCTGATCTCAAATGAACCCAAATCCCGCTCAGCGCCGTCGCAGATAAAAATACAATGGAACGACCGAGGTACTACCGAACTTCAATGTTTATAGCGTTTCTTTGTCTGCGAGAGACTAAGTGCTAGGTGCTTCAGGCTGCGCGTTCGTCAGGGTGAGTA
Source organism: Mycena olivaceomarginata (assembly GCA_029378375.1). NCBI lineage: Eukaryota > Fungi > Basidiomycota > Agaricomycetes > Agaricales > Mycenaceae > Mycena > Mycena olivaceomarginata. The sequence continues at coordinate 226,060 of JARKIC010000098.1, read as the reverse complement.
CTGCGTTCCTCTTCCACGTTGGTTTCATCCATTCAAATCTCTAACCACCAACAGATCTACCTCAATCCACCGTTTTCTGCCTCCTCTCTCGACCCCTAGATAGTCAACGGCATATCCATTTCTGGTTTAATTTGTTCCACATGGTTCGATTCTCTCCCCTCCTTCCCTCAATTTGTGGGAGCTCAGCAGACACGGGCAGAATCGACCTTTTCGTCCCTTCGGGAAGTGGTACTGAGCGTCCATGCTGTAATCGAGTGTCATCGACGGGGTATCTTGTGGCTTCCATGTCAGGCTATCCTTGTCCTTCGGAAGACCCCGAGGTGAGGAAAAAAATATACCACCGACCATGCGAGACGATACGGGACGCAGCGGATGTAACTTCGTATGTGGATTGCGCGGCTCTGACACCAATCTGACACACTCGAACTCACATCCTCGCACCTCCTCATACCCTTGGGTCTTTGGGTGGCGCTGTATAGATGCGTCTCATCTATTTTTTGTTTGACTCGATTCACTTCTCCGACTCGGGAGTCCGGACCCTTACATCCGCGCTCTGGGGCAGTGTGGGTATGAGCGTTCGTGCTCGGCGGGCGTGGGATGGGATGGAATGGAACGCACATACCGCGGCGCTAAGCTATTATGGGTGGGGCGTCGACATCGGAGTCGATGCGAGCGGACCACGGGAGCGGTCGGTGAGCACGGGCACCGACGCAGTCCGTGGTTGGCGTGCGACACATGCGGTGCATACTCATGGATTGCAACCAAATTAAAAGTCCCGCCGGCGACGGACGGGCGTTGGAGGCGATCAAGAGAGCGCTGTAATCTAATCACCTTCTTTTGTAGTACTATCACCGGCCATCACCTCAGTTGATATATATGGCAACGCCCCGCGTACACATGGGATCTCCTCCGATCTGGATTCGCTGCTCCGCTCGGCCGCATGATGGGGGCTGTATATCACCATCCGTCCATGTGCAAGGGCAACGCCCGCCTCTCTTTTCTGTCTTCTACTCTGCCAACTTCCAGCTGCGAGGCAAGACTAGGTATCGTCCTATTCATCTGTCTTCGTGCGATGGTTGCCGATACGCGGGGTCGAGGGACAGGGGGGGACACGGCGACACGGGGGAGAGCCAAGCAACAAGCGTAGCCAACCAGATCCGCATGCCAACGGTGGATCAGATTGCCCTGATCAGAGCGCCATCTGACTCGGCGTGCTTCGCAGTCAACCACCGTATGCAGATGTGTGTGTCCTCGGCAACGCCGCGCCCTAATCCAATTTGTTACTTATAGGGCTCAGGAGGCGCAGATCAGCGCTTCCGTTTCCCCACCTTCCGTTCTATTTCCACCACGAACGAACAAGGCGAGATGTCCAACATAAACTCCCAGCCGCAGATACAGTTTACGCTCGATAACACCCTTGGCGTGCTTATCGTCGGCTTCGCCGTCGCGTGTGTTATTTATGGCATGTACGTGCTTGCGTTTCTCTGGGCTCGTTCCTCTCTGACCGTCTTCATTCCAGCCTGTTAACACAGGCATGGACGTACTTCAACCGGTTTAACTCCGACACCGTATTGGTGCGCCAGCCTCCAACTGCACTATTTTGGGGGGCTAACAATTGATTAATTGATTTTAGTACAAATTCCTCGTCGTGCTGATATTACTGCTCGAAACCGTGGACCAAGCGTTCATCGGACACTTCGTCTATTTCTACAGCCTCGCGAGCGCGGGGAACCCCCTTGCGCTCGCGACGGGAACAACGACGTGGTCCGTTATCGTGAGTCTCCCTCGTCGTTTAAGCGCGGTACTGACGCTGTGGTAGTTACAACAAGCCATAGGCTCCGTCGTGGGTACGATCGTCAAGTGTTGCTTCGCCACCCGCGTCTACCGCTTCTCCGACCGCTCCATTCCCATCACGCTCTTCATCGTGCTCTGCGCACTCGGCCAGCTCGGCGTAGCGATCGTGTTCACCGCGCGCGCGTTCCAGCTCGGTTCGATTCCGCAGGTCTTTTCGCTCAAACTTCTGGCGACCATTTCACTCGCGCTCGGGTGTCTCACGGACGTCGTCACCGCGGCCGCGCTGTGCTTCTTTTTGTGGAGGATGAGGGGTGGGCAGGGGAGCGCGTGCGTGGCTTCTTTTTCTCTCTTTACTCTATACTGAGACTTACGTGTCACCCGCAGCGCAAACTCCCTCATCAACCGCCTCGCCACCGACGCACTCAACACAGGCGTGCTCACTACCGTCGTCTCCCTATCCACGCTCCTCCTGTTCGACTTCCTGGACGGGAATTTGATATTCGCGGCGACGTATTTCATGTTGAGTAAACGTGCGTATTGCGTCCTTTATCCCTCCTCCAACCCTTCGTCCATCTCCCCCCATCGTATACATCGATGCTAAGCCCACATCGCAGTCTACGCAGTCTCCTTCCTCGCAACCCTTAACACGCGGCGCTCCGTCCGCGGGCGCGGCACGGACCACGAGCAGGCCACCTCGAGCCGGCGGCCGACGACAGTGGGCGGGGGCAGGTCCGGAGGAGCGGCCAACGCGGCTGACACCGAGACGAACATGTTCCACCTCGGGACGCGCATGCCGTCCATGTACGAGGCGCATCACGACGAAGAGTACCCCGAGTTTGACGTGAAGCCGGGGTTCCCGCCGCAGCCGGCACTGTACGTCCCCCCCTTCTCCCTTTGTTTGTGGAAGAGAGACCTAAATGATGTTTTTGGGTGTAGGGATTATCACCCCGGGGCGTATAACTACGCCCGATGAGGCTCTGTCTGGTCCTGCTGCTGTCCTGTTCCGTTGTGCCTCTGTTGTTGTTCGCTCACTGTATCACCACCATTACTCGTGTATTCCCAGCCCACCACATTCGTTTTCGTTTCGTATCTGGATTCACTGTTATTGTTTAGACCAACCACTCACGTATGTACCGCCATACAAAAGCTGCCTGGCCAGCCAGCCGTTCGTTTCTTTGTACATAGGCAAACTTAGAAAACATAACTGATCGTTATGGGTTACACTGAGGGCCATACTTACGAGCTCGCTAAGAGTTTTTCGAATGTGAGGCCCATGCTGCTTTTCCGAGTTCGGGTATTTCGCCGAACTAACTTGGTTCCGGAAGCCAACAACCGCAGCAGTCTGAAAAGATCTCGCAAGGAAGTCCTCAAGCGTTGCCAATATTCACCGGCACCAGAGGAATATCAGTATACCGTATTCTGTAGTCCTAAGTGCACGTTTGCGGACGCCGTTCGAGATCGACCGGTAATACCCATGAGTAGACGCGGACTGCGAATCCTCGAGTATGGGATGCAATGCTCGAACCTGTAAATGTGCCCCTTTAAGGTTCGAGAACGAGCCTGCCAGGTCATCGGCATATTGGAATTTTGGCTGGGAAGGAATATTCCTTGCAACAAAGCTCGTTTGTTCAAGCGGAGCCCGGAGATTCTGAGAAGCTCAACTCGCAAAAGAAAAGGGAAAGAAAGATAACCCAGTTTAATCTTGAGGTTGCTCAGAAAGGTCGAGGTTGAACATACTTGAAGGAATTTCAAGTTTAATCACGCCGCGACTTACCTGCATTCGGACTTTCAACATTTTCGCCTACGGCTACAAGGGCAGGACCTCGGCATTCAATTGATCTTGTTCCGGCCGATCTCGGCATCGACCGCCGCAATTCTACGACTGGGCGAAATCTATGCATTCCTTTGTGTATGGCGGAAATAAATACACACATGTTTATTTATTTAACCCCAGTCAGACGGTTTAAATCGCACCTCGAGCTCGTCCAAGTATGGCGCCGAACAAGCCAAACCGGGCCTTTGATGGACTCGACTAATACTTATGCTGCGTCCGCTGAACGAATTGATCTGTGTCTGCGTGGGATCATCCAAATCGGGATATATGGGAGGGTTCAGCTCAGGTCTCGACAGGAAGACCTATCCGTACCTGCATTCCAGACCCATACATTCTAAACAAATAATTTAGCGGCGAAAAGGCTCCAGTCACAGAACCACCAACCTCAAAATACCCTGAGCCCGTCTGCGTTACATGAAGGCCAAGAAACGCCGGAGCACATTTGGACGCATCAGTGGATGATGCCGGGCAATTGGCGGAGTTTATGTTAGTTCCCTGTAGGGCGGGACGTCAAATGTGAACCTTGGGGAATATGATCAAAGCGCACCTTGGCGCCTCCTAGACGAATGTGCACGTCCCAAAGACCCGCCGCCCTTTTCGGACAACGCGTGGCTTGCACGAATACACATTCCTTGTTCTCTGCGACCCTCTGCCTTCTGCGTGGCAGAAACGCATCGACCGAGATGTCCCCATTCTTATGCCTGGAGATGTTCACATGGATTTAAATTCCTTCCACACGAATCACAACTCGTTCCTCGAAGTGGTTTCAGAAGCACAGCCGCGAGGTGCAAGACCAACTGTCATAATTGGTGTTCTGCCCGCTAGGTACAAGATATAAATAATCGTTTAAACATCATGATAATCCAACCGGGCCCTAGAGCATGCGACTGCGCCTGTACGAAGCCAGTTAGGTATGAGGTATGTGTTGACGAATGTGGTAGATGAAGCTTACCCCTGAAGTTTGGCCACCTTCTTGGATGCCTTCTTGCCGGTCTTCTTGGCAGCTTTCTTGTCGCCGTCGTGGCAGCCTGGGTGGCGGCAGCCGGCTGTCGGAGAGAGATTATTCAGTATTCATCGCAGGGAAAGAAACGAACTCACGTCAACAGCAGCAGCGGTGGCGGTGTCCGCGGCAGCATCGACGCCACCGGCGGCAGCAGCAGGGTCGGTCGCACCAGCAGCACCGGCCTGGTTGTCATGAGATACCAAAGCAAACAACTCCGAGGAACTCACATTAGTTGCGGCGGCGCCGGCAGCTGCGGCAGTCTTCGTGCCCTCAACGATAGTGGTCGCAAAGGTGAAGCCCGCCTGGAAATAGACGATTAGCGCCCAACTTCGACTGAGGGAAGGACTACTCACGCCGCCGTTCGCCCCGGCCTGACCAGCGGCGGCCTCTGCGGCTTGAAGTGCTTGGTCGAGGGCAGCTTGGAGATCAGCACCAAGATCGCGCCTTTCAGAAGTGCATGGTAAGTAAAGTTGAATTAAAGATTGCATATCGAAGCGTACTGTTGTTTCTCCGAGCCTTTCTTAGCAGCCTTCGAGCCCTTCTTGGCCGCCTTTGCGGCCGCGGGAGCCGGAGTCACTGCCGCCGGAGCAGCAGCAGCCGCGCCAGCGGGGTCAGTAGCAGCAGCAGCAGCCTGTATGTCGCGTTCATGAGGTGCAATCGAAAATCAATGGGCCCAGAGCACTCACGTCAGTCTGAGCAGCACCAGCAGCATCAATTGTGGTGCTCTCAACGATTGTGGTGGCGAACGAGAAGTTGGTCTGACAATAGAGAATTAATGGGACTTGGAATGAGCAGGTGAAAGTCTCACATCGCCGTTCGCGCCGGCTTTACCAGCGGCGGCCTCAGCGCCTTGCAGGGCCTGTTCGAGGGCAGCCTGGATATCCGCAGCAATGTCTCGCCTTTAAGCAATGAAATTGTCAGCACGGCGTCACGATTGGAACGAGTGCAAGCATACTGTTGCTTCGCTGCCCCTGCTTTCTTGGCCGCTCCTGCTTTCTTGGCCTCTCCTGCTTTCTTGGCCGCTCCTGCCTTCTTGGCCGCCCCTGCTTTCTTCGCCGCCGCTTTCTTCGCCGCTTTCGCTGCTTTCTTCGCCGCCTTTTTGGCCGCTTTTGTGGAGGCCGCGCCAGTTGCCTGCAAGACATGAATCTCTGGTCGCATGTTTGGATGAGAATTGACTCACGTCGGTCGCCGCAGCTCCTGCCGCGGTGACAACAGTGGTCTGGCCGTTTGATGCCTCCGCCACTGCATTTCCCTGAAAGCGAACGGGTTTGCACAAATCAACGAATTGAAAGGCTTGCACTCACTCCGCCGGATGAGCTCGCACTGACGTTTAAGCCGTCGTCAGCACCATCGGCAGCCGCAGCTGGATTAGCAGCCGCAGCACCAGCGGCCTGAGAGTAATAAGGAATGGGCATCGAATCATGAAAAAGTACAACCCACATCAGTTGCAGCGCTGGCAGCTGCACTCGATGCCGCAGCCGCAGCCGCACTTGATGCGGCGCCGGCAGCATCTGCACCGTTGGCGGCGGCATTGCCCTGGGAGAATGGATTTTGAGTTCCAAATTTAGATCCAATGCGCGATATACCCACAGCGTTGGCGGCTTGGCCAGCGGCCGCCTGGTCGGCGGCGCCCTGCGCTCCCTGGAGAGCTTGTTGGAGAGCAGCTTTAATGGCGGCAGCCAGACCGCCACCGTTGCCCGAAATGGCCTGCCAAATGAGTCTTGGGCTTTACTTTTGAGAAGGGGTCGAAGGACTTACCACTGCGGACTGAAACGTGGTTGCGCGGGTGAGTAAAATATATGGGATGCCGGGTGGATTATATCACCTTCTTACGTGCCTGTGAAAGAGCTGATCAACAAATTGTATCGGTGCACGAAGAAAAACCGCACCATCAGCGAGGGATCCATGCCGTGGGGGGCAGCAACGGTGGACCCCGCAAGCGAGACCAAGATGGGGAGAAGGACAAATTTGGAGAACATCGTTGAAGGGTAATAAATCTCAAAAGGGAGGAGAAAAAAAGAGGACCGCCCGGGTCAATGTGAATGTGCGAAGTGAAAGAAAGGGCTGAACAGCACAATGAAGGTTCAGTTTCCTACTGACCTGTTATATACTCCTTAGATGAATTCAGTCGCGTAGTTTTAAGAATAATTGAATAAGGATCACGAGTGAAGGCGGGCATCCCTGACAGTGGGTTCACCGCACGACTGATGGAGTGCTCATAGCCCAACGCCCGCGATCGTTGCGCCGCAACAAGAATTCCCAACGAGAGAAGAAGCGGGAAATGAAGATCAAAACTTGTATCCTGCGGGGCGTGCAGGGATAGGTACCGTCCCGTCACCAATTTGATGCTTCATCGTGCTTGAATGAATGTGGTGTATTTGGATTGTATCGGCAGTTGATTCGTCCATCTATCGAGGAAGCAATCTTCCCGGAGGCCAATTCAAAGACCAACCGGCTGCCACTGCCAAATTGCAGTCGCTAGATATCAGCGGGAGGAAAGAAAAAGCGCATCATTGATGCTTGATCGACGCCATTCGCATCTCCATTGGTCTCAAGATGGTCGGAGCAAATATCGGGTGCGAGCTGTGCGATGGTGATTCTAGTTGGATATTGTTTGTTCTATGCGATGTGTTTTTTGCCGAGAAGGCCGCAACAAGTTACAATCCACGCACGGCATTTGTGCTTAGACTACTTATTAATGGTTGAAAGCGAAGTCGGCCGCGACGATGCGCCATTCCAAGTCTGGCGTAAATCCCTCAGGGTTGAGGCCGGGGCCGTCGGAGCACCCGTTTGGGTACCTGCTCAGCAGAGCAAGTTAGCAGGATCTTGGAACTTGAACCGATGCAAGGAAGTTTCCAAATCAGCTCCCACTTCGTCGGACGCCAAGGTTACGGGGACGACTGTAAATCTATTTGATAACATGCATTGAACCCCAGCGACCATGAGCAAAGGAGATGCCGTGTGAAGGTCGGTTTATGCCCGAGGCGATGTCATCGAAGTTTTGGAAGGGGCAACCAAATCCACCGTCTTAAGCGTAGCCCTTCGGACTCTCACCATGGCTTTCCTCGTCGAAATCGCGCGGAGGGATTGTCTCTCTTCCATGTACCTGCGTTTTGCTGATGTGCTTCTAGTTTCTCGCGACGCTTCTCTAACCCACGTTTTACGAAGCTCGACACCTCCAAATGTCCACAGCAGAAGATAACGCTCCCCAATCACCCACAGGGTCGTCCAGCTCTGAGGCGTTTACCCGCCTTACCATGTCATCTAACTCCCCACGCTCCCCGGTGTCCTCGATAGCAGCGGCTCCCCCCACGATCTTCATGAACTTCACGCGCCCGAGAAAGGGGTGAATTAATTCATTTCCAGCACGGAAAGTGAATTCCTGGTTCGTCCTTCACCGCCACGGCGGTCAGTACAGTTGTACCTACCTGAAGAAAAGAGCGAGTAACTCATATTTTAACCAGTTCCGTGAGAGTAAAAGGACGCATAACCATTTCAAAATGATGGCTGTTGAAGCCTTTTACGAAGCGGAGAGAGAATATTGTAGCGCGAGCCTGGGGACGCGTACCGCGACATGCATTGGAAGCCCCATTCCTGATCGTTTCTCCGAGAGCGCTCAGAGCTGTTGTAAGCTCTCGGAGAAACGCTCAGAGCTGGTGTAAGTTCAAGTCCGCCCGATTTGCTTTCTCTACGGATAATTCTCTCGTAGAATTCTCTCCTAGCGGATTCAAACTTCTGAACCGCGTTGATATCGGTTCACATTCGCCGAATTTGGTGGGAGCGCGCGCTTTGAACTTTCTCCTTACCCGGACCAGATTCGACAGCCCCGGTTCGCAATAATATTATAACACGGCACATAATATCTGCTTAGACTGATTCAATCGTGGAAATACAGTATTTCACATCGGCTTCTTGCATGGCTAGGTCGGTGGACGCTCATGTCCACTCATGCCCTACGTACTTTCGCTGAAATAGGAAAAGTAGGCCCCCCAATCAGCAGCCCTGGCGCAAATCAGTTTCCGAGGGGAAAAAGAGAACTACATTGCGCACCCCAAACCAGTAGGTGCGTTTGTCCACACCGCCATCACATCACGATCGAGGTGGTTCATCATGGCTGCTAGCTCGCGACTCGCCTGGGCCGGATCGGTATATGTATCGTCCTCTGGTTGGATAGCCGAAGTCGAAGAGGTCGGCATAGGATTAGGAAGAACAAAGTCGGGTATTTCAGGGTCGGTGGGGTCTCCACTCGCAAATAGCGACGATGGGAAAGGCGGGAAAGGTGCTTCATGCTGAGGGGGTTGGATGTCGGGCTGACGCAGACTCCGCGAACCAGGCAAAGTGTCAAATATGACGTCTGCTGGCGGTTGATTATCGGCATTAGGTTCTCCAGCGCGAGTATGAGAGGGTGGTAGTTGGCAGAATGAGGCTAGTTCTCCCAGGACATCCCTACAATACCGGAAGGTTAGTAGTATAAAGCGGAAATCTAGCAATCTCACCCCAACATGCCAGCGAGCTGCCAGCTATGAAGCCAAAAAAAAAAGAGAAATGAGACAGTCTGCATGACGTTCACACGGATGCTCACCGGCTTTCGCAGAGACGTATGACATCCATGCACTTGTGCACATTCGCAATTTCGCGTTTCGGATCTGCGAGCAAGCCGCTGCGTTTGCTACTCAGGATGTTAAGCAACAAAACCATGCCCGACGTGAACATCATAGGCTGCGGAGGTTAGTCACTCCTCAACCGGGCGGAGTGAAGAAAGTTTGTCACCAAATTGAGAGGCCGAGGAATATTTCCTTTGTACCGCCTCTGGACATCTACGACGTTAGCCAGTGCCCGTGCCGCGTTAGTACATATGACCAGCGAAGGAAGCCCCTACCAAAGGTCAGGAAACGCCAGGCTGGTTTGACAGGCCACACCGTAGATGCAGGGCGAGTCATCGGGATGAATGGGCGATGGATGACGATCTGAAGGTGATAGAATGCACAATGCAAAGCCACAGACTGGTCAAAGAAGACGGGGTCATCCAGCATAGGATCCCAGCGTACTATCGGCCGCGTAAGTAGCCAGCTCAGTCGAAGATTCCAGTAGGGTACACGCACAATGATCGGGAATTTGGTCTCGCCAGTCGTTAAACGCTGAGTCAAGTTCTATTATCGCCTGCTCTAGCCAGGAATCGTTTATCGAGAATGCAGTGCGTTCTTTCTTGAGCGGATACTAGGCTTTTGTGTTAGGGTATTGCGATGCAAGATGAAAGATGAAACGAACTAGTATCTTCAGACTAAACCCCAAGATGTGGTTGAGGCGCATCATGACATTGAAAAACTCAATCCGCGAAGGCTTGTGTGCTGGCTGCTGGAACGGGTGTTTTTCGTCTTCCCAGTACTCGTCGTCCACTTCCAACGGTAGGTCAACGTCAAACCTGGGAGGCGTAACATCAGTACTTATTCCGGGATGGATCATTGAAGGCACTTACTCAAAGTAGTTCACCGAGGACATCCGCCCGAGAATGCAACTCGCAAGACGGTCCAGGTACACGAGCACCCAGAACGCCCGCTTTTGCAGCTCGTGTTCCACCGAGGGAGATTCGGTACGCGCCTTCCCTCGGTGCGCGCCAAAACCCTGATTTCCTCGAATTAGAGTTGCTGCGAAAGAACTGACCTACCTCACCTGCGCGAGGCGCAATCCAACGCCAACGAGCGTCCACCAGATGTGAGGCATGGAGGAAGCTACGAGGAATTGCGCGGCCAGCTTAGTTCGGTGAGCAATGTAGAAATGAGTAGGGTTGGGAGGACAGCGGGAAACCTGATTAGGACGTGACGAGCACGGAGGGTGGTGGGGGAGGTAGAAAGGACGTACACAATAATGTTGCAAATCGTAGAGTGTCGGCGACCTTAGCAGACTGCCTCCTGCTAACTGTACCTGTCGGCAAGAAAAGAGGCAAGGTAGAATCCCTGTCTAAGCCGGGCCGCTGAATGAACTGTGCCGTGTACCGCACCTGATTGAAAAAATCCCATCCACAATCGAGACTGGGGTCGCAAACACCGGGGCCGGTGCTCCACCGGGAGCCAATTGCACAAACAAGCAAGACTGTCCCGGCGAAGCCGTCATCCCTGTTCAACGTTGTAGAGCAACGAATGAGAAACAGGAACATCCACGAACCGTAAATGAAGCCCATCCGCGATAGCCCGCTCGAAAATGGGGCGGTGCAGTAGAGGGAGGTAGATATTTTGGCGTGCGAAATATAGCTCGACGAGGTCGCCCATCTCAGTATCGGAGGGGAATTTGAACGTGTGTGGGTGAGATACGTGCTGTTAGGACGTCAACGTTAGAGAATGGCTCACAAACACAAGCAGCCTACGGTCTTCCATGTCCAATACCGCGGCCGTCGCGAGGTCCAAGTCCCGCCCCCTTCTCTACCGCGGCTGTCATCAGGAGAGTCGTCGGAAAAACGCCGGCTCTGCGGCTCTTTGCGCGTGAAATCAAGCGCGGCATTGACGAGGTTGACCCCGGAGCCCTTCCCGAAAAATATGTTGGATTGCGTGCCCACCGAAAGCTTCTCGAACTTTCAGAAGCATTCAAAGTTTGTCGCCGAAGTAAGCAGGAAGGCGCACCTCGTTTGCAATCTCGAGGTCCAACACGTCATCGGCGTGCGGCGCGACAGGAGGAGCGGTAAGGCTGTGAAGTGTGGCGCGCATAATGGATAAGGAAGCGATGGGCAGGATGGATGCATCGAAAGATTGTGTGTCTGCCGGAGCATATGGCGCTCTTTCATTCTCGGAAAGGGTTGAAGAGTTAGACGAGGGCGTATTAGTGGAGGAAGTAGAAAAATGTGCATTCGTGAGTTCAGCGCGGAGCCGACGCACAAGCTCCTCAGAGCGTTCGAGCTGCGCTTCTGAGTGTTCGAGACGCGCCTCCAAATCCAAAACGCTATTCAAAATATCGTAAAGGATCCTTCAGTTCGGAGCGTGAAAACACACCTTTTGGGTGGGCGGCGCTTCTATTGATGAGGAGGGCAGATAAGTATTGGAAGAACAGGGCGGGTTCGAGAAACGTACCGCTGGAACTTCGACATATGTGCAATCGAGATTCGCCATTAGACATGTTGTGCATTTCTCGCCTGGAATTTGTGATCCATCACCTGCGGCGCCCTCAAATGTCGAAAAAACACTTCATACGGAGCTGACACTTACGTCCGACTGGAATAACCATACGAGCGAAGGGAGAAGATCCAACGAATAAGTTCAGCCGCAAGGAAGGAAGGAAGGGGGATGAAACGTACGCTTCTTGCGGCGACAGACATCGCAGGCGCGCTGAAAACGACGTTTCCTGCCCCTCTAAATTTCTTGTCCATCGTTCTCGTCATTGGAGGACATATTATCCATCTCCTCTGGAGAAAGAAGCAGAAGGGGGAAATAAGCGGCGAGCAGGATCTATGGCGAAAAGGGGTATCGATGTCGTGGTTTAAGAACAAGAGCAGTTCACAGCCACGCCACTGCCGCCGAAAGTGATCGTCCGGCATCGCGGCTACAATGGTTACACGTGATGGACGTTTTAGCAAAGGTCACTCGTTGGCAGAATGAAAGGGGTTGGCCGGCAAGCGGCGGGGCACAAACAGAATTCAGAACATTAGATTTGCCTGCACTTGTGGGCCTTTTAATTTCTGGACCACTCCGTAGAACTCAAAAGGTGGAATTGATGCAAAATTGATGTAAATACTTGAAAAAGTTTGATGAAAGTGAGTGGCTGGCAAGCGGCGAGGCTGCCCACAAATAAAAAGGACAGGGATTTTATACAGCTTTTCAGACACCTCAATGTTCGCTTGGTCGACGCTTGCGCGCCGACCAGCTCACATTGACCGTGTGAGCTTCAGACCGCCAAAGGTTGTGTCACACTGGTTGTGTGCATTTACTGAATGATCCAATGATGCCCTTTTCACGTGCTTTTTGAGGCGACATTTTCGGTACTCTAAGCGCAATCAGAACAAGTTCTGTTTGTGAATGTACATGTAAAGTAAATAGTTGTCACCGCAAGTGAGGTCGTTAAGTTCCCTGTTCTCTTGAAGCAATGAAATATTCCAAATCATGGTCCAGAAATTTCGGGAAAGCGGTGTCAGGCTGTCAACTCGGAGGAAGCACCATTATTCTTACTGCGAGCGACTGCGGCCCCAGTGGTGTTTTGGAATCGGTCTCATTCTAAATGCACTGACTGTGGTAGCCGAAGTTGGTTAGACCCGTGAGGTACTGCACCCGCGATGTTAAAACCGGAGATCATTATTGCTATCACAGCCGACAATTCCTACTCACACCGGAAGTTGCCGAATATTGGCCCGACATTGATATGTTGAAATCCAATTCGAAATGTTGAGTATGGAGTTGGACTTGAAGTGAGCTGAAAGCAAACCTGAGACTGCCGAAATCACCTTCCATTCAGGCTACACTGAGATCAATAAATCTGTTGAATCAGCTTTGATATTAGTTCAACTGAATGCTGATGCAATACTTTGAGTTGCAGTATCAACATCGGATAACGGGAAGCTTGGGCATGTGCATCCACAGAGCAACAATTTCCCCCAGACAGATGTACATGGGGGAGATTGCCAAATATTGGGTTGTCCAACATTGATATCCACATGCAAAGTCTCGGCTTGCACTCCAAGCCTCTCAAAATGGAAGACCGAAATTACTCGAATCAGCTTTGATTTTAGTGGGGGCCAAAACCAAAGCTGAGATCATTAAAATCGATTGGGAACTCAGCACAAGCTAAAGCAAATCTATCTTGCTTTTCGAGTTCCTTGTCAACATCAACGTCGGACCATCCAATATTTGGCCAACGGTGTGCACACCGGGGATTGCCAAATATTGGGTGATGTGACATTGATTTTGAGATTCAATTCGAAATTTGGGGTATCAAGCTGTACTTCAAGTGAGCTGAAACTGAAAGCTCAATTAATGGAATCGGGGCTGATATCGACAGGATTGAAATCAAAGCTAAAATCACCAAATCAGTCTTCTATTTCGATACCTTGAATCTCAACATCAATGTCGAGTCGAAAACCAAGTGTCCTTATATTGGGAATCCTGGACATGGACGTCTTCAGCCTAGCAATTTTCCCGTGGAGGGACGTCCTTGGGCAAGGTTGCCAAATATTGCATCATCCGATGTTGATTTCGAGATGTTAGGCGTCAAATTGCATTTCAGCTTGGTCGAAATTTACAACTGAAAGGAGTTGATCCAGCTTTGATTTCATAGAACTCAAAATTAAATCTGGAGCCTATTGAATCAGCTTGGACTTCACCCGAACTCTAAACCAACACGGCTCGAAATCAACGTCGGATGTTCCAATATTCGGCAATTGCCGGTATGATCGTCGAACCCTTATCACTCAATGTATTCTGCCTGATCCCACCGGCCATGAGCTTCCGGGCTCGAAGGACCGAATCAATCTTCAAAAGACTTGCCGTCCTCATCCTTGTCACGCTCATTTGAACCCAGGTACGATGTTCTCCAAGTGCATGGGATTCTAGGTTGTTGAAAAATGGATATTTTATCGCAACCCCGACTATCAGCGAGCGAGACGGCACGGAAGATTCCGAGTTCGTCTAGGATGAAGGACTCATCGACAGTCGCAAGGAAGACGGAACCGCCGTTGGCGGCGGTGGCGGCTTGGTGTAACTAGGCGGTGCCCGTGCGGGGTCTGCGTTGCTACCCTAACCTGTGGCGTGGAAACAAGATATTTTGGGATTTCAATGGATATGATTCCATTGAGCTGGTATGTGGTTGTCTGGCTCAGGCTGCCGAGAATAATTAAATACCGACCATCTGAGAAAATGTGAAAGGACACGAGAGCTACCGTCTTGATGTTTGTCAACGGTGGGTCGAATTTTCGTGTTAAAATTCGCCGCCGACTGTCGATTTGAGGAGGCGGTCTTCCGTAGAAGTACTGGTAGAGTCTTCGTCAGCCCGCCCGCAGCCTCCATAGCCGAGGGAATGGTGGTCGGCAACGCTGCCACAAATCGGTGATGGAAAAGATGGTATTACCGCATTTGGGAATTAGCTGTGGTTTAGCCCCTATCCATGCTGTTTTGCCTTCATCCCCCGCCAAACAGAACTCTCCAGATATCCCACTGCTCGAAAAATGTTCGCAGAATGAGTTGTGAAGAATCCTGCATATAATAAAATGACTAAAGCACAATTTTCAGAAAACCTTACATCACAGAGCTTTGAGGCATTCTTGGTGTAAATTTGATTGTTACGGGCCAATGGAGAACACAAATAAAAATTCTGCTTTAATAGTTTCGAATAGATATCCCAGGCCGTCACTTTTGTCCATGCAAACTTGTTCGTACGGGGGATGTAGCAGTCAGCAAGGTGTCTGACCACATTCCAAGCACGTGTCGGAGTTTGAATTTGGCGGTGCATCAGAGGGAACGCTTGGACCGGGGCTCGTAATCGAGCATACGCAACTTCAGGTGCTGACACACTTTTGATTGTCGCAAACAGTTTACATAAGGGTTTCGTTGCCATCTCCTCTTTTCTCTCTTACCCATCTCGTCGTCGACCCCGTTTTCGTCGTCGTTCTCCTCCTCGTCCTCGAGAGGCATACATACTCGACTCGACACTCGGAAGACCTTACCTTGAAGGGCTAGCGAAATGGGGTGTCTCAACAGCACAATGGTCGATGAGGAGGCGAAAGCTCGTGACTGTCGTTTTTCCCCCTTCGCAAGGAGATCACTCAGTGCGACGACAGCGTAGGCAACGACGAGATCGACAAGCAGCTCAAGCGGGACCGGATGATGGCCAAGAACGAGATCAAGATGCTGCTCCTCGGTGCCGGCGAGTCGGGCAAGTCGACGGTGCTGAAGCAGATGAAGCTCATATATATCGACGGGTACAACGCCCAGGAGCGCGATGCGTACAAGGAGATTATTTACATGAATACGACTCAGAGTATGCGGTGCGTCTCCGCTAATTTCCGGTTGCACGGGGTTTGTAAGCTAATGATTCCTCGAAAGCGCCATTCTCGAGGCGATGCCGCAGCTCGACATTTCGCTCGCCCCGCAGAACGACGCCCGCCGCGCAACGATCCTCTCTCTCCCGCCCCAGATTGAGGCAGATGTCCTCCCCCGCGACCTCGCCGATGCCCTCCGTGGCCTTTGGAGGGGTGCGTGCTTTGTTGCTCTTGCCTCCGGCGCTCGTACTGACGACACACCCGTATAGACCCCGGCGTACAAGAAGCCGTCCGCCGCTCCCGCGAGTTCCAGCTCAACGACAGCGCGGTCTACTATTTCAACTCGATCGACCGCATGGCCGCGCCGGACTACCTGCCGACGGACCAGGATATCTTGCGCAGTCGAGTAAAGACGACGGGAATTACCGAGACGACGTTCAAGGTGAGTGCGAGCGAGCCCGAGCGCCATGCCTCTGAGACATAGCGCTTGCGGGAGGAGAGACATGAGCTCGTGCTGACGCACTCCCCACTCTAGGTCGGCGAACTCACGTACAGGCTCTTCGACGTCGGTGGGCAGCGTTCTGAGCGGAAGAAGTGGATCCACTGCTTCGAGAACGTGACAGCGCTGGTGTTCCTGGTGTCACTGAGCGAGTACGACCAGATGTTGTACGAGGATGAAAATGTGGTATGTATCGCTTTCCTATCGATCTTTTCCCTTTGAGGTGGAGCTAGCGGCTGGGCCGGTTTGGGGCTTGCGTCCCCCTGCTGCCTCTTGCTCGACTCAGCCGGACTCGGGTCGGGGCATGTCTTGCCCCCGCTTCCCTCTTCGCCTATCTTCAATAACTCTCGCCCTCGCTCACTTCTTGTATACGCTCGCTAACTCTCGCACCCCCCAGAACCGTATGCAAGAAGCCCTCACGCTCTTTGACTCGATCTGCAATTCGCGCTGGTTCATAAAGACGAGCATCATCCTGTTCTTGAACAAGATTGATCTGTTTGCGGAGAAGCTGCCACGGAGTCCGTTGGTGCGTTTCGTTTATTATTCCCTTTCTTCCATGTGTCACCCGTGTCGTTCATTTTTTGGGGCGTCGTGTGGATGAGTGCGCGAGCGGGCGCGGGTGCGGCTCTGGGGTGCGGAGAGCGGGGAGCTGGCGGATTTTGGATTAACTTTTCATTTTCGTTGTCGTCTCGGCGTCGTCGGGCGGCGCGCGCACGGTCTGCGTTAGGTTCACACCGCCGCCTTCACTCCCCATCCCTACTTCCTTTTCTCTCCTTCCCTATCTCTCCACGCCAACAATGATATACTAACGTACTCGCTTTCCCTCGCAGGGCGACTACTTCCCCGACTACAACGGCGGGAACAACTACGACGCGGCGTGCGACTACATCCTGCACCGGTTTGTGAGCCTCAACCAGAGCGCGGCGACGAAGCAGATCTATGCGCATTATACGTGTGCGACGGATACGCAGCAGATCAAGTGTGAGTGGATGGCTAGTCTTCCGTCGTGCCTCCTTCCCTTCCCACCTCTCGCTGCCCCAACGAATGGCGATGCGCTCCGCCTGAGCCACGCCCTCTGCGAGGCCCACGGTTGGGGCGGTGAAACGCCCCACCGGCCCTCTTCTCTCCCTGAATGCCGTTCCCTTCGGCTACCATTCCCTCCCTCATACTCCGCCCCACCGCCCCATCCCTCCCCGCAACTTATTATGGTCCCCGAACGCACGCTGACCTCCCTCCAGTCGTCCTCAGTGCAGTCCAGGACATCCTCCTGCAGATGCACTTGCGCGAGTCTGGTCTGCTATAGGCACCCTGTCGTTTCCGGTCTTGGCCCACTCGCTCATGCATGCATGCGGATCTGGATCTGTATCTGTATGTAGCCACTTCTTGCTCTTCTCGGCCCTCCTTTTCCACATACGCACACCACTCACCCCAGTAATTGCTCGATACCCCACCTACCACGACTTCTGCGCATTACTGCTAGCGACACGACACATTCACCCCCTTGGCGGATGGATGTCGCCGTGCCGCCCTCGAATCCTCCTCTCGTTCTTACACACCGTTTTCTTTTGCATATTGGTGTCAAATTTTCTCTTTCATATCGACTGACAACCGATATATACATACCGGATGATCTTGTTTTTTTTGGAGGGTGGATAGTTATTTATTGGCTGCGATGACATTGTTCGACTACACATGACCCGGTGCAAATCTTAGGCTCCGAAGGCAGTGCTCCCACGTTTTGGCCGAAAGTCAGGAGTGGACTGACAGGATCAATGTTGCTGCCGGCATTCGTCTTTTCTCCCCTCCCTGTCGCCCATAGCCAATGGACGAAAACGATTTCTCGCACCGTCTTAGCCGGAAGAGCGGTCTCGATAGTGCCGATGAGAAACAACATTTAAGCAACGCTGTCCGTCATGTATCTCACAACGCCAGCGAAAGACAGCGTCGGGACAAACTGTTCCTTGTGCGTCGTGTCGCTATTTGCCCTGAAACTCTGGCCCAACGGGTTCGTGCAGGACCTCGCTTCCTTGTTGCCCAATCTCGCTGGAGTGCGCCGCCCGTCAAAGAACGCAATCCTGGAATCCTCTATCGCGTACATCCGAAGTTCTCGCAACCTTGCATCGCAGCAACTACTGGCCTTGCACGCCGAGAGCGAGTCACTTCGCCGCGAGGCGAATGAGTGGCGGCTCTGGGCAGGCGTGCCCGACGTTTTGGAGGAGCCTCGCCGCGGCGATGCATTCATGCTTCTCACCGGTGCGGACTCTGAGTTTGACCACGTGGGTGCGCGTGAAGACGAGGAACTCGACGAACAGTGCACAGGCGGCATGTTCTCGCGACCCTCGGGGATGCACCAACACTCGTCCTCACACCCGCAGTCGCCGTCGCCTTTCGCGTACGGTGTTTCACCGCTCCCGTCCGCATTAGACGTTTCGCCCCTACTCCCGACCCCGCCGTCATCTGCGCAGTCATCGTTAGAGCGGAACCTTCGTTGCTCCAACTTGCCGACACCCTTGGGGATGCACCAGTCCTCACGCCCGCAGTCGCAGTCGCCTTTCGCATACGGTGTCTCTCCGCTCCCGTCCTCATCAGGTGTCCCGCCCCCACTCCCGACCCTGCCGTCATCTGCGCAATCATCGTTAGATCGGCATCTTCCTTGCTGCAACTTGCCGACACCCCGACTAATTTTGCAAGACCTGGTAGGACACGATCTTATTGCCATTGCTTTTTTTTTTCATTACAAAATATTTTAAGGATTTGACTGGTCATGTAACGAAGTTGGATAGATATCCTGCCGATTCCGGAGGCTCTGCTGACATTTATGGCGGAATATTGAGCGGGTCCAAGGTCTAAATACCCTCACCGCAATTCCAGTATTCAGCTGATTCCAGTTTTCGTGCATCAGGTTGCGATCAAAATTTACCGCCGCATGCATTGTGAGCTCCAAGAACTCGAACAAAAGAGCAGGGTGTGTTTGAGTTCCTCCCAAGCGCTAGATTGTCTCTAATGGAATTACCATAATCCAGATCTTATATGAAGCAGCCCGATCCTGGAGCTGGATAGACCATCCGAATATTTTGCGGTTCCTGGGAGTTTCCTTGGTCCTTGGGCTTTCTCCTGCTCTAATATTACCACTTTGCTCATCGGGACCCATAATGAAATATCTCAAAGTCAGCCCAAAGGAACCAATGGAAAGGCTGCAAATGGTGGGGTAGCTTGCTCATTCGATGTGTGGCTATGTGTTGAACTTCAGACAGACGACTGGTGTCGCTGCAGGACTGGAATATCTTCACCTTCACGGAATTATTCATGGTAATCTATGCACGGTGTGTCAGTTCTTCTTCGGGCTAAGTGGATCCTAGAGTGATTTGTGTTTGCAGAAAAAAGTATTGGTTACAGAAAACGGCTTACCGGTAATCTGTGGCTATGGCATGTTCAACATTCTTACTCCCGCCGCCAATTCCACGTCCGTATTTTCTTCCCCGATTCGATTTGCCGCTCCCGAATACTTCTCGGATGAGACCGGAACTTCATCCGTTCAGACGACAGCAGGGGACGTTTACGCCTTTTCCATGGTCGCACTAGAGGTAGGTGATATGTCAGTGGGCATCCATATTCTTGACCCGTTTTTGCGTCAGATTATATCTGGACTTCAACCGTATCATCATTTAGGAACTGAGCTCGCCGTTTTCAAGCATATTCTCGGGGGTGGTCGGCCTATCCGGACTCATATGGATCGCCAGGTAGTCACGAAGCAGATCTGGAGCTTCCTCACTTCGCTGTGGGATCAGCGGCCGTCCTCACGGCCAGCAATGGGGGACGTACTCGCGACTCTGATTAAGATGTGCGTGAGCCTGTGAATACAGAAATGATACAGTCGCAAACCGCGAAGCGAAACGCAACACGGAAGCGAAACGGTGCATTGTCCACCACATAGGGCCACATAAAAAACCCTAGATTTCAGGACATGAATCTACATTCTATGAAGTCCAATTGCACAACAGGAATTGGCCCAACACCTCCTGTAGAGCCTGCATTATCCAAGGCTTTCGATGTCCTTCATTTGTTACTGTCAGGCATGCCAATCAATATTGCAGGTGCGCATGCCAGGCCCAGGGTGAACCAGATTCTGAGAGGGGGTTTTGGAGGTCGTAGATTAAGAATATCGTTATTGTGGATGGTCAAGTGCCGTGGCTACTCTGCACGAGCTTCTTTGGAACTGTTTCGCTTCTATATTATTTACTCACATTTGGCTTCCGGGAAAAATCGTTGTCGCTCTCCACAACCACTGCACCAAATCACAGAAAGTTTTGTTTGGTTGGAAGCTAGGATGCCTCTGTCCGACCCACAACAAGAAATCATACAATTGAGGCAATGCTGCATTTGTAATTGCGGGTCGAACCTGAACGTTTCGCTTCGCGGTTTGCAACTGTACTCACAGATTCTAGGCGGAACGATGAAACCGTGAAGGATGGGAATTGTGAACCAGGCTTGGTGGGTGATCCACAAGCATGGCTTATTGCCCACTACAAATCCTAGGTCTAGCCTGAAATCACCTCTCGAGACGATGATGTAATTGCATTACATCATTCCTGCGGTTCTTGCTAAATATTGTGCTGCAGGATGAGAAAATTTCTAGCGGAGAGGAAACTACGTTCGACGTGGGGTGTCATGATAATTGGTTCGCATCGAGTCTAACCATTTTCAGGAAACTTCTCTTGTGGGCTTCCATAGCCAAGATCTCAGTGGCCGCGTAAAACAGGACGACAAGTACCCTTTTGCTGGCGGAGGCAACTCAAACATTTACCGTGGAAGGTTGACTCGTTCTAATGGAAGCAAAATTCGCGTGCGTTATCTATTCATTGGTATATAGTTGTCGTTGAATTTGTAACAGGTTGCTATAAAAATGATTCGCATGTCGGATGATGGCTCTGGCCAACATGAGGAGATCTTGCGGGTTAGTTTTGTTTATCCCAACTGTGAAATATCATGTGATTCTGGCTAGCGTCTGAACCGCGAAGTCGACATCTGGAGTCGGCTCAAACACAGGAATATCCTCTCATTTATTGGCATCTGCGAAGATCTCGCTCCGTTGCCAGTTCTGATATCGCCATTTTATAAATTCGGGCATATTGGAAAGTATCTCACCAAGCATCCTGGGGTCAATAGGGAGAAACTTGTAAGTCATATGCTCCACGAGGGATGAGTTCTTCATTTCGGTAGGTTCTTGGTGTGGCCTCGGGGCTACAGTTTCTCCACGAGAATGGTGTTGTCCACGGAGACTTGAAAGTGGCAAGTACGATTCATCTGACCTTATCACGTTCTTTGATATTCAACTTAGCAAAATGTCTTGGTTGACAAACATGGCGTTCCGTGTATATGCGACTTTGGCATCTCCAAGGTAGTCAGCTGCCGAGGCTTCACAACGTCGAATGTTGGAACAGCACCGTATATGGCTCCGGAGTTATTTTGCGTCGTTGATGGACCGGGGATGAATTCGCACGCATCATCCCCCGCGGGAACAACCCCATGCTCCGATGTATACTCTTTCGCTCTTCTAGTTCTCGAGGTGTGTTTATTACCCGTGCATATACACCGATCCGACAAATCCATAGATTCTCACCACTGAACCGCCCAAAGGGCGACCCAGTGGACCGATCGTCACGGCGAGAATACTTGCCGACCTGCGGCCCAATCGGACGGACTACGATAAGAGGGAAGTGCCTCGACGAACGTTGGACCGATGCTGGTCGTTCGAACCGCTGCTGCGGCCCAGTATCTCAGAGGTGCTACTAGTCTGTTAGTTACCGCGCCCTGATTACCGTTACCCGCCCTTATTATGTAAGCTTTCCTTTTTCGGATCTAATTGAAACTACGCGAGACTTGGAAGGACGCGTTTTCAGACGTCAAGGCGCGACAAATTCCTTGGGAACACATTCTCAGGTCTATAATAGGTTCAACAGTTGTCTGAATAGTATTTTTGATAGCTGCCTGGTCAGTTGTGCATGAGTTGGCATCAAAAGCAGCTCCAGGTGCACAATTGGGTGTTGAACGTTGACCCCCTCCCATGGTATCCTTTTTCCATGATGGTGTATCACAGAGCACAAAACGGCAATTAGCACTGTCCCAAGACGGGAACCTCTGAAAAACGCGTCAACAACGCAATTCGACGCGTCCGGAACACAAACACGTGAGTTCCCAAAATGGAAACTTACATAATAAGGGCGGGTAACGGTAATCAAGGCGCGGTAACTAACAGACTTCAGAACGAGGTTGCGAGTGGGAAGTCAGTACAAGAGACTAAGGTGCTACGTGACCTGACTGATTGTTTTGTCCCGACAACTCTGCTGGATGTGGAGGGCGAAGAGTTGATGGACAGATTGGTTGTTTGATTTTGTTTTATCCCCCGCACAATCCACATACGTTTTCATGCACTGACTCTGCAGTCAAATTCTTCGAATGCACCACATTCATCTGCCGTATCTGACTCCTCCGCGGCTCCGTGTCCCTGTAGCGTGACACGTGTTGTTTCTGGTCTCCTTCCACGCCTTAGTCGCCTATAAACGGACGCTACAACAATATGCACTCGTACCTCGTGTGTTGTAGTCTGCATCGCTCCCCGCCCTTTATTACAAATCGTCGGAGTTTGACAGTCCGTTAACGGCGACAGCGACTTGTCTTCGCGTGTTTTTCTATCTCTCGCAGCCTCACTCGCCCCGTTCGACGCGTCCATCCGCTGTAGATGTCGACAGGAGCGCTCAAATGGACCAAAATCCTCCACAACCACCCGTTAAGCTTACTCGCAAGTACTCCAAGTAGCCGCCGCGGCTAGAAATACCTACTCTTGAATTTATACTGGTCCGTGGTACTTCCTCAGCCACCGGCAGTCCTACCACTTCGTCTCTCTGCTATGCCTCCACTCAGCCTTCATTGAGAAACCCCAAATGCTCGCTTTGGAGGAAGATGATCCAGGATGACGTATTGAGGACGTATGACTTTGGCAGTCTCGGCCAATTTTTCGCGATACTCGTGCATCTTCGTATCCTGGAGAGAAGTGTTGGAAATGGGATCGTCGCGCGCCGCGTCGCCCGGTTACCTTACCTACCCCCCCTATCCGTCGCACAGCTTCGTCTATATATTCGGCCTGTATCCCCGTATTCCTGTAGCCTTTTGTATCCCCCGCGCTCGTGTTCCCGCGCCCCGAATACATCTCCCTGCGGCTCACCGTTGCGTGCAACTTCGACTTTCACAGGTTATGGGCCCCGGCCCTGGCCTCTGCCTGCTGCTGCTTCGAACTTCCCCCCCTCGCGCTACCCCTGTACCCCGACGTCCTCGTTGTGAGGCATCCCAGCGCTCGACTGGACCGACGAATTCCCGTACCGCACATACTCGTCATCTCGAACCGATACCCGTGCCGCAAACGACCGAACTGCGAGTGCCGAATGCTAGCTCCAGGATGGGGCCAGAATTGTCCGACTCGACCCGAACTGCGAGTGCCGAATGCTAGCTCCAGGATGGGGTTAGTGTTGTCCGACTCGACCCGAACTGCGACGAGTGCCGAATGCAGCCGCGGTGGCTGTATTGTCCGACTCGAGCCCGAACCGAAACCGACCGCACTTACTCCAGAACGAGGGCTGTCACGCCAGCTGGAGGTGAATGATGGAGATGGATGGATGGAATGGAGGTCATTGTGGTGTGTTGTTTCTTTGGCTGCGGATTGACGATGAAAGATGAATGGCGTGTCGCGCCAGTGGGAGTTTGTGGGCTTGCGTTGCGCAACGCTCAGTGGGAGTGTTGGAAATGGGATCGTCGCGCGCCGCGTCGCCCGGTTACCTTACCTACCCCCCCTATCCGTCGCACAGCTTCGTCTATATATTCGGCCTGTATCCCCGTATTCCTGTAGCCTTTTGTATCCCCCGTGCTCGTGTTCCCGCGCCCCGAATACATCTCCCTGCGGCTCACCGTTGCGTGCAACTTCGACTTTCACAAGAAGGAACATCGCACCAAACGCCACAGACAGGTTGTTTCGGCGTTTCTGAAGGACCAATTGTATGGAACGACACCTCATTTTCTAATTGTCCTCATCGAGCTCATATGATAATATCACGTCAGCCGTTCTTTGCTTGTCAAACCACTGATGAATCTCATGAAAACATTCCTGGCTCTTCTATATACATGGTCTGGATTCTGCGGCTCGCGTATTCCCAGACAAACACCTATTCCGTAAGAACTTCCGCGTCGCCACCTCTCTCCTGCAATTTTCAACCGCAGTCAGGAAACCGCAACTTGACTTCAACCGGTAACATCTCACCTGCCAGTCGTTGAGAATGGCCTCCTTGATATCTTCGGCCGTGATTTGCGTCCTGCATCGGCATAGGAAACTCGAGCACGATGTTGTCCTTCTTCCAATTCTTTCCTTCCACGATGTACAGAATTCGGGAGTCCGGCTGGCCCTGTCCCCCTCTGATATATTTCAAGTGCGCGGTCTTGAAATTGTTCTTCAGCTGGATGGATTTGCTATCGCTGTGAACGCGCCAGGCCGTCTCGGGATGATCAGTAGCCAGTTCCCATTCCTCGTGGATCTTGGGAAACGGGCGACTGAGGAACAACCTCAGATATGGAGTCACAGTGACTGCGGTCTGGACCTGGGCGAGAAAAAAACAGTAGAGACTTTGCGGTGAGCCCCCAGATCGATTGGTGGCTAAAATTTCTCAGCAACTCGCAATCCTCTCGGGCCAATCTAGCCACTATTTAGAATATTACCTTCTTCCAAACCCGAAACAGGTTTTCGAAGGGTCCAGCTCGGCTTGCCTGCCATCTGAGGCGAGGAAACGGCCTGGATTGAAGGTCATCGGATCCGAGTATACGTTCGGATCGTGGGCCATGTGCCACATGTTCGGAACAATAATTGAATCCTTGGGAATCAAAACAGGCGGATTGTCGCTTTTACGCTTGTAGATAAAATCCTTGCGAGTTCGATGCGAAAAACCTGGGTGCGTCAGACCAAAGTCGGCATAATACACGGAGTTTTCTCACCCAGGGGCACTGTAGTGTGCCAGCGGAGGACCTCCTTGCACAACGTATTCATGTACGGGAGGTGCGGGCGATCAGAGATATCGGGAAGCCGGTCTTTTCCGACGACTCGGTCTAGCTCTCTCTGGGCCTCGGCCTGTACATCGAGATAGAGAATCATTGCGAGAAAGAATGCCTCCAGCTGGGACGAGGTCTGTTTAAAGTGATGAGAATGTCAACAGTCCAGCAGAGGCCCTCATACAGTTGTACTTCCACCCGCCAGGATCGCAGATGCGGCCCATTTTATGAGATACTCTTCATTAGGTTGCTCTTGCAATAGGGCGGATGTGAAGGAATGTTCTGCAGTCCCGGAGGCCTGGAAATACGTTGTCAAATGAGGATAATAGGGCATTTTAACTTTGCAGCTTACCATCTGTTCTTTGACATATTCGTGAGGAACGTCAACTGAATCTTGGATAATTTTTGCCCATTTTGCGGCTATGGTGCGGAACTTTCCACCGGGCAGCCAACCCGGCCAGTAGCAGACTATTTCTCTTCGTCATTTATCGATATCCGTAGCCAGACGTGTACGGTCAACTTACGGAAAGGCAACAAATTGACGAGAAACGCTCTCGGTTGTGTGGATCGAGTGAATATCTTCGCGCGCAGGTCGAACAATTCAAGGAAATGGTCTCTTTCTTCCCGAATAGAATACCCATCAGTAATACGCAGCACAATTGCTCCGGTTGTCCTGTGTTTGAAGCAATTCAGTTAACCAGCCACGAATACCCGAGTGAGAGAACCTTTGTATTTCCTCCGTTGCACAAAGGGGGTTCAGGAGCAGATTTTGCAGCAGTTTGCGGATCTCTGATCTGAGCAGCGGCAAGAAACGCTCGATTACCTTGGAGGTTCCGGAGAGTTGGTGGAAAAGCTTGCGTTCTTTCCGCACGCGATCGCCATACTGGCAAAGGGTGATCACGTTCTTAAAGCCCACCAGCTCACCGCCCATCGGGATTAAAAGGCGGTCCGAGAAGTTACCGCCTCGCGTTTCAAGTAGATCTTCGGCAACCTTGAGAGAGTTCACGATAATCATGGTTTTCCAAAACGTGACAGAGACAAGATCGCCTGTGTAGGGAGAGGATTCAGGAAAGAGGAGTAGCTAGATGCGGTCTTCGCACCCCATCTTTCACCCATCTGAGTGTAGCCTTGCCACGGTGAGTGTTTTGGTAGGTCCCGATGCCAAAGGGCAACCCTCTTGGACCAGGTGGAAGTGGTGGACAGTTGGCACGTCGAAAGAGGTACAGAACACACAACAGAAGGAGGAGAACAGAGCCAGTGAGGAGGACATCCAGGAGCTGGCCATGAACATGAGAGTTGCTGCGTCCACGCTCCGGCTGCAATGCTACATAAAGTCCGCGCTGATCGGCCAGACGATGATTTGAATCCGAAATCTATCAAGGTCCTTACTGGACAAAAGCCTTTTTATTTATCCGAACGGGTTCGTTTGTGCGACATCTTGGAAGTTCTCGCAAGGAATCAAAAGATTTTGCAAGTTGTTCAAGATCTCTCAAGATCCTGCAAGAAATTGCTAGAAGTGAGCTTTTCGTTGTCTGCTTTGCATGAGATCTTGCAATATCTTGAGAGATCTCGCTGATTCAACTTCTTGCAAGAAATCACAAGATCTGTCAATATTTCTCAATAAAGAACACATACTTTTACACTCACCTTTATCAAGTGATCTAGAAAAATCTTTTTGCTCCTTTGATTTGGTTCCGGGCTTGGTTCCGGGCACATCATTGATGTATGATGCTCTATCAGAACGGATTAACCGGGGAACGGCAGACCAGGATTTGACGTTCCTCCATGCTGGCTTGCCGTTTGGATAATTGAGCTGGCGGCTAACTCTTCCTATTAAAGCCTAAGTGCTCTTTGGGTATTATATCACTTGGATGTTCATCCTGCTTGTTCTTGCCACAAAAAGCAACTTGTTCAATCTCGCTGGGCTTGCCTTCATACTTATACCACATGTCACTGGTTGGCAGATTCAATTTTTCCAGCACAATTTACAGTGAAAAATGTTGTTTGTTTTTCAGACATTTTTCACTCAAAAAATGGTGAAATTTTCAAAACTTTTTTACCCCTTTTCAACTTTCTTCTGAGTTTTTCACCTCAAACTGGAAAAGTGGTGAAAATGTTTTGGGTTTTCCGCCTAGTTTCCAGCTGAAAAATTGATGGAAAACAAACAACATCTTTCACTGAGGATTCAGCAGAAAATTTTGAATTTTCCAACCAGTGTGTGAACAACAAATGGCAGGAACCTTTTCAGCTGGCAAGATGCACCTCTCAAAGTGAGTGATGTCGTTGAAGTCTGTCTAGTTGTGTGGTACAATGTAGATGGTCTAGCCATAATAAACTGTATGTGTGCTCAGGTCCAAATACTGGCAGGCTGAGGGGGTTGGCTTGATTTCAAATTTGCAAGGGTTCCTGTGTTAACCGAGGCAGAAATGGTGCTTGTGGAGTGTGTACTCAGCATTGCCAAAAGTAACCAAACATTGCCTTTTTTGATGCCATCGGATTTAGATATTCGCTTACTTTTTGGTAATGCTGAGTATTGGTTTGGCAGCGTAAATGTAAGGTTGAGCTCAGATATACTTCAACTACTCCAATCACCAAATGGGCTATCAGGGTGTCATATCTGAGTCCACCTGCAACAATAATTCGTGTACTCCACACCATGAATGTTCATGCCGTTCCAAGGATCAAACTCGGCTTGATGATTGATGCATATGTTGATGCGATGATGCACCTGATGTCCGTAACACTTGATTCAAAGATCTTCAGAGAGGATAAGATTTTTGAGGAGTCCCCTATTTTCATTGCATGTGACTGTTACTTGAGATCTTTCAAGATCTTGCGGGGGAAAAACAAGCTAAAAAACATGAAACATGTTCTTACAAGATCTTTGAAGATCTTTGAAGAACTCAAAGACTTTGCGGCTTCTTGCAATTTCTTTAGGATTCTTTGAATTCCTCTGAAGATGTCAAGTAAACCAGCCATTGCAAGGCATAAATGAATGTTCTGTCCACTAAGGACCCTCAAAGAAATCAAACAACTTCGAACACCCCGGCAGCATCCCGGGTTGATCCCGGCACCCATTAAAGGCTACCTTGCAACCTTTCAGCAGACCGAAGCCTGCTGAAGCCCTACATTCCTAGTACCGCTTTAGGTTCCAGGTCTCACTTACGTAAATACTTTCTTTCAATCGCAGCCTAGTGGATTACCTAACATCGACACCACTGGAAACTGCATGTCCCGGTGGCTGAAAAACTGTTAAATGGAGGCTCCTACCATCGCATGTTACAGGGTCGAGGAGACAAAACTTGAATCCAACAATGGTACTAATGTTGCCGCCACTTGACTTCACTTAAAGTGACTTCGAAGTTTCATGGTTGACTCCACTTCACTTGACTTGGGCATAACCAAGTGACTCAAAGTCACTCGAAGTAGACTCAAGTGGGTGGGGTCGGGTTAAATTTTCACAATAGTTCTGGGAGGCAAGGAGCAGGTATATAGCAAGATGTATATAAATACAAAGGCCCTGAAACTCATCCATCAGCAAGTATCAACGACAGCGAGTGTTAAGTGTCGTTTCCATCAGGCATTTTCACATGCCCATCCGCAAATTCACAACGGTCCGAAATCTCCTGTCTGATGGTTTCTCTCTGTTCCTCAACAGTCCCTGCTAAAATGCGGAGCCAGTCTTCCTCGTTGTCAGGAACCGGGGTCGAATGCCAGTCAGCCATGAAGTTGAGCTGTGCTTTCTAATGGAGGGCTAATCCTGTTGCGTTGCTTCGTATCAGTTTCAACTGACGAGGAAAAGACCCGCTCCGAGGGTACAGAGGTCGCCTGGATAGGAGCATAATCGGCAAAGAGGCGGAAAATATTTGGCCAGGTCATTTTGCCGTGGTGCCGGGTAGATGTCAATGAGTATCTCAACATTTCGAGGTTTATAAAGCCAACCATCCAGTATCCAATCATGTCCATTGTTTTTCTTGGTGGAATGGTGCTGGTGATGTAGTGATTCACTTCATCATTGAGGCTTTGAGCAACTCCTGAGTCTCCACCCCCGGCCGAGAAATCGAGTGATTGGGCAACATTACTGATACCTCCCTGCAGCCCACGCAATTCCAGTCTGTGTGGGTGTAGCTGAGCAGGAGCGGTTACGTGGAGGAGGGCATGATTCAGTGCCGACTCCAACAGGAGAGCTGGAGCCGGATGCTGCTTCAGCATCAATATTGACTTCCTCGTATGACTGGAGCTTTTTGGTGGTTGGTCAGAATAAGCAGAATGGCAAACAATAGACAGACCTTATCAAGGATAATCTTCTTGGCCTGGCACTGCTCTTCCTCCGACCAGTTTTTCCTAATCCATTCAAAGCGAATTGACGGGTTGATAACTACCATGTGTCACCCAAGTCGTTTGAGATGTGGCTGAAGCAGAGCACTTACACATTGCAATGATGTACATGTCAGTGTCCCCCATTTTATTATAGTACTTGGTTGCAATCGCAAGGCCAGGCCAAATGAATTTCCCAATGTCGGCAAGCATAGCCTGCCAAGCGGACATGAAGAGCTCAAATGAGGGAATAGCACCGGCTAAGACTGGGGTACTCTCAGCGGACATCGTGGTTTGAGCAGTATGAGGTTGCTAGAAGGAATATTAGAGAGGCAGTAGACAAATTAGGCAACACAAAAACCTGAAGGATCAACTCCATCAATTCCAACCGATTCCAGTGTTTGGTTTCCAGTTGATGGCAAAAGGAACGAGCATCCTTGTTCACAGCAAGAAACTTGACAACAGGCTAAAAAAACCGCATGAGCTTCAGTGTTCTTCGAAGTAAATCAACATGCCTGCTGCAAGTAGCAGAGCAGACACAACATGTAAAAGACAGAGTCCCACCGTGTTTTAACATTTAAAACGTGACCGGCACTCAATAGTTTGCCCAGATATTCGGTAGGTAGGAACAAGGGTAGATGGATGGTAAACAGCCCAAAAGTGCGCCGCCACCTGTCTCAACCTGATTAAATTCCTAGTCAATTGAAGTCAGCACATGGTTAAGTTGGAGACACATCAAAAAATGTTCAAAACAAGACCATCACTCAATAATGTGTCCAGATAATTCGCTGGTAGCAGAAACAAGAGATAGAATTCAGTATACACTGTACAGCTTAAACAAGTTCCCGCCACCTCTCTCGATCAAACTGATTACCGTATACTATAATTTCGTTCAATCTGAACCCCCTTGTGACAAGTGACATGGTTCAACATATTCGATCTTTTGACACCGGCCAAATTGTGGCGTGACACCCCAAAGATTTCGATGTTTGAACTGATTTTCTTTTTCGTGTTTTTGTGGTTTTCGGGCCATTTTGGGGTCTGCATGACGGTTTAGATGTTTGACAAAGTCCCTTGTGATGCATGACCTCAACCAGATTTCGATACCAATAGAGGGGCCTATGATGCATAAGTGATTTGTACGAAATTATATGGTAGATTCCAAGTGCTTACATTGCCGCCAGTTAAGATGTTATGTTGATAATAAGTTAATAACATGAATGGAACCTTTTCATCCTCTTCTGACTTGGATAAAACTCTAAAACCAATTTCTCTGTCTCTAGAACATCAACAATGCCATGGGGTACACACTCCATCGATACACAGACTGAAGGACTGCATCCAACAGTGAGAATTAGACTCCTGAGCAGTTGAAAACCACTCGCAAGGACTTGTAACCAACATTCAGAAAATTCAGACATAATATCTCACTCAAGTGGACTTGAGTGACTTGAAGTTGACTTGCACTCACTTTGAGTGAACCAAAGTCTGGTGCTCTGACTTCACTTGACTCAACTCAAGTCTACTTCCCCAAGTCCACTTGGGGACTTCAAGTCAAAGTCACGGCAACATTAAATGGTACTTACCTGCGAGTGCAATTTAGAGGTCATTTTTTGTGTTGAATACTGTACTTTTTCGTTCAAATTGACAGGGGGTGTGATGCATGACCCATTTTACCTATTCGACATTTCGGCAGTGGCCGAATTTTTGTGTGACACCTTGAAAATTTCGGCAGTTGAACAAAAAATTTCGTCTTTTTTTGCACTTTTTGGGCAGTCTGGGGACCTGCGTGACCGTTTGGAGGTTCGACAGAGGCCCAAGTGATGTGTGACCTCAACCGAATTTTGTGATCGACAGGGGGGTGCGTGACACGTGACTACCAATTTGAAGCAAAAAGTACAGTATTGGTTGAATGTGTCTGACTAGGTGTTGACTCGCAACTACATGCCAAATTAAACCCAAGTTCCGGATCAGCGCCGCAAGTACAATCACGATCAAGCCGGGGAATCACAGAGCACTGATAGCAGAGTAAAGGAATTATTCCAGTTCAACTTTTGCATCGTTTGTGGTTCAGTGATGAGTACCACTGGTGGCAACTTATTTTTCTTCGGCTTGTGATAATTTTAAATTCCAACACTTGTGTTCAACATTCCAATATCAAATTCCCTTTTGCGGTAGCAATGATGTGAGCTTGTGACATGACCTCCTTTATACCACTCTTTCCTTTGATCCATCGAGGATATGCTTTGAGCCCTCCAGGGCACCACCATCACACCTTGATGAAACTCACCCCGACAATGACGGCTCATCTGGTGCGAAGGGTGTGGGCCCATCTGTTTTACAAAGAGCACATGCTAACTGTATTATTTTAGAAACCCGAGCTGAAGGAAGTCGATCTGGGGGGTTTGATGCGCTGTGACACCACTTGAATATACATTTTCCCTCTACATCTCTACCACAGCAAGCAGTGTATGTGAGGCAGTTTGCCGGTTCCGAGCACTGTGTATTTTGAGTGACAGATTTGACTCATTGCTATCTGTGGGATCTGTATCTGGCACATCCATGTTAAATTTTGGAGTTCAATCTTGATTCGGCCTCACAGGATGTTATGACTTGAGCTTCTCAGACAACGCTGAGACAGCCGTCCAGTGACACGAGATTCACGTCAATTTCCCAATTTGAGATCCACGTCATGCAGGGCTCTACAACTCCACATCTGAGTAGATCATATTTGGTTTTCTTAATGCACACCAGGGGCAAAGACTGATGCATATGAGAACCATATGTGTTAAACGCATATGGTTCGCATATGCGCAGTTTGGGAACAAAGGTGGATAACCCAAAAAGTGCAAAAAAAAAGACAAAATTTTCAGTTCGAATGTCGAAATTTTCGAGGTGTCACGCAAAAAATCGGCCACTGCCGAAATGTCGAAAGGTAAAACGGGTCACGCGTCACACCCCTTGTCGATTTGAACGAAAAAGCACAGTATGCCACAAAAAGACCCTGAATGTTATATATGGCGGTTGTTCATCGACAAAAGTCCAGTTCCCACGCATTGTAACGCGTTTGCACTCGTCGAGCACATTTCCAGGCATGGAACACGTGGCAATGTGTTGGCGACGAGTTAACCATCCGCTTTGGGTCGTTGTAAAGTAAGTAACTTGAACTCGTATTCTGTGAAGAGCAGACAAAAAATGATTATTTTGACCATCATACTTGCCTCGTGCAAGGTTCAACCTTACAATGTCAGACGCCGACTCAATTGAGCTTCAAGTCCTCAAACCTAAGCGGAATATGCCAGGTACCGAGTTTGGGAGTTTGGGACAAAAGACAAGGCAGCGAGACTTGGCACGAAAGCGCTGGTTCCGGTGTCATGGGTGGACACAGGTGTCAACTCGTTTTCACGGATGAAATCTCAACGAGTGTAGACGCGTTATAAACACGTTTCCACGAGTGTAAGTATTTGACCCTCACTCAGCCCTTATCATGTCAAGTTCTCGACGTTGGATCACTCAAGGGAAACGGCGTTGAAACGCGTGCAAACGATGTTCAACGCGTGATCACGCGTTTCAACGCGCTCCAACTCGTGTCCACTCGCTTCCACTGGACTTTGGTTCAGAAAAGCCTGGTATAGTTATAATAGATACTCCAGAATTCATCCCAATCATGAAACTTCAACATCCAGAGTGGACGATACGGAAAAACCAGAAGCTCGCAAGGGGGATCTGGCTGCTCGTTTTGGAAAGAGCGCAGACCGGAGCCATGAGGATATATTCATTTCATAATATTACATGGTCAAGTGGTCCAGTGGTAAGTAACCCCATGTTTCTTGCTAAAATTTTCTTGCGGCTGCCATTCTTTCGATTCCTAGCCATTGACACGTCCTTTTTTTCTTTCATTTGCACGGAAATATGCTCACTTACGGGCTCCCAACGTCAATCTCACCTCGGACGTCCCGACGTTGGTCAGACGTGGGACTCCTCTCGCGAATCTGACATCACTGTCACATCAGTTGATGGTTGGCCCAACATTTGTTGTTCCCACCTTGCTCCAAGGGTGTTTGCTAAACCGTGGTGTAACAGGAGACAGTGAATCTCCAGATACCAGAATCGCGCAATAAGTATCCCCGTGGTGACTGGGGCTTCTTCTTGACGCACTTCCGGTTGAAGGCGATCAGAATTACTGTCCTGGTGGATCTCTCGTAGTCATCGAATTCCGCCGCTTCTCAGGCCATAACTTACCTTCGCTCCTTCTTCCCAGAGATTCGCACGCTTAGCGGGCCGTTTAGTCGACTTCAGACACACTCAGCGGGCCATTTAGTCAACTTCAGGGACAAATACCGCCTCCTTCGGGCATTCACACGCGGTATTATATGCTGCCCAATCAAACATTGGAGTCCAATTCTTCCCTCATGTCGTCCTCGCCCATACAAGCTACCCTGCTTCTGGGCATCAGTTATGCACTCGTCGTCGCGATACGCCACTTCTTCGGTCGATCTACGCTGGACAAGGTTCCGGGCCCGCCATCCACGTCTTTCTTCACAGGTATGCGAGTCCAGGACAGGAATCGTACGGTGTTAAACGTCGGCTGCAGGGAATCTCATTCAATACTACGACCCCACTGGGTGGGCCTTCCAGCGCGATCTCGAAGACAACTACGGGGGCGTTGTTCGCCTGCGTGGGCTGCTAGGCGTCGGTGGCACAGTACACAGAATGCCCCATGTTTGCTAACTACCAAGAGTAGAGCTCCACTTTGTTCGTATCCGATTCTGTGGCCTTGCATAGCATCCTCAACAAAGATTCGGACATTTATGAAGAACCAGAGCTGGCTAACAGGTGCGTAACAGGCTTATCTGTTTCTGCGGGGATGAGATGAAAAAAAAAACAGTATGAACGTCATGATGTTCGGGCGGGCGATCTTCGCTACTATTGGCGAGGAGCACAGAAAACTGCGCAAGATGATGATGCCTGCCTTTTCAACCGCCAAC
Source organism: Mycena olivaceomarginata (assembly GCA_029378375.1). Taxonomy (NCBI): domain Eukaryota; kingdom Fungi; phylum Basidiomycota; class Agaricomycetes; order Agaricales; family Mycenaceae; genus Mycena; species Mycena olivaceomarginata. The sequence goes on along the minus strand of JARKIC010000098.1, from coordinate 191,587 downwards.
CTACGGGGCATGATGCCCCACTTTTACGATGTTGCGGAGAGGGTGTGTCTGAATCCTGCCCCGTGTTCTTTTTGACCTCACTGCCACAGGTTCGTGATGGATTACTCGCACCCCAAGTCGCGGCGGGACCTCAAGAAGTACACATGACCATTATTGGAAGTTTGGCGTCCCTCATAAATGTCTGATATTAGGTTGAGATGGCTTCCATCCTGACGCGCACCTCGCTCGAGCTCATCGGCCAGTCGGGACTCGGCTATTCCTTCGACTCCCTCGCAGTCGACTCCCCCAAGAATGAGTACGCAGAGACGATCAAGAACCTCATGTATACCCGCCATCTACGCAACCTTTACATAATTAACCGCCATCCAGGCCGGTGCTAGGAACATTCTCCCCACTCTTTCCTCTCCTCCCAACGGTAGCCAAGATCGGAACACCTGGCTTCCGCCGCTGGCTGCTCGATATTTTGCCTTGGAAGTCACTGCACCGCTTGCGCGATATGTCATATTTAATGGAGAACACTGCAAAGGAAATTCTGAAGGGGAAGAAAGCCGCGCTTCAGAGTGGTGACTTGGAGACGCAGGAGCACGTCGACACTGGCACGGATATCATGAGCATCTTATGTATGTGTCCTCCCAGTTCATTCACCTCCCAGTCACTTACGTCCGCAAGTGCGAGCAAACCTGACCGCAGATGAATCCTCCCGGCTCACGGACGTCCAGATCCTGGCGCAGACTACGTTTGTATATCTATAGTCGCCAGTAATAAATAATTGATTGTCACCAGGGGAATTATCTTTGCTGCAATGGACACCACTTCCTCTGGGCTCTGCCGCATCTTCCATGTACTTGCCTCTCATCCAGAGGTGCAGGACAAACTGCGCGCCGAGATTCTAGAGGCCTTCGCTGGCGAGGAAAACGGCCATCTGACGCATGACGAAATCGTGGAGCTTCCCTACCTCGATTCGGTTCTACGAGAAACTCTGCGCCTGTGGGTTTTACCGTGTAACGCGGTCTTTTACTGACGCAGTCATTCATTGTGGTCGTCAGGTACCCTCCTGTGGCCCCCGGGGTGTTACGGGAAACACTTGCACCGGCCATCCTTCCGCTCGCCACACCGATCACAGCGACGGACGGGAGCACCCTAACATCCATCCCCGTGCCGAAGGGCACACAAATCGTGATTGCCATCGCGAAGGCGAACAATAACCCGGAGATATGGGGCGACGATGCACGTGAATTCAAACCCGAGCGGTGGGTAAACGGGCGCGCGGGAAGCAAGGACGTGAAAATGCCCGGAGCGTGGGGAGGAACGATGACATTCATTGGCGGCGGACGGAGCTGCATGTAGGTTGATTTCCAGCCCAGTCTCTCTCATATGGATGGATTCTGACCACAACCATCGGGCAGTGGATTCAAATTCTCGCAACTGGAAATGAGTGCGTATATCTCATTTCGAACTTGTGGTTACTTGGTTGAGTAACCAGTTTCCGTGCAGAGGTTTTGTTGTGTGTGTTACTGCGCTCATTCAGATTCTCTCTCTCGGACAAGGACGTCAAGTTTCAGATGTCCGCGGCGATTATAGGGCCAACGGTGGACGGGAAGACGGCGATGCCGGTGGTGGTCGAAAGGGTCGCGGCATAAGTAGGAGGTGGAGGAGGAAGATTGCCTGTGCGGTCCCAAATTGAAATAATAGGTAGTCGTACTATGTAAATCTGACGAGGCCTCGAGCCTGGACTTCACGAGTCGGAAACAGCTGCCAATTTCTCTGCTGCTACGCCTCATCTTGAAGTACGGCTATGTCCAATTTGCTGATAGATTGTACCGCCAAGAAATCGGCACCGCAATGGGAACGGCTCCGACCTATGCCAATATTTTTCTCACCAAATTCGAAAGCGGCGCACTCCGAGATCTGAAGGACATCATCCTCTTTTAAAAGTGCTTCATTGATGATATCTTTGCTATCATCAAGGGCACGCGTGAGGACGTCTAACGGTTCCAGGACCGCTTTGGGTCGCTCCATCCTAGCATGGAAATGGACTGGACAGTGTCTCTGCAGCACTTACCCTTCCTTGATGTACAAGTACGAGTGTCGCTGGGGCTTGATCCCTCGTCACCAGTGTTCTGCCTGTGTCAGTGCATAACGACAAACATATATCAAAAGGCTTTAAATACCTACCTGTACATCCCCTAGTGTTCGTGCCACTCCCTCGACTCCAAGTGTGCTTGGGTGAAAGGCGAGCTGATCCGCTATGTACGACACTGCTCCAATGAGGCTGATTTCTTGAAAATCCGCACCGACTTTGTGAAGCGACTACATAACCGCGGTTACCCAGGGAAATGGCTTCGATCTGTCTTTGACAAGATTCAGTACAAATTCGAGCACCCAAGGACCCTCAAATCAACCAAAATTGAAAACTTGGATGATGACTGCGACCTGCATGCCCTCAAGCTCACCCACAATCCAACCTGGGACAGAATTGACCTCCAACCAGTTTGGCGAGAACTGGAGGATGCCTGGAGTGAACTAGGGTTGGCTACTCCAAATTCAGATTCCTTGCATCCTTCAAAAAACCAATCTCGCTTGGTGACCGGCTTAACATAGTTAACCGTGACACCGTGACACATTCGAACCGTATCACAGGCAGCTATGTAGCAGAGAACATTTAGTTCTCTTTTTTCTCAGTCCTCAATATGCACCGCATGCTCCCCTCCGGGTCGCGCCCTGCGGCAATGCGTGTCTTCGGATTTCGAAAAAGTCTAGGGTCTTACCTAAATGTATCTTCGCTGAGCAATTTTTTTTTGACCTGACCTAATGAGTTCCGAGCGAGAATGTTGGGGATTGCAGCACACACTTCATTTTTCCACCCCTGACCGAGCACCCGAGGTAAGGGGCATTCTGTTTGTCCTCACACTCATTAGATGAATAATCTCTCTCAATTTCAGATTTGTTGTCGTTGTCAAGGAGCCAATGCAGAGTTACAAGAGCCTAATTAGGATCATCACTGTTATAATTTCGAATCAGCGGGTTGCGGACACGTCCAGGGACACTGCTCCTGGGAGAGTTGCCACTTAGCTCATCTCTTGCTCTCCGACACCCATGTACCATTCTCGCAGTGAATACAATGTAAGCTGACTGTCAGGCTTCAGCCGGCTGGGCTGCAGCTGGTTTCACTTTTGGCTCAGCATAATCGCCTCTCTGAGCCGAAACTGGCTGCAGCAACGAAGTGGCAAGACTACAAGTCATTCTCCACTTGAAATCAGGTATGTTTACCTCTGGTTAGGTGGCCAGCTAGTCTCTTGCACTGACTTCCCACTCGCAACCTCGTTCTGAAGTCTGTTAGTTACTGCGCCTTGATTACCGTTACCCGCCCTTATTATGTACATTTCCATTTTGAGTGGAGATCATGATTGTACATACGAGCAAACAACTCATTTAGCAGGACGCGTCATCCACCGACCAACATGTTTCTTGCAAGCTAACACACAACCCGTTGAACTGTCTGGAATCTGTCTATACCTAAACACCACACATTTTGCGCGTTTCAGGAATAGTTGGATTACAGTATAGGCTTATTTCTGAGGACTGGTATACGGTCTCGGTATAGCCAGATGGGTTGTGATCACAGAGTAACGGGTACAAGGGGTAGGGAACTACCCTGCGGATCGACAGTGCTCGCCTCGAAAACTGTAGAGGAATGTGTAGCCCACAAACCTCTTTAGAGACTGTTTCTGGTCTTATTCCCACACAATGGAGTAGGCTGGACATACTGATGACAAAGGCATGCGGGAATAGTCTTATTTCTGCACCAATAGGCCATGCGCCTTCCATGTGATAGACATCAGGGCCCGGGGATATGCATTCCAGTGAAGTTCCGGGACTAGCGAAGGTCGGCTAAGGAGACCTGATGGGATTGTTCTTATTCCGAGCAGACGGAGTTGGGGAAATAAGAACCCTTTCTGGGACAAGTCTCACTAGGGGTATCTACGAGGAGCTGGAGACCAGGGGAACATTACCCAATGGTCGGCAATGGCGGGAAAGGACCAGGGACAACGGGAAATAGGACGAACGACTCGGTATCAGTCAGCCAAGAGACTGAGGGTTTCAAACCCCTAGGCTGACCAACACTGCATGAAGGGACATCATGATCGTCCTGTATGCTGGCCAATGACAATACGCTCGTGGGAGCCCTTCCAACGGATAAACGGCTGTGTGTCATGAATCACCCGGGTTCTACTTTTTCGCACGACGCGTCCGTATGGATACAGACACGTCTTAGTGGCACGGGACTCTCATGACGCCACCACGTGACCTTCTCACGGTTGAAACCCGGCCTCGGATTCTAAAGTCGCAGACTCAGGGAGTCTGCGCCACGGAATACAGAAGACGTTAGGGACTAGGAACCCGTACAGACGGATTCTAGTCCCCGGACGCACCAAGGGCTGACACAGGAGAGTACACGGAGTACAGGAGTGGTTGCAAACCCGATCGGGGTTTGAACCACTTGATACGATGACACTTAGGACTAGGAAACCCGAACGTCGGATCTCCTAGGTCCACTGACGCCACGGAAACCAACACAGAGGAGTCCAGGAGCATCAGCATTAATGCTCCTTAATGCTACGTTGCAGGAACTGATCGCGATTGACCGCGATCGCTTTAATTTATTAGAAGCCTATATAAGCACGGTAGAATCTCCATGTACAGTAGATTCTACCTCGTCTAATCTCAGGCTTCTACCTTGGCTTGACATAGGCATTGTCTCCACCCTGCCCCACTTCCCTCGCACTGTACTACGGGTTGTATCCACGCCCCGGGTTTTGTACCTGAGTGGATATCACACCCTCTTCGACTCGTTCCGGGCTCCGCCTCGCATCCCGACCTACGACATACGGCCTCCTAGGGAGGACGCCGTACGACTGGTCCTACTGCTCGGGGAACACACGAGCTACTAGGGTCTATTGGGTTTCTCCTGGTTGGGGTTCTCGCCGGGTTACTCGCTGTTTAGCCGACCCAGAGGCCGTTGCTGACACTGTGGAAGGGGAACTTGGGCTATTTTACTAATTTCTATTTCGTTCTTGGACTTGCATATGATTTTGGGGTTTGTATAAGTAGTCAGGACATTATCTCAAGTAGGGTACAGAATCACCAGTGTATTAGTAGGCTGAACACTTGCAATTGGGCTATTTCTGGGTTGGCTCAGTGTGTATCGTTGTTGGACTTTAACATCGGGAAACCTAAGTTGGAATAAGGAATAGGGTATCGGAAACGTCTTGGACGTGATTGAGGCTATCTAGCATCTGGGAATCGAATTGTGTTTTGGCATCAGCTACTGTCATCATCATCAGCTATCATCATTGGCACTTGGGAAATAAGCTACAGGGTTTCTATTGTTTGGAATTGTTATATTGTCGACCTATCTGAGGTCTCCTGCACGTCGTTGGACGACACCACCACCACCACCACTCTCAATACTTGCTGTCTCATAAGCTGCGAAGCTTTAAACCATCTTAATTCCACCGCTCGATTATCGCTCAGGCCAATTCCTGGTGATATTCTGTAGTGAAGGTTCATCTTCCTAAGGGGAACACATACCTTCCCTTCAACCTTGTTAGGACCTGTAAAGGGACTACCACTTGTCTGAATCCTGGCTCCTGTGCTCGCTGATTGGCCTATTTCCAATCCTCGTCTTATTTCTGTAGGCCTCACCACTTATTCCGGAAGGACTTGGGTTGTATTTGGGTGATAAGTGTGTTGTTTGGGTTCAGTTCGGAGCACATTGTTCAATGTCTTCTCTATCGAGAACCCAGGGGACAATGTCAAGCTGCCATGGGAAAAGACTGTCCTTCCAGGCAGGAATCTTCTTCTTCACTATGTGTTGTATAGTTGTACGCCCTTCCCGAGTACTCCAGCGGCATCCCCGTAATGGGGCCATGAGAGACGAGCAAAGTATGTGCCGGAAGAGCGCGTCAACAAAGGTGCACGTCTACATGTGCATTTGATGGACTGACTACGCGACTACGTGAATCAATCGCCATCACCCAAGAAAAACCGGAGGATTATCATACTTGATTCCCCTGAATATCTAGCATCCCACTGAGGTGGAATGAGATAGAATCCTGGATGTGGGTACAGATTTAGCATAAAATAACTGGAATGTGACTTCGAAATACTTTTATTTGGGGTATAGAGAGCTTTTGATGCAGTGTAATGTCTTGACAAGGCATTTGACATGTCTGAGGCCTCGAAAATCGCATCAATTCGAGACTTGTGCATCATTAATTGAGGTCGACCATTTGAGCGAGAGGCACACGTGAGTTCTCGAAAAGGAAACTTACATAATAAGGGCGGGTAACGGTAATCAGGGCGCGGTAACTAACAGACTAGTGGCCAGCAACATCTTGACTGACTTACCCTGGGCTGAACTGACCTCCCTTAAGATACAAACAGCTGCACTGACCTGCACATACCTAGACTGACTTGCACAGACCGCTTCTAGTCACCTAGACAGACCCCTCTGGGCAGCTGCAGGTAGGTCATCTGGCCTCAGCCTGTTTCTAGGGGGCGGAATGTAGTGACATGCAGTGGAAATGGCACTGATCGGCATTAATCGGCATGCATCAGGAAAACCGGCCGACGCTTGACAGTGTTTGACAGTGCTGCATAGCATCCATAGTTTTTCTAGTAGCCATAGCTACATCCCCAATATGCAGCACTAGGACATCACTGTGGGATGCTTGACAGCTCCACACAACAACTATGGGATACTAGCTGATACTAGGCTATTGCTGGAAAGCCGGCCTGTGTGCCAGCGGAAACCATAGCTTTTATATGCCACGCAGTTTGTACGGTCCCAGTGTATTGAGCAAGAAAACAATTCTTGCTCACTCTCAATGACCAATAACAACAGAAGAACGAAACAATAGATGTATATTAGCAATATAACTACCACATGAGCTCACGAAAGTGCTACTGGTTCTCATCACAGCCCCCATGGGCGATCTCAGGTATGAACACAACGCTGGACACGTTGTCGGCAGGGCCCTTAAGCGGTGGACGAGGGTGTGCACGTCGCTCGTCACGCATGAGCACAGGCAGCATGCGCATGCCGGCACATGTGAGCTGTGCACGTGCACCTGCCACCTGCTGCCCCACTATGTGTGTGCCCGCTGTGTCCGCCTGCACCTGCAGCGCAGCACCTTACCCGCCGTGCAGTGAGGAAACTACAGGTTGATCTACATGGAGCCGTTAGATAAATGCACTGCATAATGAGAGCGGGACATACAGGTGAAGAGGATGCTGATTATGAGTGCCCAAAACCATGATCTGCGATTGCGTCTGGATGAGGCTTCGCAGGTCGACATCGAGCGTGGGGCGGCGAAGGACACACAATTGGAGAGGGGAAACAGTGCCACATGCGGGCCAAAAATGGGACGGCCGACATCAGTAGTGGAAAATACAAATGAGATTGGTGGACGCACGGGATGCCACTGCCCACGAAATCAATTCTAGCCACTCATCCAATTTGTTGCATGTTTGAGTGGGTATGTGTGGTGAAGTGCTGCGCTGGCATGACACCGGGGGCAACCAGCGAGGCATGTGAACACCAAGTGTGTTACATGCATGTGGCTCACAGTCAGAACAAAGCCCACAAAGGCGCCTTTAGCAAGTAAAGGGGGGCTTTGTTACATGCTTTATTCCCCTGCACCAGAGAACAAAGCATGCAACAAAGCCGCCCTTCGTCTGGTAAAGGTGGCTTTGTGGCCTTTCTTCCATATGCGAACCACATACGTGTAACACATGTGGTGTTCAGATACGTCGTTGGCTGCCCCCGGTGTGAGGTGCTCGTCAGCCAGGATCAAGGCGTCACAGAAGGAGCCGAGGAAGGAGGCGAAGGTCGAAGACAAAGAACAAACCAACCACGTGCCTGCCACGTGTGGCTTAAATGATTGCTCGGCTCGTTTCGGCAACTTTTCAGACCACAGCAACTCCCTTTTATTTCACGACGATATATGTCAATAGATTCTTTACTTTATCGAAAATCTAACCATTCGCCTTTACACATTACAAGCTCGCGTGCAACCACTGCCATCAGTATCTGAAATTCTCGTGTACGCCATCGCTCCGGTTCAATCTTGCATGCGTTGCAAGTTGAGTGGGTTGTTACAGGTTTTTTTTTTTTTTTTTTCTCTCGTCTTAGAACTGTTTTAAATTATCTGCATGGCTGCGTTGCTTTGAAAAGTAGGTCGCCGTTGATAGGATTGAATGACGGGAACGGAGTCCCAGTAATCTATAGCGCCAAGTATCGGCTGTCATAGAGCTTCCTAGTGCTGCATAATGCTGCATAGTGCTTGGTGCACTAATCCATAGCACTGGAGATTGCTATGAGTTACTATGGACACTATGATACACTATGGCATCTATGGCCAAATATGTCTCGGCTACGGTTTTCCTGATGTGGGCAACCAAGGGCCGTCGATGCACCTTCCACTGGACTTGGCTGGAATCTGCTGGCAATCTGTCTGGCGGTGCAGCCGACTGAACCCCACTGGAATCTGCTGGGTTCCGATGAGAATTGCACCGCTGACTAAAGCCAGTTTAATTTGGCGATAGTGACTTCCATTTTGCAGCAAAAAGTACCGTTTTTTCCGGTGGAACTCATTGCGTTGCAGCTCACTTTAATTGGTTACCACTGACTGAGTGCTCCACAATAGGAATCATGATTTACATCAGTATTTATGTACGTGTTCACTTTTCAAAAGCGCAATTACTATTACCTACCGGGAAGCCGGCCAAATGAGGCAACCGGCCACTTGGCTCCTAGAGCAGGATTGCGATGATTTTTACCTTCAAGTCGGTCTGTACGTTAGAGGATATGTAGTTGCGCCCCTCCTGTCGAAATTTCAAGCGAGTTGATGAGGTTGATGTGATGCTGTGTGCGATTTGCCGATCGGGGGGAATGCCGAACACGGGTTTTCTTATTTTGGGCATGGCATCGCTTGGCAGCAATCCTGTGTATCTTTACGACCACTTCGTCGCTCAACGACATCTGGGGCTCATTCTGTTCTGTGGACGTCTGGCTTCGTCTCGACGGTCCCCTAGCCGTCTAGTTCCGCCTCCCCATGTCGCAATTCGGACGACAATTCTCGCTTGAGCCCCGAAATTACTATCAAAGGCCGTGTCCTCGTTGCTGGCGTATTGGCCCTCATCATGGCGCGATGACTGCCAAACTTCGTATGGGTGTGAAACACAGTTAAAGCATTCCCTGGATCGCATTGATATGATTTTAGCGATTTTATTCTCCCGTCGCTGCAGGTCGCTGTAAAGAACAGCCATTTTATCCCCGCCATATTCAGCTTTTTTAGGGAAGCGGAGAGCCCCAGCGGTGGAATTGGTGGTCGTCATACGTTATTATTACCTCCTCGATGCTGATTCCAACTCACCTGGGATCCGCACTTCATTTCATCGGGGTCCACATGTCTGTCATCTCTGGCAATTAGGCAATTTTGGCGATATCGCAAACGGTCATCGTTATCATTCCAGCTATTCCTGCATGTCATTTTCCTTTTCAATATGATGTTTTCCGTCATACCATGCTGTTCAATGGCTCGTTTGGCACTCCGCTTTTGCATATAAGAGGGACACAGACCCACCTTCCTGCAGTGTCTCCACTTCTGATTCGTATCTGTCTGTTCACAACCCTCGATGCCTCCTTGTGCGCAATCTCACTTGGGCGCCCCTGATCCACCTATTGAGCATGCGGAAGTCCCACGTGTGCCCGATGACTACCTCGCCGATGACGAGGACCTTGATGACCTCCCCATCGAAAGGCGCCTCCAACTCGCTATCGCAGCCGCGGGGGCACACCTGATGTCCCAACGCAAGGCTGCCATATTCTACAAAGTCCCCCATACCACCGTTCAGGATCGCATGAACGGAGCGTTGACCCGTGTGGATGCTCATGCCCATGAACGTCGACTTACCGATGTGCAGGAGGACATTTTGGCGGAGTGGATCAAGGTCTGAATATCATATCTCTACTCATTTCAATTATCTGACACCGACCAGAGCCTTGCCAAACGCGGCCTGCCGCTGAGCCTGACCATGATTGGTGACTACGCGGCCGAGATTTTCGGATCGCCCTTGGGTGTCACTTGGCCAGTCCGCTTCAAGAAGCGCCACCCGGATCTCAAGGTCAAATGGACGACGGCGCTGGAAGCTTGCCGTGCTCAGTCCTTGACCCGACCTGTCGTCCATGACTACTTCACTCTCCTCGCTGAGACGATCGAACATTACGATATCAAGCCTAAGAATATTTGGAATATGGATGAGAAGGTCAGCCCATGCACTCATTCCCCCGGCCATTCTGACTCGTTGTACCCAGGGCATTCAGCTGGGCATCGCCGACAAGACTTGTGTGCTTGTCGACCGGGATCAGAAGGTCGTGCGTAAAATCGAAAGCGGAAACCGCGAGTTGGTTACCATCATCGAGGCCATCTCCGCCGACGGCAGCACTCTCCATCCGTCTGTGGTCTTCCAGGGCCAGCGCCGGGATTTGCGATGGGGCGAGGACAATCCTTGCAACGCTAGGTAAAATCTTGGTTTCACTCTTTGGTTTTTTCATCTTCAGCTGACGTGTTCCATAGTCTCTCAATATCTCCAAACGGCTGGACAGACCAGGAGCTCGGGGCGTTGTGGCTTGAGAAGGACTTTGCACCCGCTTTCCGCCGAGCGCTTGGATGACCCTGGTGACTACCGCCTTCTCATTTTGGATGGACACAACAGCCACTGCACCTATCGCTTCGTGAGCTTTGCACAGGTAGATACTGAGCTCTAGATACCATGTACTGTATTCATTCCGTTTCTTAGAAACATCGGATCATCATTCTCTGTCTTCCTTCCCACACGACGCACACGCTTCAGCCTTGCGACATCGGTGTTTTTGGTCCCCTCGCACACACGTGGAAAGCGAGGGTTTCCCAGGCAAGTTGAGCTTAGAAGCATTCTGCGGGTAGTCGTAACCGAAATCATGTAGCAACTTGCAATGAACGTTTTCATCGATAAATATAATCTTCTTGCGAACTATGCTGGCGCCCGGGACCTGGCGTTCCAAAAAACTACAATTCTTTCTGCCTTCCGCAAATGCAGTATCTGGCCCCTCGACGAGAGCACCATCCCGGACGAAGAGTTCAAACCTGCGCAGAAACTATACCACTCAGGCATCAATGCCAGTTGCTCCGCGTCTGCCCTCGATACTTGTTCCTATTTCGAGTTCGGGATCTTCTGGTACCTCAGCTATTTTGTCTTCTGCTCCACCGAGTACGGCATCGACACATTCTTCTATTCAATCTACTGGATCTAACACATCTGTTGCTTCAACTATCGGCCATCCCTCTGCAGACAACTCCTCGTCGGGGACCCAGTCCCATCCTTCTACTCCCCCCAACTCCATCTCCCCCATGGAACGCGAGGCGTTGCGAGCGGCATATACTATCGCTATGCCGTCACCCCTTCGTAAGACAGCATCTAAAAAAGCAGTGGAAGCCGAGAACGAAGAGCTTCGCAACCTCCTCAAGGTAGCAGGGGTCGAGCTCGAGCGAAACCATGCACAGATGGCACTGATGCAGCGGGAGAACGCAAACATTCGTCAGCAGCTACATGCCAAGAAGACGAAACGAAAGCGGGCGTACATGACTGGAAAAGCACGACTAATGACCAGCGAGGAGATGATGTCGGCATTGCTGGACGACCTACACAAGAAGCAGATGGGGGAGCTCCACTCCGAGCTGAAGAAGAAGAAGCACTTCCCCGATATTCGAGCGGCGATCCGCCAGGTGGAGAAGGACGGCAAGGCAGCTGCCGAGAAGGCGGAGACAAAGGAGGCGGAGAAGGCGGCGAAGGCGGCGGAGAGGAGGGCGAAGGCGGCAGAGAAGACGGCGGAGAAGGCGGCGAAGGTGGTTGAGAAAGCAGCTGCAAGGGCACGCGGACGTGGACGGGGTAGGGCCCGTGGTCGACGAACTGGCGGGCGCGGGCTCGGGGTAGTGGGCGAGGGTCGGGGGATGGCACCGGGAAGCGACGAGGAGGAAGAATTCAGCCAGAGTCTTCGGAATCCGACGAGAATACTGACATTGACATACCAGTAGCCAACGCACTTCCCGACCCCATTCCAGCATCTTCAGACGAGGGATTCCGATTTCGACGAGCAGGTTTTGGACGAGGATCCCATTCCCAGCGCGATAGGCCGCCTACCGCCGATGCAAGATGACTCCGACAATGAAGAAGATCTGGCGGAGGAAGAAACTGGAATTGTGTCTTTCAACGGGCACCGATGGGAGTCTCGCCGCAATCTGGAGTTCCAGGTGGTGTGGACGGACGGGGACGTCACCTGGGAAGCCTTGTCCAACATCAATGACTGCGCTGCGATGGAGGAATATCTGGCGCACCGTGACATTGACGACCCACTGCGCTTATCCAGGCGTAAATTTCTAATTAACCGCACGCTGAAGTCGAGCAATGAGTAGTTTGAGGTATCCTGGAGGCCCAGTGTATCCCCAGAAACAGTCTATGCCACTTGAAATTGTGTGACGAAAGCAGAGCGAGCGGAAAATGGCGAATGCATGGGAAGTTCCCACGCCCGGCCGGCTGCCTAGTTTCGGCCGCTTTTGGACTTGCCGTCGCAAAAATATTCGCCAAGCCATCATCACTTCATCAAATCCGGCACGCCGGGCCTCATTTCACTCATAGGATGCTAGCCTACATTCTAGAGCCCCACAACATCTGAGGGCTCAGTCTATTCATGATTTATGTCCATAAAACCCTCAAGGTGGCCGGTTAGCCGGTGGGAAATAGTACTGTAAACAGCAATCTTCATCCACTAGAAAAAAACTACAACCCAGCCATCTGGCAAGGTAAACTGTTGCATATATGCCTTCCTGCCGTAATTTAACACTCTTATTCCGGTTCCTCTTTCGCGGACGCTGGCTCTTCAGCAAAATATACAGTGATATGGCTTCTGCAGCTGCCTATCTTTATCTGGGGCATTTGTATTCAAATTGCAACACACATTTGACACACCTCAGCCCACAAAAAAATATGACCATTCATCGTAGATATGTGACTGCGCTCAGCAAGTTTTCACCGAGCGTAATGTGCTTCACATGTGTATACCAGTGCTCTGAACGTAATGCTTTGACGGTGCAGTATGTGCATGAGATCGATAAATTGTTTTGCCTTACGTTGAGTTCCAGCGATATTCAATGGATCATGGTGGAGGTGGCCAACGGCAACCGACGGAGATTGCCGCGAACTCACGTCTTATCTTTTGAGGCTGTAAGAAAAGCTGATTTTCTTTCAGGCTAAAGTCCCGGGACTGAAATCAATAGATGCGTCCTCGGCTTGCTACTTTGATTATGAAATTTCCTACTGTTGGCCGGGACGCAACCTTTTCAACGATAATCCCTCTGCCATTCCTCACCAATCAAACTCACAAAATTTCACACGGACATATACTTCGTTGTGGAACATGCAAAGTTCGAGTAAATCGGAAGGTAGGTAGTAGGCGGTGGTACACATGTATGTATGTATATCCTGTCCTCCAGCATCCTCCTAACTCGCCCAAGTACACCTATCCCATCCTTCACTGCCTCTTCCTAAACTGCACTCTTCCCACTGGGTTTGGTGAGATCCTCGTCCCAAAAACATCATCCGGTGGCCGCACGCCCTCAACCTCTGCCTTGACATCGTAGTTGATCACCACATGTGCCATTATCGCCTTCAGCTCCGTCGCCGCGAAAAAGCGTCCCTGATAATCGTCGAATGGTGAGCAAGGCCTGGTACAAATTGAGGAGATACTGACCGGGCATGCGTGTTTCCCCGTCCCAAAGGGCAGATGGTCCACACCGGTGGAGATCATCTGGCGCTTGAAGATGTCCTGACTTTGGCTATCGCTGTGATCGTGGTGTGTCATATGCTCCTCGCGCTCCCGCGCAAAGCGGAATCCGTCAAATGTGGCAGCGTTCTCGTAGTTCGCTAGTTGATAGATTATGAGTAAGTGCGCTGTAGTTGGATGTAAAAATATTTACCGTCGTCGTAATGTGTTGGCTTTGCGGCGACATTCACGTACGCGCCGTTCGGGAGGACGATGCCATTGGAGAACCGGAAGCCTTCCTTGGCGACGACTTTGCGCGACATTCCAACTATGCAGAATTGATTAGCGTCAGCGCATACAGGTAGAGTTCGATGTATACTTGGTCCGTTAGTATTGATGCGCTGCGACTCCCGCAGAAAGCTGTCGATCTTGACCATGCTGTTCAGCGCCGCCTTTGTCCAGCCCTCCTCTCTGACAACGCGTTCCGCTTCTTCGCGCATGGGCAGAAGGTGTTCGGGGTGTGTTGTCAGATCGAAGAGCGCTTGGGTGAAGGCCTGCGGGGCAGAAATATACATCAATAGGTATTCAACGGACGTCGGGCGCGCTGCTTTGCTTACCATGGATGTAGTATGAATGGCCGCCATGTTGACCGATAGTATACGTAACGTGAGTGGGCCTAACGCCCGTTGTTCGCCTTCCGCCATGTCCAGCATCCAGGAAACAAAATCATTCTGGGTATGGGCGGTATGTAATCAGCGGTCTATCAGTCAGACATCAAGAAATTTATATTTCACCGGTTTTCCAGGCCAATCTGGACCAAGTTCCCTTTCTTTGGACAGCCTCTCTTCGATAAGGGAACCCAAAAACTCTAGAGCCCTGGCGTGGCTCTTATTCTTGGCGGAAATGAAGGGACCAACGAGCCTGCATGCAACTCCTTCGTCAATCGTCGCAAGGTGCGGGTGAAAGCTACTTGCGGCCGCAGGAACGGTGGATATAACATAATTCGGTTGGCGCTGCGGAAGACATCGAGTGTGTAGGCGACGTTATTCGCGAGATATGCCTTGTTTCTGCCTATCTGGAATTAGCCGGAGAAAGCACAGGCGGATGGAGAAATTTCACATACATAATGGGAGCCCCACGAAGAGGCGATTGCTCACACGCGCAACTATTGCCATCATTGTGGGCAGCACGGGGAGAGATTTCCATTCTAATCAACGTGAAAGAGTAAGGACGCAGAACTAATTGAGTGGTGAAATTTGTCCGCACCCGATTCTTGCAATTGCAAAACATCATTGAAAGCACAGACAATCTCGTCCCTAACGTCCGGGAAACAGATGTGCAGATTTCTGGTGAGACTGGTGCGGACCGCGTTCAGATGATATGGATTGTCCGCTGAGGACTCATGAGCACTGCGTAACAATTGGAAACTCGGGGCTTACTTAGGTCACGACCCATGGTGTACTTCGCTGTAGAACGAGTAATCTGATTTTTCGATGACGCAAAAAATCAAAATGTAGCAAACCTTGGATGGTCTGTCGACGTCGGTGATTAGAGATGATGGGCGGAGAAGATTTGGCCCTCACCTCTTCTACACCCTCAGTAAACGACACGACATGTTCTGGGGCGCCGCCGAGGTCCTTGATGAGCTTAGGACCGCACACGACATACTCCCATTTGAATAAACGCGCGACTCGGAATATTCCTTCGGGATACTGGTCGTATCCACGCTGGATGAGCTCTGGAGCATTGTGGAGAAAATTGAGGGCATCCAGATAGCTTGAAAGGAACCCAGAAGATCCGACAACGGGTATTTCGTCCAACTGAGGAGGTAAGAGGCTGCTTCTGTGAGATGGATAGCTGCACACCTTCGGGTCATGAAATGCTTTGCGCAAGGAGGCGAATGCAACGCCAGCCAGCACGCCGTACAGAATAAGGAACCCTAGGTCGTCCATGGGTAGATGGTCTCGCTGGCAGTTCAGGGAAGGGGATGCGGGACAGGTGCTCTGGTTAGCCGACGTTCGAGCTATTTATGTGTCAATGCCAGTCATAAAAGAAGGACAGTCACTCAGGTTGATGTTTGCGGCCCGTCAGCCTGGAAAAAATTGCAATAAAGTAAGATAAAATAACATGGTTGGTGGATGTCTGAAGAATTGTTCAAGGGGCGTGCCTAACCGGCTTCCAGGCCCTGCGATTCGGAAAAGGGGGGGGGAGAGGTAAAACCTCGACGGGCCTATGACCTGAGAAAGATTATGCGCGGTGCTTCTCGAAGGGCCGACTCCTGTAAGGTTCCGGATACTCGGACCGCCGCAGCCGTCCTCTCGCCTCCGTCTACTTACGCACCCGAGACTCTCGACTCACCCTGACTCTGTAGTCTAGTCATTATGTGTCCTACTGATAGTTATTTCAAATTCTTCGTAGTCTATATAAACTCTCGTGTAAATAGCCTACTTTAGTATACTTCCCTGAACAAGGAGCACTTACCTCCGTTCTCTTGTTCCCCCCTCACTAAGTTCCTCATTATTTGTGTGCTTCACTCCGAAAGGACTCGAAGCTTCACACCGACGTTGAAGTCGGTTCACAGTAACCAATAAACTAAGGGCCTACTGTACTATTTAATTCAATTCGTCGGTCACACGTCACAGGCTCCCAAATCGACGAATAATTTCGCGCCTGTCACAGGTCACCGAGGCTGAGCGCGAACTTGTCAAGAAAGTCACAAAATCGCGAAAAAAAACGCGTCCAAAATCTTTTTGTTTTCTTCGCTGACGCGCTCTGATGTTGGAATGGCCGCGGCGCTCACACAGCTGCCATTTCTGACGTGATCGGAGAAACTCGTCGCTCGACCCTGAAGCACTGTGAATTGGACTGGCAGCTCACAAAACCTTCAAGTTCTATTGAAACTACTTGGTAGATAAAGGGAGCTCAATACCAGGAACAGGGATATCCTGGTCCTTGTTGTCGGTGTGGTGCCAAAACTTGCCCGCGTATTTGGTGTTGGGGTGACGCGTGCGCATCCCCCGGCCCTTGGGTGCGGCCTCTCATCAGAAGTATCCTCGGCCGGCATCTCTGCGTCAACATCCTCAGCGTCCACTGGAAACCAGACCGACAGATCCACCGGCTTGTTTCTACTGGCGGCCTTTGCGAACACGTTTGGTGATGACATGCTCGACGACCTCGTGAGTAGGGATCTCGGAGTCGTCGTTTCCCATCTCCTCGTCCTCGTGGCGTTCCAGATCCTCCGGTACCGCCTCGCCGTCGCCAGGGCAGTAGTCGTGGGTAGATTTTGTCTGTAGGTCATTCCAAAGTTCAGGTTTGTCGTGCTTCAAGTTGACGAGGGTCTGGTTGGTCTCGAAGGAGGCCATGTAGGCGTACGAAAGATTACGACCACCGCGGATCGCGCACATGGACCACGACTGATGGAATGCGTGAGCAGATCACGTTAGTCTAGGGGCCCACTCACTTTCAAAATTAATTCCGTGTCCTGAACCGCTTTGTAACCTTCCCAGATCCATCCTACACTGACGTCTCGCAGCACGTTTTTGGCTTGCACCCGCGCCAAACGGCTTGGATGGGCTTGGGCTTGAATTTAGGTGGGAACACCCGCCCAAGCACGACATTTCGGCTTGCAAGCTGTTTTGTCGGCTTGGCATCAGCCAAAAAAAAAACATCGGCTTGCGCACGCTACTCATCGTTTGGCCTTCGGGGGTTGTATGCCGTGTCATAGATATACTATTATAGTTTCTTAGAAGCCTCGCTGCAGGCAAGCTTTCATAAATTTTCAATGCTTTCAGTAAATTTCTCACCGCCGCAACTAATGATGAGCTCACTTGATTATCCACATCCAAGCCAGTGGGCTTGTCCACGCACGCTGATGGAATAGACCTCTGAGGATGCACTGAAAGATAAATGACGACGAGATCAGTACCTGATATTGGGAAATTCACAAAACCAGCAACGAACTCACCCCATTTTTCAACCACAAGATGGTTCGAATTCTAGGGGAAAGTCTCGGCTCCAGAGGATTGGATTGAATGGATATGGTGGTGGAACGGGTCAGAGTTATGTCGGCAATCTCTGACATCCCCATAGCATGTTCTTACCAGGCTAATCAACGGCTTGTCCTCGGCACGAAAATCTATCCGCCCTGTTCAAAATCAAATGAAACAAGCCGCGATCTGTTTAGAAATCAGTCGGTTTCAACCAAATGAGGTACGATCTGGCAAAGGAGATTGACACTCATAAGCGGCGCTGCGGGCGTCGTATTTGTTGGATTCTGCCTTGCTCGCAATTTGCAAGTCGATTTGAGACGATCAAAACCAGCAATTGATTCAGAGAGCAAGTACGAAGGGCCGGTGATCTATCGTTTCGTTTCAAGAAAATCGCAGCACTCAGCACTGGAATCAAAGCCAGTCAGCACAGGTTGACGAACGTCGCGGGCACGTACAGTGGTTAATTCACTCATGGACGGAGTTAGCCCAAGCGAGGGAGGCCGGCGCGCTCACGGCAATCGTCACAGCAGGGCTCCAGCATCGCGAGGTCGAACGGTACATCCTGCGCAACCAGCTCCTCCTCAACGTTCCTGCGCGTCGGCAGCCGAAAGCCCTTGCCCTTCCCCGCGGCGGGACCTTCGTCCGCAAACGTTTGCCGCGGCCATGCGCGCGCGCTGGTATGCCCGCTCCTCCGCCAACTCCGGCGGCGTGGGGGGCGCGAATGCGGAGGCGCCCTCGACGCGCAGCGTGGATGTGGATATCGTGACGTCGTATTCGGCCTCGAATTGGCGTATGAGCTGAGCCGGGGGTGACGTCTACTTTCATGTACCGCGAGCAGAAGTGCAGGATCGTGAACATGGCGTTCACGGCGGCGGGGTCGCCGGAGACCATGGCGCGGCGGCGGGCGACAAGGAACACGGGTTGTGCTATGCAGTAGAGTGTGCTAGTTAGAATGCGTTGGATGAAAGGGTATTTGGCATGTGGAGCGTACCACCGGGCGGGAAAAATATGCGTATAGATCTGGTCATACCGGGTCCCATGACGAACTACAAATCGTCAGCGGGGATGGACTGGATGGATAGATGCTCGGCTGACGTGATAGTCTTGCAATTGAGAATCCGGTTTGCTAAGAAACTCGATTTGCCGTTTCAAAGCGGGGGGAGCGAACATAGCGGTCAAGTGGTGCGGGGCAGCCGATAAACTCAGTGGGATATTTAGGCTCCGGCATGAGGAGCGCAGGATCAAAGCGCGAGACGCCGCAGAACTTTTTGTGGTCTTGCCAGTCTTTCTTCTGGCAATCACTGCATTCCGGGAGACGGTATCAGTCAGCGAATGGTGAAACGAATTCAGGATGATCGACCCACCTGGAACAATAGCGCACGAGGCGGCACCTCCCACAGCTCTTCAGATCGTCGCGCCCCATTACGCGGTGACATCCATAGCACGCGTACTGTTTGTTCGCGCAGTCTGCTTTGTATTTCGATCGGACAGCACGAAGCTCCGAGGCGGACTTGCCGGCCGCAGCCGTGAATGTGGAGGATGGCCGTTCGTCTGGCGCCCTTCGGTACGGACAGTGGTGAGCGACCATACTCGTCGTTGGCTGGCAGGGAGGAGCGGGAATGTTGTGCTATCGTAGGGTCAGCCAGGGAGGGAGGCCCGAAATCTGCTGAAGGGACGTACGTAGGCTTCCAGTACACCGTGCAGCGTTTCAACAAGGTAAAATGTGCGGTAGAGCCTCGACTCGTAGAACTTGGCGCTCGTGTAATCAGCATCCAGGCCACAGCTGGAGGGGAAATCGTTTGTGATGTACGGATGCGGGAAGAGGTACAGACTCTCGTTGCGAGCACCGGCGGTGGAACTGTGCGCAACGAGACGTTTAAGCTACATATATCGTGAGCAGGCGTCTCGAACTTGGAAAACAAGCTGAACACGCACCATGCGAATGAGACTGTATTCGCCATCTCCGGCGAGACCGCTGACCGTCGCTTCTGGACATCTGAGGCGGCTCTGCTCCGGCAGCGGAGCACATGCAGCACGATAGAGACCCTCCAGAACGAGCTCCTCCCTCCTATTCGCGTCAAGAGCGGCCCATTCGGATTCGAAAGGGCCATATACAATTTCATCGAGCACACGGGCCACGAGATACTCCTCCTCCACGATAATGTGCTTAATGAGGAGCGCCAGGTTTTGATTGAGGTCCATCAGATCCGACTCCCTGACGTTCCGCGCGAGCTCAGGGAATTGGCGTGTTATGGAGGGGTTGCGCGCATAAGATGAATATTCGAAAGAGATCTCGAGCTCGCAGTGTGCATTCCATGCAGCACGATTTGTGTGCTTGTCCGGTCGCTTCTTTTCGCTGAGTTCAATGGATGCCTGAAAAAACTGAAGAAATTCCTCGAAGGACGGTTCTGGATCGCTCGCTGGGGACATGGGAGACAGAAGGCGGAAGCGCTCGAGTGAAGGAAGGAGACGAAAAGAAGCAAGGATTTGACCTTGTTAGCAATCAACTGAGAACCCAGAACTTACGTACACGGATTGCGCTGTGGTCGATTCTGAATGTCGACTTGAGCCCGGAATGAAGAATGCTGATGTGCATGCTATTAGACCATGTTAATAGAGTCGGAAATTCGAAGGTACGCCGAAAAGATAGAAGTTTGCAGCTTCGCAAGTTGGTTACAGGAGATTGGAAGAGACGGTCGGAGATCAACCAAATCCGCTTAGACAGAAATCCAAGCTGGTGATGCAGGTTGATGGGAGCATACTAAGTCCCAACCAATTCTTGAGGAGCCCGCGCAGACCGAAGTCATGGTGGCAAGATGAAAGACTTGAAAGAGGCAGTCCGCTTTGTGATGGGAAGTTCCGACAGTCCTTTCGTTAAATAAGCTTGCCATCGAATTTGAGTTAACTTTATTCGGCCTGGGGGTTCCAAAGCTCGCAGCACTTGATCAAATAGAAAGCCAAGACTGAGGATGTGTCGACTTTGACGTTTAAATTATGAGTTTCATCCGCCGACTGGCACCAGGGACTGGGAAGAGAGCGAGGGGCACATGGAACAGAGTGAGGTTCAGTGAGCCCAAAACGACAGCCCTGAAAACAACGCGGAAGACTCAAAGATAACGGGAGCAACAATGAGAATAGGCGCGCCGATGTATTTTGAGAACGTGATTAAGGATCGACGAGCATGGCTTTAAAGTTTACAAGCGCTCGCCGGCGCTTCGCGCCGGCTCCCACTTCTGCCGGAATGATATATTAAAAGCGGAGTTTAAAAAGCTTCAGACGGACGGACAGGCTTAATTTTATAAATAGGGAGATTCTCATTCCAAAAGCTTCCGCTGGAATGAAAATGGTGCTATTTTTCTTTCTTTCAGTTCCACCGCACGCTTGGTGTAGAAAATTTGACATGCCGAACTTTAGCAACCATCGCTGCTTCTCCCGCGCTGTGGGATCTCACAGAGCGCCAATCGAAGGCAAAAAGCGGCAAATGTTTGGGAGATCGAAAGTAACGGAGTTCCACAATAGGAGCAGATTCCATTTCTCCCGACGCAAGGGCTATCTGGACCGTATTGACTGTTACCTGGCGTCTGTGGAACGATGCCAGGAAATCCAAGGGTATTTTAAGCTTCGCTGCTAGCCCGAAGGCGGTCAACAAACACCCGCGGAATCAAGTTCATAGGCGCTGTACCTTGGCGCTCTAATTCACCCCACTTGGAAGTCTCACATCACCGCCCAGGTCCGCAACATGCGGAGCCATCCACGCCGGAATGTATTTGCGTCCGAACACAGACTCCGCGACCATCTCGGTCCCATGAAGCTCCACTGCTCTACGACGGAGCGCACGAGCTGCGAAGTAAGCTGCACAAAAATCAGACCACATTCCTCGTCAAATATTCGGGTAACAAACACGCGATGGGGATAATGCCGGCGAGGACGATCTCGATCCCCAGCGGGATGCATTCGATATGCTTCAAGAACCTTGCGGTCGCGCAAGATGTGCGCGAGATGGATAGAACAGAGGGGCTGGAGGTTACACTGAACCACAGGAGGACTAGGATTTCGGGGTTTGGATGCGCAAAATGATATAAACAGTGCGCGACGTACTGTACACCATCCACATCGGAATTTGAGCGAGGAGGACGTAGTATTGGCCTCCCACACGCGAAAGGGAGTTGTCGGATCCGGAGGAGCGGGCGAAGGAGAGCCTGGATGAAGCGATTCAGCGATCGGTGAAACGGCCATGGAGATACAGACATTCGGTGCATGGTTACAGCCGTAAAGAACGAAAAGAGGATCAGCCCGCAGAGTAAGGCCACCGCAAGCACTGGAAGGAAAGTGACCATTAGAAATGTCTCAAGAGGTGTGAGAGGAGCGCGCCATCGCCATCTCCTTCTGGGCTGAAGAGGATCAATGTAGCCACATTGCACGCAAGCTGAACGATGGAGAGCGTATAGACGACCCGCTCCAGGTTGCCTGGTTTCCAAGGTCAAGCGGAAGATCGGTGAATGGACGGATACTGACGATAGTGGACGCAGAGCGACATGATGGATGTGGGAAGCAAGAAATCTTATGTCAGTTGACGGCAGTGATTGAAGCGTTGCTGCCCAGAGATCCGTACTGAGCGGGAACCCACGCAACCCTAGCGGAGTCGGGCGGCATGCCGCATCCATCACTCGTCCAGCGCCCAAGAATTGATTTGCGCTGTGCTTACGTTGGCGTTGGTCGGATCGCGGATGTTGAAGTTGTATCAGTCGAATTGAACCAAAACCAACCTACGCTAGGCGAAACAAAAAAGTACAATTGAGATGTCCGAAACTTCGAGCCAGAGTCGGTAGTTTACTTCGTCTACGATGGTCACCTAACAGAAAACAGCAGTCAGCTTTCCAATGTCCATTGGGCGGTGTATGACAGAAATGGCAGACCATATTTCGGAACCTCTACCCGCTTCGCCCCGGATTTCAAGGATCCGTTCCACTCCATGCGCGATGTCTTCCTCGGTGTGATCGGCCGAAAGGTTATTCGCAAGCTCACGAACGGCGTCCAGAATGCGAGGGCTATTCGTCCGCAGAGGAATCACCCAGAAGCGACATTCCTCGCTGTTATGACCGCCTGCGCCGATCGCAACATGGAGTTGAATCCGTCAATGACTGTCGCGCACGCGAGCGAGGATATCCGTTCACTCATCGCCCGCGTGTTCTAGGGCCTTGGCGATCGGTGAATCTGCGATGGACTGGACGGATAGTCGAAACGGGTCGAAGATCGTGAGAATCAGCTCATCGCCTCTCGTCATTAGAGCGGCCTGTTGTTCGTATATGGAGCGAATGATGGCTACGTAGTCCTCGAGGACCAGTGCTCTGATAAACTGCCGTTCTCGATAGCCCAGATAATTCAAGGCGCAATCGGCTATTGATTCAAGATGTCTGATAAGTGACATGGAGAAGAGAAGGTTGAAGAAGCGCACCCATAGCCAATGGTGTGCGCGAACCACAACGATCGCGATGTCCACCACGGTTCCAATCCGCAATCTAGCACTGTTAGTTACAGTAATAGCGAGTGTGACATCCGAGGCATTGTTGACACTGAGACCGATCGTGAAGTTTTCCGCACCAACGCGGGCGTTCAATTTTTGTCCGTCGACAATGAAAGGAAGAATCCACCTCGAGATTCTTACAAGCCTTGAGCGATTGGAGGTGAGGCAGACGCTGCATCAACCCAACACGCTGTTCGGCTCGGTCGATGAATGTAGCCCAATCGTCGAATACTCCAAGCGCTTTAAACTCTTGGGATTGGTAGACCCCTTTAACATCGCCCAACACGTCGACGGTTGCCACTGAGATGTTTTGTCGATCGTGGCCAAGAAGAATACGAACTACAGCAACACACGCCGGGGCGCACTCCTTGTTGCGCAGTGTTTCAAACAACTGCTTTCGCAGTGCGGAAAGAGAGCCCCCCTGTACACCGTCCCGGGTTCCCAGAAGGAAACGCACGAGACAGCGCACAAGGAATTTAAGGTCCCGTGCAAGTTGTCGATAGTGGACCAGATAAGTCATTACAAGAGACGCCAGACTATCCATTGTTCCGGCAAGATTCTCGAGCAGTCCAGAGCCATAGATCATCTCTGCGAGTTGAGAATCAGTGGAGTCTAGACCGTGGTGAAGGTCGCCAGAACGGGGAGAGGATCTTCGAGCAGCGGCGTCCCAGGTAGCAAGACCAAGCCTTGGCTAGGACGACTCTGAATCCAACATTCGTCGAAGTGAAAGCGGGTATGGGGCCGTCAAAGAGTTCAGAAACAATCACGATAAATTGGCTGTACGTCCAGTAGTCCGAGAGCCGGATGGTCGACAGGTATCCCCGATGTTCGTGCATGAAGTAGAGCCATGGCCAGATACGTGGGAAACCAGGCCCAAAATCTGCTGCAGGCCTTGTCCCGACCGCCCATGCTCATCGCCCACTGCACGGCCTATGGAATCTCATGACATTTTAAGGTCCAAAATTGCATACGAAGCCTCTGACGTGCGTTACATGTCCCTTGTGCCCGGATCCCTTGAGCTCAGGCTGCTCTTCAATACAACGAGGTACGAGTTCAGATTGTATTGAAGTCTCTGTCTGCGAGAGACTAAAGCTGCTCAGCTTTCTGAAGGCTTATGCTATTCCCTAACTTAGCGGGTTCATTGCAAGTGATTCGGTTCAACGAACTCCACCAAAACTCCACTTGATTTTCTCAGATAACGGCTGAAAGCCGCAAGACATTGTCGAACTGTTGCACCATTCGGTCGGTCTGTCGATGTGTAGTACTTCTATGGGAAAGTGAAGGTGCGCACCTGCTGTGAATTCGGTACGTCAGATTGACTTGTGTTGAAGATCCGCAGGCAACGGATTTTCGAACTCTTATCAAGTCTCTGCCCGGCGCCCGCCTAGTGTATGTGGATTTTGAGAGCTGGAATGGCTCCCAAGTCACGGGCGCTATTCGGTGTGTCGTTCGCCTCCAAAGAAAGACATTGAATCTACCAAATGCAGAATCCGAAAGTTCCGGAGGCTACAAAACATTCATACTCGGACAGTACGCGTACGTCGTATATTTCATTCACACTAGTTTAGTTGTCTCTCGAGCGCGCTTTGACAGTGGCTTCTATTGACTCTGTCGACATAAGTAATGAATAGTTCGCTGTACATATTTTCCCCCTATAAAAGCCACCCAGACTGACGTTCTTGCTACCACTCCAATGGCCCTCCTCGGTACGCATTGCATTTTCACAGAGAATAGACACTCACTGACCATCTGCCTCAGTGATTTACGCGTTCTGTTCCTTGCTCCTTGCTAGCGTCGCCCACTCTGCTCCTGACCCTGGTATGGCTTCCACATTTCGAGGACTGTCACAAATATTAATGTTTCATTATCATGATCATTAGTCTCAGCGAGCAATGCGACCGCAAACCTGGCTCCAGCTGCAACTTCCCCGCTCACCTTTGCTGCCTCAAAATGGATTTGGACGGCCTCTAGCACTGCTGGCGCGACTGTCTCTCTCCGCAAAGGCTTCACACCGCCCCTTGGAAAATCTCTTATCGCGGCCGAAATTATCGTTACCGCCGACTCCCACTTGACCTTTTATGTTAACGGGGAATACGTCGGATCTGGAACACCACCGAACCGCGGGCGGTTTGCCCAAAGATTCTGTGTCGACCTCCTTCCCAGCTTCAATGTCTTCGCGGCTACTGGCATCACCCCAGCCCCAGCCACCGATGGAGGGCTGCTTGCGACCATCCTTCTCACGTATTCCGACTTCACCACCAGCACTATCGTGACGGACAGCTCCTGGCGCGCCCACGCAGGCACTCCTCTCGGATTCGAGCAGTTGTCCTTCGACGATACCGCCTGGCCCGTTGCCGCAGTCGCCGGCTCGTTTGGCGACGCGCCCTGGCTCGAGGTGAACATCCCTGCCGACCCGCCCGTGATCACTTTCGACCGCGCTCAGTGGATCTGGACGGACGTGGTCCCTGCGAGCGGCACCCTCCCCGCCGGTCAGCGCGCCTTCCGCCGCACATTTACGCCTGCGCCGGGCCAGGTCCCCATGTCCGCCAATATCATCATCGCGGTAGATAATCTGTACACGCTGTACGTCAACGGCGTGGAGGTCGGCGCGAGCAACGGGTTCAAGGTCGCGCATCACCACGTCGTCAACTTTGCCCCCACGACGTCAGAAATTGTGCTCGCGGTGCTCGCCACTAATAGTGCGGCAAGCACTGCAGGCGTGCTGCTGGCCATGGAGGTCAACATGGTGCCGAGTGGGAGAGCAAATTGCACTGCGGGTGCGTTCCTCCTGAGCGATGCTGGGTGGGTGTCGACCAAAGGAGCGATACCCACCGGTTTTGAGCAGCCTGGATTTGACGACTCGGCTTGGCCGGCGGTTGTGGCGGAGGCGAACTACCCCGCCGCGCCTTGGGGAACCAACACTATCGCGGCACCGTCGGCTCCCGTAAACGTCTGAACTCGGCTACCTATTCGGACCTCCGCGTATTTTCTTCCATGAAGTCTTTCTTCCACCCAGTTTTCTTCTCGAAGTCCTGTAGGCCTAGGCGTTATCACCCCTTTATTAAAATTACGTGTGTCTGTCCATTTTAAACTCCGCCATCTTTACCATCAGCTCCGGCATCACTTGCCGAGAAACCGCAGGATCACTTGCCTCGACCGAAGTGGGGGCGCGAAGCGGCCCCCCGCGCTCTTGTTGATTTTTTACAATATTAGTTCGTTTTCTTCGCAGCCGTTCAAAATGGGTTCTTCATTTTTCAAATTGTCTGGCTGGTTGATGATTTGCCGCAGGGCGTTGATAGCCGGCGCCTGCACCGTATTCTTCGAAAAGATGTCTCGTTCCATGTGCTCACTCCACGTAACGCGCACCGTATGCTTGTTGGGTCTCTTGGACTTTTGGTGGCACTTTTCCGCCGTTTTGTCGAGCTTAATCTTGTTGACACGAGCGCGGAGCTCCACCATCTGGGCGCCATCGATTATGGAGTGAGTGATAAAGAAGGATCTACTGTAAGTACTTGTACTGAGGCAACCGTCACGGTAACGGAGGGGTCCGTTGCGTTGCCCAAAACGCACCTTGTAATGGTCACGATGCCTCCGGTTACCTTCGTCAAGACTGTGACATGGCCTGGAAATTTCCGAAATGTTTTTTTTTTCCTGCCAAAATATTGTCAAAATGGGGTGAAAAAATCGCAAATCAGCCCCAGTGCTCCTCTTGTTAGCCCCAAAGTCTCAATTTGTATTGAAATCAAGGCCATCAGTGTACATACAAGAGGGTCGGTTGCCCAATTCTCCACTGTCACGGCGAAATCCTGGCTGGTTGTTCAATACAACGAGGTACAAGTTTAAATATGTATTGAAGTGTCTGGCTGCGAGAGACTAGGCTGGTTGCGTTGTCCAAATTTTTTGATGGTGTCACGGTGGGTCGGCCGGTTGCCTCAGTACAAGTACTTACAGTATTTACCTATGTGAGGGATTCCAAACTTGGCCTGACCATGTGCTGTTAGTGGGCAGTGGAGATAAAATACCATATGCTTGAATTGTGCCTGGATATCCGTTCAAAGGACGAAGGCGCAGCCTTGTTAATGGGAGAGTGTAATCGGTACGAGACCGAAAGGAAAACGGAGTCCGAACTCAAAAACCGTTCAACCAACCAAGGATTCCTTGCACGTTTCTCGTCATTGTAGGCGTTATTGATTATTCACAATATTAGTTCTTTTTCTTTCGCAAAGCGGTTCGAGGTGCGTTCCTCGAAAGCTTACTTTGAAGATTCAGCCATTTCGCACCATAAACAGTTCTCTACCATCTCCACCTGTCAAAGAGAGAACACGTGTTTATGGTCTGACTAGGGAGACTAATTTCGCACCAAATCCTGCCGAATTGGCGAAGGTGATGGGATCAAGGCTCGATCTTCTTCACGACGACTCTCGACGCCTGCACCGATTCATCCGGTCGTGGGCTCAGCGATACGGAACGGAGCATGTTGAATCCGCTTTCTGACACACTTCGGCTGTCTTGGGTCAGCAGACTTGCTTTCTTCCCCGCTTGTGGGAATGTTTTGCAACGTGCGGCGGAATTTCAAATCAGGTTTGGGACGCTATCTAGACGACGTCGGCTGTCTGGGTCAGCAGACTTGCTTTCTTCCCGCTGGTGGGAATGTTTTGCAACGTGCGGCGGAACTTCAAATCAGGTTTGGGACGCGATGTTGCGATTTTGGGGCCAGGAATTGGGTTAAGGCACACACCTGGCTCCTCGAGGCGTCAGACTTTTCTGCATCAATGCCTGAGACGTTCTTCACCACCGACTGTCAAATGCGAATCACGAGTTGGGTGCATGATATCATTCTGGAAGACTGGAATACGCAACCACAGGTCAGCAGAGCGTCTTTTGTCATATATAGTGACTTCTCCTACCCTCTCCCCCGTATAACATTTTGTCGTCCGCGAAACATGCTTTTACGAACTCTAGGAATCGGACGCCTCTTGGCCACGGCTCTCGCCGTGGTGCCGTTCTCCACCGTAACTCTTGACTGCGCGTTTCATTTCACAATCTTCTTTTTGCCTGAACTGATGGGCACTCCAGATGGCACCTTCACCGGGCTCACCAATGCTTCTACCGGCATCATCTACTTCCGTGGCGTGCGTTTCGCCGACCCACCGCTTGGAGACCTGCGCTGGCGGGCACCTGTATCGCCGCCATCGACGCATCTGGGTCACGTAAATGCTTCACAGGTGCTTCACCCATTATATTATCGTTTCAATTTGCTAGAAGTGACTTGAATCCTGCCAGTTCGGCCCGGCGTGCATCCCCACCTCCGCCAGCGACGCAGTCCTGGGAGCGACGAGCGAGGACTGTCTTTTCGGGAATGTGTGTACTCTAAATCTGTAAGGCCGAGGCTGTGGCGTCTCACGCTCGTGAATAGGTATTCATCCCAATTACCACGCAGCCCACAAGCAAGCTTCCGGTGCTGGTGTATTTCCACGGTACACATCTTCTCCCTGCTTCCCGGATTACAAGTGTGTCTGATATTCTTAATATAGGCGGCGGATTCGAAGCAGGGAGCGCCGTCGGCGCCCCGCCGGATGAGCTCATCCAAGGTTCGGCAAAGCCGTTCATCTTTGTCACTTTCCAGTATCGCCTCGGCCAGTTTGGGTTCCTAGGTGAGTGCCGTCGTTCTGCTAAATATCGTACTGTGGCTGACCAAATGACTTGTAGGAGGAAGCGAGGTCGCGCAGGATGGACTGGCGAATGCGGGATTATGGGATCAGGTGCGAGTTGTGCTCTGTACAATTTTGACTCATGAATAAATCTGTCCATCGCAGCGCGCCGCGCTGGAATGGGTCCAGCGGTACATTAGTTCATTCGGTGGTGATCCTGGGTGCGTTTTGTTCCGTATATCTCAGTGTTGTTCTCATTTGGGATGCAGACAAGTAACGATATGGGGGCAATCCGCGGGCGCGGGCTCGACCATGTATCATGTACGTCTGTCTGTCCACGCCCCAGCTCCCTTGTTGCCTTGTTACATTGTTCCTCATTCTCCTTGAATCAATTTGAATACTCACTGAACGTGAACTTGGACTGCAGCTCATCGCCGAGGGCGGACAAGACAAGCGCCTCTTCCACCGCGTTATGGGTGACAGCCCACCCCTGCTCGCCATGCCTGCAAACACAGACGCGTTCGTCGAGAATCTATTCGCACAGTTCGCCGCCCTCGCGTGCGTCCACTCTTCCCTTCAATTATTCGTATCCGCATTTCCTCAATATTTCACAGAGGCTGCGGCGGCATCACGAACCCATTGTCCTGTCTTCGTGCCGCCCCGACCGATCGCCTCGCCCTCGGCGGCTTCTCGACGCTCGCGAACCGCATATCCGCGTTGTTCCCGCTCGGGCCCATTTTCGATGGGAAGTTCATAACGCAGCGCCCGGTCGAGGCGTTCAGGAACGGGCACTTCGTGAAGGTACCGGTGTTTTTCGGGTGATTGACTTACCTTCCTACACGACACACGAAATTCTATATTTTGTCAGATCCAACACGAACGAAGGCACGCACTGGTCCGCCGAGTTGCACAACCCCGCCGCGAACACGTCCGAGCCGAACGCCACCGAGGACACGGTGTTTAACTTCCTCGCGGGGCAGTGGCCTGGTTTGACGCGTGCGACCTTCGCGCGCGCGACGAGCGCGGCGCTGTATCCGCAGACAGACTTTGCGAATTTCAGTCTACAGGGACAGCAGTTGTATGGTGAGATGCGCTTCATATGTACTGCAATTTTGATTACCGGGACGTTCCGGGATGCGGGGCTGGATGCGTTTGGGTATCAGTGCGTCATCATTACTCCTCGTCTCCGGATGGTAGGCTGACCTTAACTGCTTCTGTAGCTGGGATAATCCGATATTGGGCTCGGACCATGCGGCGGAACTGCAGATGTTCTACAACCTTGCTGAGGTCTTCGACCCACTGGATGCAGAACTGGCGGTCGCGATGCGCGAGTATTGGACCAGCTTTGCGACAGATGGGGTGCCAAGGGCGAAGGGCTCACCTGTGTGGAAGGTGCGTTGCTGAGATGAAAGCTCCGCTCCCTTTCTGTCCCGCTGATTGATTCCTATAGACGGCTGGGACCAACGGCAGCCCGCGCATGCTGCTGCACCCTGGGCAGGTCGGGATGGAGGACGTGAACGAAGAATTGGAGGAGCGGTGTGCGTTCTGGCATAGCCGCGAGTTGATCGAGGAGTTGGATACGTGAAGAACAAGAACAGGAAGCTGATTCAATTAAAATGTAAAATGATATTTCCTGTGACCGAATTGGAGGAAGCTGTTGAATAGCAAGTACATATTGTGTGAGCGACGGTCTGGATGCAAACATCAATTGCTGGCGCATCAGCAAAGAAATCGACCAGAAGAATCTCTCGTTTGGTTTTTGGCTTTAGCGAGAATTCAACCTCAACCCAACCTCACCCAACGCGCTTTAGCAAATAATGCTCTCCAACAGAGCGTTGGAGCTGGATGATATGGGCCTGACCCGACAAGTACGCCACTGTGGACTCTGAACACTGTTACAAACGAGGAACCATGAAAACCTGTAGGAAAGCCGAAAGGCTGAAACACGGAAGAATCGGCCGATCAGGATCCTCCGGAGTAAAAGCCAAAACGCGGGCGATCTACGTACTCACCTTTGTGCCACAATCCTTAGATCAAATAATATTGACTTTTCTTTCTTCATTGTCCGAGTTCTGGGAGAAGGAGCGGCGGTGATCATGAGTTGCCATTTTGAGGAAGTAGCATTTTGGACTGGAGCCTGTACACACATCCGCGTTGACCGAACTGACCGTCACGTCCCATTATTTGCATATTGACTGGATAATTCTAATGAACCCGGATTCTCGAGAATCCCTCCCTGTTTAGGCAATTTTTGAGAACTCCTACATTAACCGTTCTTTAAACGATTACCTCGGCGTGTCATTGTACATGTTTGCGCGCATCCCCATCTGGGTTATCCCCTTCCTTCCGTTTCTCCCGTCGACCCCATATCTCGGCGTCAAAGTTCCTCTGCGCAGTCTCATTATTCGTTCTTCAACGAGATGGTAGAAAGGCTGTGCAATATCCTCAAATAATCTTACTATTTCGGACTGGGAACCTGGCCACCTTAGAGGTTTTGGCCTCTCAGCAGCCGTGGCGAGCGATTTTCCCAGTGAATATGAGCTTAAGATGACGGGCGCACATCCTGTGAACAATTTGATCCCACTTCAGCGCGTTTTCGCCAAGTTTTGAGTACATGGCAAAATTATTTCCATCGGAGGTCCCGAAAAGGCAATGGACACGGAACCTGGCCACCCCCACGAATCTGTTGTTGCCGGCTAAGTTTGTATCCTTGTGGTATATAAATCTGTTCAAGGAATTGTAGACATTGAAATAGCCCATTGAACCTACAACAACTCTGGAACTAAGTGCTTCCAACGAGAGGTAAAAAAGGCGGGATCCAGGACGGTTTTAGCCAAAATAGGTTACAGGGAGGTTCTTAGAAGGTCAACAGACATACCTAGACCCGCTATTCCACTCCTGCATCATGGTTATGAGAACACAATGTTTAGACTTCGGTACCACCAAAATTTGGGTGAAATTCTGCACCAGATGCATTGAGGGAGGTATTGGGCAAATAAATTCGGGGATATATTCAGAATTGAACCTTCACCTATTGAGGCAGACTGTGCCAAGTGCTGGACTCAGAGTGTCAAAGGGTCATTTGATATAACGTTGTGTTGTGGTCCCCAAGATTGAATGGTGATCGTTTACGGGAATTTAAGACGGAAGGAGTGGGGAGATAGAGACCTTAGAGAGAAGCTTGTGATCAGGGAAGAAGAACGAGCCCCCGAAGTCATAGATTGACAAAGAATTGGTGGAGAAAGGACTGGGATGGCTGCTGTCAGCAATGGCCTCTCGGTTGGCTAAACAGTGAGTAACCAGACAAGAACCCCAACCAGGATAAACCCGATAGACGCTAATAGCTCATGTGTTCCCTGAGCAGTACAACCAACCATACGGTGTCCTCCCTAGGAGACTGTATATCGTAGGTTGGGATGCAAGGCAGAACCTGGAACAAGTCAAAGAGGGTGTGATATCCACTCAGGTATAAAACCCAGGGTGTGGACACAACCTGCAATACAATGGATAGGAAGTAGGACAGGGTGGAGACAATGCCTATGTCAAGCCAAGGTAGAAGCCTGAGATTAGGTGAGGTAGAATCTACTGTAGATGGAGATTCTACTGAGCTTATATAGGCTTCAAATAAATTAAAAGTGATTGCAGTTGGTCGTGATCAGTGCCTGTACCGCAGCATTAAGGAGTGTTAATGCTGATACTCCTGGACTCCTCTGTGTCCGTTTCCATAGCGTCGGAGAGGACTTAGGAGACCCAATGTTCGGGTTTCCTAGTCCTTAATGTGTCACAATTCGAGTGTGTTTCTTCTGAAACATATGACCGCGCCTCGCATGTGACAACACCATCAGCCTGCCTGCTGACAATTACCGAAGCAACAATCAAGGAAGTCACCGAAGACTCGGGTTAGTTAATTATAAACGGACAATTGGTTGGTACGATCACTAGAACACATGCCATACACATGAATAGTTATATTTACATGGACACATTACATATGTTAGGTATTTACTGATAGCCTTGCAGACTACGGCATGTTCTTGGTAAGAACACACTTGTTACAGATGGAAACAGCACATAGACATTTCATTTAGTTTATATATAGTAGCATAGCATTACTTATGAACATTTACCATGCTGAAGCCTTATGCTCGGATCATAGCCATTACTTATCAGGAAGGTAGTTCATATGGTTCGATTAGATACAACAAACAGTATATAGTCATAGCCTAGTCGTAGTTTATTCTGTACCTCTCCTAGTGTTTTATTCAACTTCATTGATGAACAGTTAATACCTTGCACCCCCCAATCCCTTGTCATCATACCGACTTGTGGATGCTCGGGTGTTTGTCATTGTAACATAATGTCATCGTCTCCAGTGGTTCAAACCCCGATCGGTTTGCAACCAGTCATGTACTTCGTGTATGCCTCTGTGTCAGCCGTGATGTGTCCGGGGGCTAGGATTTGTATGTACAGGTTCCTAGTCCCTAACGTCTTCTGTATCCTGTGGCGCAGACATCCCTGTGTCTGCAGCTTTAGAATCCATGGTCGGGTTTCAACAGTGAGAAGGTCACGTGGTGGTGTCATGAGAGTTCCATACCGCTAAGACATGTCTGTATCCATACAGACACGTCACACGAAAAATAGAACCCAGGTGATTCATGACAGCTGCTCAGAGATAAGAAATTGATGTTCTCGCCATGCGGCCCAACATCAACCAAGCCACTGCTTAACAACAATCCATCACTTTCAGCCAAAAATTGGTATGGATGGGTGATATAGGTTGTATTCCACCCCCCCAGTACAAAAAGGCAGATACCCCAGTATATAGGCTTATAATTGACAAGTGGCCAGGTAGGCAGTCCGTGATAGTACTCCTTTGGTCTTGCTTTGATTTTCATGCATGCTCTTCAGTCGCTTTTTAAACGGCTTGAAGGCTTCATCTCACGGTGACTGACCTCTTGATCACCTGGCTGCCCAAGGTTAACTGCTCTTTAACAAGATGGTGGAAATCCCGTGCTTCTTCCCCTTATATCCTTGCTCCTTCGTTGTTTCTCTGCCAATGCCATTCTGGCCTCTTGCCATCTTTATCTCCTTTTGTCCATGGGATGTTTCCACACTTTTGAACCCATGATGAATGACACACTTCATTTCGGCTCTGTCCGAACTGCGCTGCAACCTTGAACAACCCCCATTTGAATCATCGAGCAGTCAAAACAAGTCTTGTTAATCAACGGCTGTCCAGAGAACACTAAATTTGACGAAACACAACATTCTCACTGCAGCACATGTGTGTCATACTAGTACTGCGGCCACATAGGAAATTTTCATATAAACCGGCAAGTATTTACTGTTGCATTTCACCTCTTTCCACTTTCCGCTCACTTGTGGCTCATCCCTCAATATGTTTTCCCACCGCTACGCAACCTCTGCCACACTGGATAATGAAATATGCTCTCTTCCAAGCTCTAATTCCTTCTCAATTATACCGAACCCTGATCATCTTCAACAATGTCTGGTATTGTTCGCACCGCTTAACAACTCAAGATTGGACCCAAAATGGAGCTCTGTTCTGTTTATTGTTCACCATCCGGACTTTTTTGCTCCATTGCACAAAGGCTCTTTGTTTGTCTTCTTTGGTGCACCCAACTGCCACGATTCCTGGCCCCCAAACCCCCAGCCTGTGTTCGAGGACAAGCTTTCTGAACATCCAAATTCTGGTGTATCGGTGAATGATGTGCTCGGAACAAAACCCAAACAACCCACTTATCACCCAAATACAACCCAAGTCTTTCCGAAATAAGCAGTGACACCTACGGAAATAAGACAGGAATTGGAAATAGGCTGATCAGAGAGCACAAGAGCCGAGATTCAGACGAGTGATAGTCCCTTTACAGGTCCTTACAAGGTTGAAGGGAAGGTATGTGTTTCCCTTAGGAAGATGAACTTTCACCACAAGATATCACCAGGAATTGGCCTGAGCAATAATTGAGTGGTGGAAATAAGATGTTTACAGCTAAAGTCGGAACCGAAGGCGCGACCAAAATTTTTCTGTTTTGGAACATTTTCGGAGAATTGTAAATATCTCAGTCAGTTCTGCACCGATTTGCATAAAAACTAGATAGATTTACTCAGCCAATTCATCCGCAATTAGTGACAGAGAGGAATTTTTGAAAATATCATGTATTAGGTAATCTGTGTTTTTGGAGCATTTTCACGCCAAATACCATTTTTGTATGGCTAGAACATGTTGCAGGGGCCTAATATTTTGCAGGCAACAGTGTATGTAACTACGCAAGGAGGTGACAGAGCCAAAAGCACACAAAATATTCAGATAAGTGTGATTCTCACAGGATCTTCAGATGCAAGAAAATGCTGATTGCCTCCAATGCAGCTGGAAGAACGGTAATAAAGTTATGGATATTTTTGGCTCTGTCACATCCTTTCCTCAGTATGAACATTGCCCCTCACAAAGTGTTGGGCCTCTGCAACCTGTTCTAGGCATGCAAAAACGGTATTTGGTGTGAAAATGCTCCAAAAACACAGATTACCTAATACATGATATTTTCAAAAATTCCTCTCTGTCACTAATTGCGCATGAATTGGCTGAGTAAATCTATCTAGTTTTTATGCAAATCGGTGCAGAGCTGACCGAGGTATTTACAATTTTCCGAAAATGTTCCAAAACAGAAAAAAATTGGTCGCGCCTTCGGTTCCGACTTTAGCTGTAAAAGCTTCGCAGCTTATGAGACAGCAGGTATTGAGAGTGGTGGTGGTGGCGATGTCCAACAACATACAGGAGACCTCAGAGAGGTTGACGATAAATCCAGACGATAGAAGCTCCAAAAGCTTAATTCCCGGATGGCTGAGACAATAGACGATAGACAATGTTCAATGACAATGACGATAGACAATGACAATGACAATAAACAATTCGATTTCCAGACACTAGGTAGCCTCAATCACGTCCAAGATGTTTCCAATAACCTATTCCTTATTCCAACTCAGGTTTCCCAATGTTAAAGTCCAATGACAGTACACACTGCACCATCCCCAGAAATAGCCCAATTGCAAGTGTTCAGCCTACTAATACACGGGTGATTCTGTACTCTACTCGAAACAATGTCCTGACTACTTATACAAACCCCAAAATCATATGCAAGTCCATAAACAAAACAGAAATTAGTAAAATTGCCCGAGTTCCCCTTCCACAGCTGTTTATCCGTCGGAAGGGCTCCTGCGAGCGTATTGCCATTGGCCAGCATACAGGATGATTGTGATGTCTGACCGTGCAGTGTTGGTCATCCTAGGGGTTTGAAACCCTCAGTCTCTTGGCTGACTGATACCGAGTGGTTCGTCCTATTTCACATTGTGCCTGGTCCTCTCCCATCGTCGCTGACCATCGGGTTGTGTTCCCCTGGCCTCCAGCTCCTCATAGATACCCATAGTGAGACTTGTCCCAGAAAGGGTTCTTATTTCCCCAACTCCGCTTGCTCGGAATAAGAACAATCCCATCAGATCGCCTTAGCCGACCTTTGCTTATCCCGGAACCTTGTTGGAATGTATATCCCTGGACCTTGACGTCTATCACATGGAAGGTGCATGGCCTATTGGTGCAGAAATAAGACTATTCCCATATACCCTTGTCATTAGTACCTCCAGCTTATTCCATCATGTGGGAATAAGTCCAGAAATAGTCCCTTGAGAGGTTTGTGGGCTACACGTTTCTCTACAGTTTTCGAGGCGAGAACTGCCGGTCTGCAGGGTAGTTCCCTACCCCTTGTGCCCGTTACTCTGTGATCACATCCCAACTGGCTATACCAAGACTGTATACTAGTCCTTATGAATAAGCCTATACTGTAATCAGACTATTCCTGAAACGCGCAAAATATGCGGTGTTTAGGTATAGTCAGATTCCAGACAGTTCATCAGGGTGTATGATGTGTCTCAACATTGATTTCCTCGCAAAATATTCAACCACAAACCACTTTTGCCCCCCAGGACAAATGCACAATGTAGGGCACTTCATCAGATTTCATCGCTCACCTCTCCACTTCTCCTTTGGGAGATCCAGCTGTGCTGTGTATTATCTGGGTATGCTATCCAGAATCTTCCTTTACAAACTCACTCACTCAACATAGGCAACCGGTCCCATCAACCTTGCCAGCATGCAGCACATGCATAACATCTATTTCAGCATTTCCCTCCCCACAATTATCAGGCTACTGCTGGGGTTCGGTTGTCCTTTATACAACATGCGTGTGAGGAAATTACTTGACCATTCACCTCTGTTCATTATCTTCACCATATGTCTGTAATATTTCATTGGTATTATCTCGACGACTCACGAGCAAAGGCTCTGAGAGCATCACCCACACAAGTTCTTTCGTTTTGAGTTCCAATGTGATTCCGGACCTTACCTGATTCCCCATCTACCGGAGCGAAGCAAGGCTTCTCTTGTTTGTCTGTTGTGAAACCTTTCTCGGCAATCACTTCAATCAGTCGGCCATCAAAGATTCTGCGGATCGCTAGAACTCCCCACTCCAGATGCTCCCATTCGGGTCTACGAAATCGATGCGCATCCACGCAAGCATCCCAAACCACAGGTTTACATAGAGCCATTAACTGATGAACATCCCGGTAAGTTGGCTTCCGCTGTCATGGTTCGAAATCCATCAATTTACTCGAAATTGAAGGAAGTACACAAAATTGATAAACATTGGGTGTTGGCGCAGGGCTTGATGGAAAGACCCGCATCCTAACATAGGACAAATTTCTGAGCAGCCGCTGACACGCACTCGACACAGACTCAACAAGAAATTGGCCTCTCGGCATTACTCGGCAGTGTGTCCAGCATGATATCGGCATCAAAGGGTTTCTCGTTAATCCCGGTTTCCCAATAAGACGCGGGGAACCGGGTTTCCCATTAGAATTATCCTTTGTAACTGTATAACGGGTCGGATTGCCGAGATGGAGGTACGGTAATATACATATTACTGTGTTACTCTCAGCTGCAGATCAAAACACCAGCTCTAGAACCCCTGGATTTGCTCTCTCACATAAGCAATCACCTCATCCTCTTGCGCGCGATCCGATGCACGCGGGTCGACCTTGCCGATCTTGCCCCATGGGACGAGGTACTAGAGCGCAAATTGTATTAGCAGGATAACAGAGGATGGCGAAGAAGCTAATCAGACCTTCCCCTGAACCTCATCTTCCTCCGGAATCGTCGCGCCCCATAGCTGTGTGTACGCGCCCATTCTACCGTGTTCGTTAATTTATGACAAGAACAAGGAGAGATACAGAATTCGAAAGAAAGAAGGCGTAACTCGAACTCGAGACCGAAAGAAAACAGAAGTTAGGAAAGCACAAGCTCGTTCTGAACATAGAGAAGAACGAAAGGAAAGACAGAGCACGCACGGAGCAGGATACGCAAACAGATTTCCTGCGACCTGCAGGAGTGTTCCACCGTGCCTGGATGTCAGTTTCGTCAGCGTGAACGCCTCTTTTCGCGATTTGGACACAGAGGGGGAGCGAGGGAATTGGGGGTAAACGGGGGTGTGAGTAGTTTGGGCAGAGGCAGGTGAGTCGAGCTTAAAATGCAGCACACACCTCCCCAACTCGGTCTTGATCCCTCCGGGATGCAGCGAAAATGAGACGATCTTGTCGCCGTGTGCACGGGCGAAGTAGTTCGCCACGAGGATGTTTCCGAGTTTGCTCTCGCCGTAGAGGCGCCTGCCGCAGGATGTTTTAGTATGGATTTATCAGATACGCATTGAACCAACGGATTGGAGAGGGTAGGAAGGGAAACAAAGATATGTTGGATATGTACTGGAGTCGGGTGGGTAGGCAAAGAGTTGAGGCAAAGAGTTGAGTCGAGATACGTGGATTGTAGTGTCAGGATGCGAGTAGGGAGCACGAATGCATAAGGAATGGAAGAGGATAAAACGAAAAAAAAGAGACGCACCACGGTCCCATGGTATTCCCGGCCTTCTTCACCCACGCATCGCGCTCTGGCCCACCTTTGAGGCTGACAAGCTCGAAGCCCCGCCCAGGCGCGAACTGGTGTCCTATCGAGGAAGTGTGCATGATGCGCGCGCGCGTGCCGGTTTCGGCGTGTGTTTTGAGGAGGACAGGAAGCTGAATGAACGTGATAATTGATGCGTGCATTGGGTTAGATGCATCAATGCGCATACCAGAAGTTCCGTAAAGAAGAAGTGTCCAATGCAGTTGGTGCCGAATTCTGCCGACAAATGAGTTAACTAATTTGGTATCCGAAGAATCACAGACGGAGGTCATGTCCCTGCGCTGTGAGCATCTCCGGCGGCGAGATCATTACGCCGCTGAATTTCAATCAGTATCGTGTAGGGAAATAATCCAACTCTGACTGTTGACGTACCCGTTGTTGAACAGCAAATCCAGTCTGCTCTCTAGCGCCAAAAACCCCTCCGCTGCTTTCCGGACACTCGACAGGTCGGCGAGATCAAGCTTCAGGAAAATCGCCTT
Organism: Mycena olivaceomarginata; assembly: GCA_029378375.1. Lineage (NCBI taxonomy): Eukaryota > Fungi > Basidiomycota > Agaricomycetes > Agaricales > Mycenaceae > Mycena > Mycena olivaceomarginata. Next base: position 152,059 of record JARKIC010000098.1, on the reverse strand, counting down.
CTTGCCCTTTGTTTCCTCTTCAAGACGCTTTATGGCCGCAGCTGCCTTGTCCGGTGACCGCGCGGCGAGGTACACTTTGGCATTCTTGAGAAGCAGCTGTTTCACGGTGTGGTATGAGTCTATCCGATACCGGTGTTACCTCCGGTAACGAGTGCAATCTGGTAGACTTTCAGGGATCTAAGGAACGAAGCGGGAGAGACTAGGTACCTTCCCGGACAGATCTGGCATATCCCGTTCGGGGAGAAACTTCGGGGGAAACAGGTGCGCCGCGATAGATGCCATTAGTCCGTGGATGGGTGTAGGTGAAGACAGAAGCAGGTGTCCCAGCGCAAAGAATCGGATGAATGTAGCGAGAGGCCACGCAACCGTGTCGGCCGGCAGGCCGCATATGACGCTCGGCACTTTTTGACGATTTGCACTGTGAAAATCACGTGGGCCAGGCCGCCAAGCTGTTACCCCTGAATCGGTGAATGGCCCGAGATGGAGATTGAGGATACATTATGAAATTTTAAATGTTCGGAACCCAATATCTATGTCCAGTCAGAAACATCGAAACATTAACCCAACCATCCCGTAAAGCCTTAGTGAACATGCTGTGTCCTCGCTCCTCGCCGCTTTCGCTGAGATTTTGTTTATTGTGCCTGGTTTTCTGGCGAGGCCTTGTTAGCGATGATAGTTTGGTAACTGGCTTAGCTGCCGACCAGAGGACCGCAGACTTTTTGATGTGCGTGTGAGTCTTGTCCCCAAAATGGACACTCAACGCCGTCACCTGGTATATCGACCCAATCAGGCACTACCATCAAACTCTTCCGCTGTGTCTTCCTTTGAGCCCGAGACAGAGCAACGATGAGAGTTCCCAGGTATTCCTGTACCATATCGTGTTTCATTTGCAAATATAAAATCGCTGGCCTGATTTCTCCGAGATAATCAAATCGCGATAATAGCGAATGACGAAAACGTGATCCACCCAGAGGATCATATTCCGCTCGAAGAGACCGAAATTCGAATGGAGACGCAATGATGTCATGACGTAAAGTTGCTTAGTGGGGATCGCTTTCAAAATGGCCACTCCCTGCCACTCCCCCCTAGACTCGTAAAACCAGTTGGTCCCAAGCTTCGCGTCACGCAATCACAACCATATAAGCACACGGAGATATCAAGAAGATCAAAGATTCGAACAATTAGGAGGCAAGCTTGGGTACCGACTGGGCATGTCGCGTGTTTTGGTGGGCCAGTCAAATGAAGAGTGCGGACTTGAAAACGTCGAAAAGTGCCCAAAATATTCCGGAAGTTTCTTACTTGAGGATGGATTATTTGGATTCTCTATCAATAGGTCTAGACATGTTTTTCGGGTGAATAAAAACATGGTTTCCTCTAAATTTTGCACAATGAGGGGGGGGGACAATATGCAACTACGTTGGCATGCTAAACTGAGCCATCCTGTGGTTTCCCGCCCCGGAGTTGAAGAATTTGGCTTGAGATGCGTCGCGCGATGTGGCTGTGCAATGCCATCAATTCCATTCATGAATCATCTCGCGCTCGTTCGCGCGCCGCTGGCCGTTCTTGCCATTGAAAAAGCCTCATACACTACTATGTAAGTCTCATACACCACTAGACCGTCTATCAATTATCCTAAGTTTCCGGCCCACTCACTCGCTCTGCAAGTCATTATGCTGGTTGGGCCCGCACTGCGCCTAATTGAACTTCAACACTACCTAAATTTTGAAAAATCTTGCAGAATGATACTCTAAGCTTCCAGTGATTAATCTGGCCCTCAGATATCTTCAACGGCTCGACGGCGTATGCATGGACAGCATCCAATTGATGAATAAACACAGCCACATTGGGAAGACGGCGACGAAACTCGTTAATTCTGCACGATAAATGCCCCGAATTATTCGTTCTAGCATGGCAGCATACTTATATACTATCCCCCCTTGTAATTGGCCAAAACTCGATCTAATATATGGGTTTATTCACCTGGAAAACAAGTTGGAACTCATTGATAGAGCATCAAAAATCATCCATATACAACTGAACACCTTCTGGAAGATTTTGGGATTGGCGGGGCCACCAAAACAGGAGCTCAGCCATGTGAAATCCACGGGCCGGCTGGTCCGACGAGCCTAACTTCCTCCAGTAATAAATGATGGTAAGAGGCCGGCAAGCGGCGGGGCACAAACAGTTGAAGAGTTCATGGACACATTTTGTAAATTACATAGAGCAGAGTGGTCCAGAAGACGCCGCTCGTCGTCGACCTTCGGTCGACTCCTCGCGGCGGCTCATAATTGCTCTGACCACAGGCTTTGATACCACGTCAGCTTGATTGAAAATCGTGTCACGTTTTTTATGGCACTTTTGGACGTCTACTATAGTGCACAACAGTACTAACGTACTGTTTGTGAATATTCCCGCACGGGAGGTCACCCGGGCCGGCGGCCCACATCGGCTTCCATCTGACGATGTCCATGCCTCCACCGGCCTCCAGCGGCTTTGCATGCGAATCCACCAGCCTCCAATGGATTGTACGAGTCTTGAATTCAAACGGCGCTCTGCGCATCCCTGGGACCGACTGACACCACAACCAATTCCCAATTTTTCAGTTGCTGCGACAGGCAACACGGGATTCTTGAGCAAAGAGAGCTCAAATGCAATGAATTGCAAGGTGTCAGATCCGACTTCTTAGCCTGCCGTCCACATACAGCACAAGGAGCTGGAATCCATGCGAACGGGCTCATTTCTGCCTGCCACTGCTTTACTATCCCGTGGCAATGGGACAGGTCGGCAATAAATGGGAAATGGTCCCTAGCCGCCTCAATCGCTTTACCGACGGCTTCTTTGAGGGGACCCCTGTGGATGTCGTATCTCTGGGGATCTTTGTGTTCATTGAGAACAAATTGTGTATGACGGTGGGCCTCTGCATCCTTAACAGCATTAACAGTCTTGGGTCCAACAACCTTCAATCGGGTGTTCTAAGTCCATACAAAAATAAACACCAAAGAGTGGCCCGCACATGACGGATTACACGTGTGCTTCAGGAGGGTCTCCAGTAGGAGAGGTTTAATCAGGTGGAAAAAGGCGATGAGCCCAGCACAACGAGGTGAGCTGTTTCTTCATCAAATGGGCATACATGGAAACAAATAACGATACACTGTCAGCATGAGCAGCAATGAACTTTATTCCGAAATCGACCGCCTTGTGCATTCGTAATGTCATGGGGCTGAGGATCTCCACAAAATTGAAAGACGTGTTGAGCAGGTACGTGCTGACATGGTCATTGTCTGAGACGAAGGATGTTGGAGCCAAACGTTCAGGGGCGACCACAGATGGTAAGACACCTTGATCCTCTCCATGATGTTGGGATTAATAATGCAGCTCGGCCTTCGGGCAATTGGTTGATAAGATCATTAGTAATACAGACAGTTGTAGATACATGTAGAATATTCTAGTTACAACTTTTGTAGTATATAAGCTCACAGTACTATCCTGCTAGAGCATCTGATTGCTCTAAAGCAGCCTTCTAACCAAAAGTGCTATTGCAATCCTAACCTACCTCTTTCTTCTAATCTCGCCCTCCCCGCTTAATCTCCAACACATGAGCGTCAGAGACAACTGCAAGAGGTACGGCAATTTGGTTGGTATTCCCTGGCGGCGTCTCTCTGGTGACAGGAGCCAGCGTGTTATCCTGGGAGAAGGTTAATATGCATAACAGGCAAACAAGTGCGAAAGTAAAAGGAGTTGGACAGACTAAGAGGGTGGGATGGGTCGGCTGCGGGCCCATGTGAGCGGCCGGAGGGTGTTTGAATTTGGGCCAGTCTGCATAGTCATAAGTGGGGGGTAGGTCGGGTTCGTCAGAATCCTGCAGTATATGGTTGGAAAACTGAAGTGGAGGGGCACTGTGAGGTTCATTGACCTCGTCCAGTTCTTTGATGCTGGGATGGAACAACATTGGTGGAGGGAGCCGCTGAGTGCAGCGGAGGAGGAAGTGGGAAGTGCAGGCAGCGCAGGAGAAACAGGGGCAGTCATAACCTGGGACTAGCCGGTTGGTAGCTGGTTCATGAAATGGCCGCCGGAAGCCGAGCCGAGACAGTAGTAGGGGAGTGATGGCAACATTGCCGACACATCCCCGGGTTGTAACAGTGATGGGTCGGCATCTACCACATTGGTAATCCCACGATCGGTAAATGTGTTTTAATGGTTTTGGAGGGGGCTGGCATCCGGTATGCCGTGTTGGTAATCCACAATCAGGAAATGTGTTTTATTGTTTTTTAGAGAGGACGGGGGCCGGCATCTGCCATATTGGTAATCCATGATCGGGAAACACACTTTAATGATTTGAGGAGGGCGGGACACACGGGAGTTACCGGGGTCAGGTGAGTTCGTCCATATAAGTAAATAAACATATGCATTATTTTTTACGGAGACCTGGAACCTAAACCGGTCCCAGGAATTTAAAAAATTCCTTTTGCTTACCTACTCAAATGATAATGCAAGCCAGTGGCTTCCGATGGATTCCTACTAGCCATTGGCTCTGGGCTGAATCCATTGGATTCCGATGGCTTCCTTTCAACATGGGTCCGAGTTTGATAACCTGATGTGTGCCCAGGACTGTTAGAACTACTTACCAGATTTTGTGGTACAAAACATATCATGTCTCTAGCCCAATAACCTACTTTTGTCAAAAGTCAACACGAAAAGCCATCGGAATCTAATGGAGGCCATCGGAATCCAATGGCTTTTGCATGGAAATGGTGTGAAAGTGGCAAAATAGGCAAAATTTCCCGTGGTATCCTAGAGGGCTGTCAGACTTGGTAAAGCCACAAGGACATTGGAATCTGGTGGCTTGGAAAAACGAAAGCTGCTGGCTTTCAAGAGCTTTGCCAGATGCTGCCGAGCTACATTATATAATATTGGAGATCAGCAGCTGTTGAAAGCCACCAGTGTCCATCACTAACCTGTGCGTATGCGGGCATATAACTCACTTCCCCTAGCTCTATTCTCGTTGTTTCAAGATCTAATCACCAGCTGGGTTCTATCCCATTTCAATCTACGCCAAAAATAAAAATACTGTAGAATTTCATTCAATTCGGTGGTCACGCGTCACGCACCCCCTGTGCCGCGATGAATTTTGGTCTCGGTCACGGGTCACGGTGCCCAGTGCCGAATGTACAATGTGTGACATTGGAGCCAAATCTCCCTTGGAGGTGCAAAAAAGGCAGAATTTTCGAAATTTTTCGTCTTGAATGCTGAATTTTCGGAGGTGTCACACCAAAATCCGTTGGTTGCCGAAGTGCAGAATCGGTATTTTGGGTCACGGGTCACAACCCGTGCCGAATTGAATGAAATTCTGCAGTAAAATCAGCCTCCGCCATTTTTATTTATGTATGATGACATCACATTGGTCTCGGGCGAGATCGGTGAGCGCTGACACGGCTTGACGCCCCTAGGCCTGATTGATGTTATCGTAAAACTCGCCCGATCCGTTAGAAAGAAGTGATAACCAACTACACCATTTTCATGCGGGTGAAACGCGATTCGAAAAGATCACACTTTACCGCCCATAGTTCCATCTCTCACCGGTGCGGATATCAATTCGATACATGGTCAGCCTGGCTGAGTCAACCATAAGGATACACAACAACAGGAAATCTGTATGTGATTGAACCGAACAGATTATCAGTATCGATACTTGGCATGTTTGTCAACTCGGAATCCTCATATGGTCGCCTTGGATCAACGGTATATCCTACTCAGTGCTGGAGACGTGAGAGAATCGACCCAAGTTATTGGCGTGCCTTACATCGGGTGCAGCCATTGAGAAGCGAAAGCGTCAGATTTGTGCTGATATCTTCCTCTCATCGTTGACTTCAGGGTTAGGTTGGATCCTTGGTTCGTGTGCTATTCAGCCGATGGTCCGAGCCGTCGAGAGGCTGTTTGCGATGCACTGGCGCTCGTCCTCGGTTCATTCTCTGAAGCACCGAACCTCATGCTGGTTAGAGGGGGTAATGTTCCTGGGAGTAAGGCCCAGCTGGGAACGGAATGAGGTGTCGAGATCGAGCGATTCAACCTGCGGACGCACAAAAGCCTGTAAAATGCTGAAGAGGGTTTCCAAGATATAGAAGTTGTGCAACAGCCCCGCGATATACATCTGGGCTTCGAGTTCGTCGGGCACACTATCTGTGTGCCACAACTCGTGATCCACGAAGGGATGAGCGAAAAGGAACAGTTCCTTCACGTTACGTGTGAAATGAGACGCTTCAATTGTCGGGCAAATCGCGTGAATAGAGTAGAATCCATCCACCAACGCGTAGGTGTACCAAGTTGATCAATTTATGTTCGCCGCTGCCCACGAGTCCGGCTATGGTCATTTCGGGTACAAAGTACAGTCGTGTTGTTGCGTGGAGCGGCACAAGCTCCTCTGTAGAGGCCCTCCAGCATGAGCTCCCTTTTTTTCTCCATTTTGAGTGCTGTCCAGTCCGCCTTGATGTCACCATGGACGACTCCAGCCAGTGCGATCAGGTCGCCCATAATTTCCTTGGTTCGCAGCGCCGCATCCTGCAGTGCATCGGTGATGTGTATACTGTTCCACCCCCATGCTGGCTGCGGGTGTAAGGGATCATATACATATTTTAGTTACTCTTTAGCTACAAGTCACATGTACAGTCGTCACCTGATCTTATCTATCTTTTATCACAAACCACTACACCACATCGCTCAAAGCGCCTTTCCAGCCCTCTCTGAGGCACTGATAGAGGCACGAGCTCTGGTATCGCCTAGCCTGGCACACACACTAGGCACTAGGCGACTATAACACTACACGATTCCCCTTTTTTACGCTACACTTATGTCCTTATCACGACAGGTCATTTCGGCCTATAGTCTGCTCAGTTCTCTGGATATCCGGAGTTCGAAGGAGTCTACTGCACGGGGGCACGGAATATCCGGCCCTTGGTAGTCTCTTGAAGAGTATAGACAGTAGTCTACCACTCAATAACACTCGATCCCCCGCCACGGCAGGCGTACAATGTTTCTCCGGTTGTGAGCACTCCTCGAGCCTTACAGCGGGTCGTCCTCAAACCGCCCCTGTTTGAATGAAAAATTGACGTACTTGTAGGAAAGAGAGAGCTCCATGTGAGTGTTCCACGCTACTCGCTCGGTATGCTTATTAGAACTCTGAAACCTTTCGTCCTGCTCAACTTGTTGTTGGTGGAGCTTCATCTGTGTACAAAAAGTGAGGAGCATTTCTTTGTCTGAGGCCATTGGTGATGTTTAATGGTGTGGGCTGAATCAACGCAGGGGATTGACACGAGGCACAGGAGAGCCAGTGGGAGAGACTGACTGGCTCCAGGAGTGAGCAAACAGGGAAACAGCAGAAAAGAAGTGTTTATTTGGCAATGTGAAGCATTCGAAGCCTGTTCCAACAACATGTTGTTGGCAGACGTAAAATTGAATGGTTCTCAGTCTCGGCATATGGGACATCGTTCAAGGGAGTTGACAAGTGATCCTGATGTGGATAGTGAGATCCAAAAATTCCACAAACGATATGAGGAAACTTGAAAGTGCATCGTTCAATCCGTGTTTTCCAGGAATCCTGGGAGGGATCATGGGAGGCTGGACCAAGCAATTGTCCTAAGGAGAGATTAAACCAGATACACACTGAAATGCAAAACAGAATCACAGCGGAAAATCAGTGGACCAGTTTGCTTCCTTCTCTGTTGTTCTTGGTGGGCCGCGGTTCTTAGTCGGCACTGGTTTTGCGAGAAATAAAATGGCAACTCAAATGAGCTCTTCTACATATTAGACCATTAGACCCAGGAGGTGAAAAAAGGCCCACGCCCACGAAATTTGTGTTGCGGGAGAGGAAAGAAGGATTGAGGAACCTCGAGGACAAGATGAAGTGTGAGCGTTAGCATCTATTTTAAAACTTCTGAGCAATTGCCGGCCTCTGGCTTCGGGTTTTGAACTCCGAGGTTTTGATATGGTATTCAAGAACGGAAGAAATATCGAGGTTCTGCAGAGATCGATAGGCAATGAGAATGAAACCACTGCCAGCGATTCCGCCCGGTACTTTCTGCCTCCGTGGTGCCCAGGCCTGGGGATCAATTATCTAGATCCTTAATGGCCTCCATAAAACCTGATTGACGGAGAAAAGAGCCATTGGGAAAACTGCCGGTGGTGGTCGAGTCCAAGGCACGGTTGATCGTATCATCGTGTCATCGTGAGAATACTGCATTCGGCCATCACCAAGGGGCAGTCGGGATTCGAAATTCGTATATGACGTCGAAAAGTAATTTAAGGGCCTGGACCTGACCCCCCCCCAAATCGGGAAGGAGTTTCTCACGAATCACGTGTTCTTATCTCCTCCGCGAAACCGTTCCAGCCTCTTCTGGCCCGCTATTTCAGTGCTCCTGGCAATCCAGTACTCTCTGTGGCTTTCAATAAGCATTTACTCGACCACTCAAACCATCTTCTATTTTTCTTTTTCTTCATACGCAGCACAAGATGTAGTTACAATCCAGCTCGATGCCGTTTTGCGGTACAACACAAGTTGCAGGCCCAGTTTTTTGGCAGCTTCTCTGAGAGACTGTCAGTGCACTCGCTGTGAAACTGAAATTTGTTTGTCAGGTGGAGGTTAAATTTATAAGAGTTGATTGAAACGAACCCAGCGCATCTCACACCCTTTTTTCGAACACTCGGCAACTTTTGATGTGTCACCCTTTTCCACTTCCGTGATCAGTTTTATTGGCATGGAATCTGTCGGCCAACCCATGCACCGCTTGGTTCTTCTTTGCTTTCGGCATTATTTGGCTCGTGGAGGAAGCGAAAATAGTTCTCTCGTGCACGTGCGCGTGTGATCGGCCCAAATCGGTTCGGCACTGTTCGGGCTTAAGCCGGATGGTCTCTCAATGGAACAGAAATGATGCAGAATGGTCGCAGCATCCTCAGGAACAGTTCTGAGGTGGTTTCTGAGCTATTTGAACCTATTTCAAAATCTACTATAAAAAGTTTTTTAAGGACCTGGTCGGGACCCCCGCCCCCTCCCCATATCCGAATTCGGATCCCGACTGCCCCTTGGCCATCACTGAATGATCGTCCCGGCATGAAGGGAAAAGCTGGAGAAAGTTGACCTCGGTGCCTCTAGCCATGGCGCTGTGCAGGCCAAGACTTCCCGTTGAGTGATTAGCGGAGTATTATGGCTGCTGCATCATTTCGGCTGCTGTGAAATTCAGGGTCTCAGCAGATTCGGCAAACTCGTGGAACTATTGTATCCCAATTCTACGGCGGCGTCGCAGTCTGTAGAGCAGAGTCAGAGAGTTAGCTTACAACCGAGTTCAAAACCTCGTTATCAATGCTTGAAGAGACAGTACATTCCCAGAAAAAAGAATACATCAATCAATCTGAAATCATTCATTCTACGTACATTCAACTCTCATCCCATTCGAACTTCCTTTCCTCCTCCCATTCGCATCACGTCGACGACAAAGACTGGTTGGACATGATCTGCGTGAAGAACTGGAATGCTGCCTGCCCAACCGCGAGCGTCCCGTTCTTGTACGCAGGAACTTCGTGCCCCGCACCGTAGATGCGGACGTACGAGCTACGAGCGCGCACATTATTAGATTGGTCACAGACAGGATGTTGGAAAAACGCACAATGTCCCAGCGTTTTTGAACTGTCCTGCGAGCAGGCCGTTGACTTTGTAAGGCGCGAACGCCTGCTGGTTGAACTCGGTGCTGAATTTGGTGTTGAGAGTTGCGAGCTGGTATCAAGTTAAAAGTTGAAGGTTGGCCCCAAATGTGAGAATTACCATCGCCTCGATACCGTTAAAGTTGAGAATGTAGTCCTAAATACCCAATCAAGTTCAAAAAAACCATGCTCGCCACACCACGGTGAAATGAATATACGTACCGCATCCCCGTCATATATGAGCACACGCACGCCCGAGTTGATGACGAGCTCAAGATCTGGAAGGGAACTGCGCATCCAATCGCCTGTCAAACTCATTAGCATCGTTTCCCCGTGAAATCCACAATAGAATAATAATGTAGTAGCAGACAAACATACCGGTGGCCGCAAAGTTATCATAGACGTCAGTGTTCGTTTCCTGCCAGGTAACCTCGGCGCCGATCTTGGTGCGGATGGAGGCGAGGTAGGAGGAGATGTCAGGCGGGTAGGGATCGTTCGATCCCGAGGGGACGTAGTAGACCTAACGAATAATTTAATCCCAGTGCCCAAGATCGTGATGCAGGGTGGAAGAAAGACCGACATACATCAAAGGACCCAACAAGGGGCGACAGAATATTGTTGTTGCAGAAGCTCTGGGCGGCGGAGCACACGGAGTTCGAGCCTCCGTTGTTGCATGCTGTGATCTACACGGTCGTGGTTAACTAGGATCACCGAGGTTAGGTATGTTTGAGCGACACGTACCCGAGCCTTACATCCGGTTGTAGCGGTATTCCAAGAAGTGTTTGCGCGCGCGATGACGGTCGAGGACACGAGCGGGTGATAGGGGTTCGAGCCAGCGTAGGTGATGTAGCCGGGGTATTGCGAAATGGGATCCTGCGAGTGCAAGTTGGTCACAGTGAGATAACACTATCCGAATAAGAATCCCAAGAAATACCCACCGTCAATCCATCCCCGACACCCAACGTCTTCAGATTGAGGTGCAACCCGCTGACAGTGCCCGCGGTGATAGCCGTGTTCTGAGAGAGGAAGTACGCAGCAAAGGTAGGTCCATAGTGTCCGCCGTACCTTCACGTTTGTGATCAAACCAATGAAAGGCGAGAACCACGAGGAAAAAACTTACGATTCAGTCCAAATCGCAAGATCATTCGCCGCAAGGTTTGAGAACCGCGAATCCTTAAGGAAGATCTGCAGGAAGGTCCACACATCCGCCGCCGCTGCTTGTGAGGTTCCAACGCTTTCCGTCCCGTGAGAGAAGCCGACGCCGACGGGCTGGTCTATAAAGAGCAAGTTGGCGTTGTTGTTCCACGAGAAGGGATTGAGGGTGACTGAGGCGCTGTTGTTGGTGATACGGCACGGCCCAAGTTCTTGCAGCAAACCAATCATGCTAGAACTCCCGGGCTATGGATAGCGATTTCAATGGGAGATGGATGCGCGGGTGGAAAACAGCGCGGGAAGAAAACACGCACACCGCCATTGAACCAGAGGGAGAGAGGGGCGGTCGCCGGATTGTTCCGGGCAGCAAAATACCAGAAGCTGCATAACTCAAATATAGCGGGTGTGAGTGGTAAGAAGGAAGAGAATCACGCACAAAATGCTTTTCGTAGAGGTCAGATCACCATAGCCTGATGCCTGAGATACGCCTGGAGTGGTTTCTGACGGTTCCCCGATCAGCATAGCCAGAGATGTATTTCGGGACATCACAAACCGCAGATACCAGAGTTCTCCACCACACGCAGCGCGCCCGGAGTTGTGGCGAGGGGCTGCAGCGTCTCCTCCTTGACTGTTGGTGACCTGGTGGTCGTAACGCCGCCAATCACTCCTTCACGAATGGGGATTTGTCCAGCGCTCTTCGCCGCCAGGACAGACGAGACCGTCGCGAGCGACACAATCCAAGCCAAAACTCGCATGGTGGCTGGCAAGAGTATATGTGTTGTGGCTGCGGCCGCGAAGCAGAGACCCTTTATAGTTCCATGCCCACAAGGCGACGATCACCTGGATGACTGCATCAGCCGCTATCTTGACAAGAAGAACCAAACCCACGCGAAGATCCCATCGCAGCATGTGTGGTGAGGGTTAAAATACAATCAGCATAACGCCGAAGGTATTTGAATGTGACTTCCAAGGTTGATAACGCGGTATCCCCTGACCGACATTGATCCTTTGGCCAGATGGCACTCGCAGGAGAAAATAGCTTGATGATCAAGTTGAACGAGAGCTTCGCAAGGATTGAGAACTGTCACCTCATGGGTGTAAGAGAGAAAGAAGCGGGTGGTATACGCCTATCCAACGCCAATTGAGATTTGTCGCAAAGAACGCACACCCGACAGAAGAGTGCAGGCTCAGCCCGGTACTACCGGTATGCATCTTTGATCATCGAGTTGTCAGCCTGCTGACGATAATGGGAGAGAACAGACTATGGATGGAAGTGCGGTTCGCCGCGCCATGCAAGATGGTGGGGCAGGAGGCAAGGAGCGGCTGATGGGGCCGACCATTCCGACTATTCGGCTTTCCCGCTTCGGTGCGAATAAATTCGCGGCACGCCAGTACAGACACTAGTAGTGAGAAACAGCCGCTAGATATAAGATACACAATCAACCATATTCCACCCCTTCCGAGAAAAGGAACCCATCTGCTTTGCGCCTTAGCCCCGCCGAATAGAAAATTCCAGCGCTACCACCTCCAGCGGGCTGACGCCCTTCCCTCCGCTCCATCGCTCCTCGTCCTCGTCGAGCAAGCTCACCTCCAATTCGTCTCTCAGCCGCGCCGGGTCCGCGTCTGACTCGTACTTCGCGCGCATCTTGCTGAGGCGCCGCGATCCCCACCCCCTGCACCTCGAGGAACGGGACGTGCGCAGAGAGGTCGAGCCCCATGACGTTCTTAAGAAAGAGCGGGAGTGTGGTGCCGCTGTTTGCAGGGTTGACCCCGGGTGGGGGGAGCGGGAGCGGGGGCTGAATACACGACATAGCAACGTCAGCCCTGACACAGCCAGTACAATGCAAAACAGAGAGGAAAGAGGATAGGGCAGAGTGTATCCAGGAGAGGTATTAGGACGTACCGACATCGCCGCCCCCGCCCCCATTCCTTTCGCTAGTTTCTTCACAGCAGCCTCAAACTGCACAAGCGCGTACGCGGTCATTCCCGCGCGCCCCCTCACGCGGCCCAGAAGCAGCCTCTCCAGCCCCTCGTGCAGCTCGTGCACCGTCCACCCGGCACGCGCGAGTGCGGCGACGCGCGGAGCAGTGAAGCCCTGCGCTGCGAGGAGGGGGAGGTACGGCGTGAAATCCGCTTCTGTGACGGTTTTGAGGAGCTCCGGGAGGGAGGGCGTGGGGGGTTCGATAGTGGTGCTGGTGCTGGTCGAGGGGTTGGGTGGGGAGACGCGGGGAAGAGGGAGAGATCGAGGGGGGAGCATCATGCCACGGAGTGGGGTGTCCTTGAGGGAAGGGAGTCGGAGTCGCGACGGGAACAAAACAAAATGATGATGAGCCTACCTGAGGATGAACCGGAAGCCGAGAGGGATCCGAATGCGGTGCGTATACCGGTGACTGTGAATGCGATGCCGCGGATAATCCCACCCGCAAAGCCGTCGTAGAGTCCTGGCTCTACCCGATTAATCAGCCAACTCCAGAATGGGGGACAGGCAGGACAGCACTAACCGTAGGTCGAGAAGGAGAAGTCAGTAGTTCGACGGTGCGCCGCGGTTTCTTGGCCGGAAATTGGTTACGATTCAATAGTACGTCGCTGTGGTGCGGGGTCCTGCTGGCACTCGGCGGCGGCGTCGGCGGCGCGAACGCGGATGTGTACACGGCTTCATGGATGCGCTTGTGCGGTGTGAACGCAACCGTAGGGATCTACAAAGGGTCAATTCAATCAATCAAGCTGGAACATTGGCGCGAGACACCTGCCTCGCCATCGGCATCGTCGTTATCGTACTCGGATGCAAGGTCTTTGATGCGGGTATCGCATTTTCTCTTCGCCGTGCGCTGAGGCAATGTTATGACGCTCAGACCAGTAGGATGAAAGTAGGGACTTGCGTGTGGTCGTCCGCTGGACAAATATTCGTTCTCCTGAAACTGGGTTAGTAAAAAATGTGCTCAGAGCGTATAATAGCTGGATGGGCAAAAATTACCTCCGGCGGCGCTTTTGACGAGGACTCCACGTCGGGGTGTTGGATCTGGGAGGTGCCTACCTCCAGTTGTGCGTTTGACGAAAATTCGCTCTCGGAGTGATGAAGCTGGATCCAGAAGGGATGTGGTCAAATGGCATTCAAGCCGGATGGAAGGCAGTACTTGCCTCCGGTCGCGCATTTGAGGAGGATCCCTCCTCCGGATATCGAAGCTAGGTGCGAAAGTTACCTCTGGAAGGTTGATTAAATCAATCTGGACGCACCTCCTCCTCTTCGTCCGATGCGTCTTGGTGGATGCTCGCATTGGGCTTCAACCCGAGTCAGCAAGTAAGCGATAGAGAGGGCGTTTCGCACCTGCTGCAGCGACGTCAGCACACCACCAGCCTTTGCTTTAAGCACCTTCGGCCGACCGTCCTCAATCGGAGGTGGTAGTTCTCCTCTCCACTCAGGCCCCGCGCGTTCCAAATCCTCTTCTATTCTATCCACGGGTGGTCTGTAAAATTTATTCTCGACCGCTCGCTGCACGGACGCCTCTGAGATGCGGAAGATGTACGCGATCGCTTTGTAAGACCAGCCATGGGCAAACATGATTCGGCAGATCGCGCGTCCCCTTCTGTTCATGACTTTCGCCTTTTTGTTCAGCGGCTTTCCGCTGGTTGAATGGTCATGCTAGCTTTGGCACAAGCGACTGGAGGCACTCACAGGACTACTGTGACTGGCGTACGGGTTTTGAAGTCCATGAGAGTGGGAGTATCGCGTTCGCCTGTGTCGCTCTCATAGCCAGGGTCAGCGATAGGATACAGCAGGGAGGGATGGTCCATCGTGCAGAAGCAAACGGAGGATGGTGCCACGTGCTGATGCCGTTAGACTGATGGGCGCGCCGGACCGGAGACAGGCTTGCTCCGAGACCATCATGTCGTTATCAGTGTTGGAGGTGATGTCCATCCTTCGGCCCATGGAACAGAATCTGGCACGGCTCGGCTTACCTGCCTACTCATGCTCCGATGACGAGACGAATGGCAAGGTGTGGCAGAAGTGGCTCGATGGCCTTGCCTCACTGCTCGTCGGATCTTCACCTACTAGTAGCAACCAGGTTTGCGCCGTATCCTTGTCTCTCCTTCAGTCAAGATGCATCGTGACCATTGCCTTTAACGTTCGCCCTACACGTTCAGGGGATGTGCCCAAGCTCGTCCACTCCATCTGGAACTGGATGAAAGATGCATCGGTTCTGCCAGAAGACGATTCAAAGAAGAATGGAGAGCTCTTCGAAATCATCTTGGAGGCATCACTGGATAGGATCAGGCGACGGCTCAAGGACAAGGGTAAATTCGTGGGTCCTCTGATTGCCAAGGTACGCCACGTTTTTATTGATCGACCTAGCGCACTAAATATCCCACAGGCCGAGGAAGCTAATCTCACAGAGCTCCAGAAGACGTTCCTCATGACAGCCCATCTTCTGCACATCGACATACTTGAGCGATTAGGTCCTGACGTCGAGAAACCTGATTTTCGCATGGCTGCAAAAGCATTCCGCTTTCGGGTTAAAGCTTACGAAGCTGCAAAGTCAAAACTGGAGGACTTCTACTGGCTTCATCCGTTTGAAAGCCAAATGGCGAAGTGTGCGTCATCCGCTCTTCAGGATCTGAAGCGGCCCTCTCACACGAAGTTCGCAGCTGGAGCCAAATCACCCTCGTTGGTGCGTTATGTGGACAAACTACAGAAGCCTTACAGTCAATATGTCCTCATCCGCAAAGCGGTTCGCAAGTCTTTCATCCGCAACGTCCTCTCTATCCCTCTCCATGTCAACGTGCTTCCCTCACCGGACCCCGCTCCGGGTTCTGCCTTCCAATCCATGGCCAATTTTGGAACTCGTGTCCGGTCGTATCTCACGGGTGCGCTGCTCTCGTATTCAACGGATGCCGCGGGCAGTTCATTCGCCGAGGGTGCCATTGATTTCTTCTGGCACCGCATTCAAAAAGTTGTGGACGCGAACCATGGCCAGCTCCCCCCTCTTCTCGCTGCCCATTGTGAATGCACCTTGTTGCGCCACCACCTCGATCTCCATCTTCGCGATATCGCGACATCGACTCCGGAAGGACGGACCCCCTATCCATACTTCGGTGTCTCTAAGCTCTCGTGCTTCCAGTGCGCTCTTTACTTCCAGGCGTACAGGGCATGCGAGCTCGGGCCTTCTTTCCAGACACGCGGCTCTCATGCGGAGGTCTTTGCATGCGCCCTTCCTGCTTGTGATCGCGGCCACGACAAAGCAGATGAAGCCATTGGAGATGAGATGGGCGCTCAACTAGAGAACATCATTGGACAGCTCCTGGCAGTAGAGATAAACGGGCGACGCAAGATATCATTGAGCTCTATCGATTCGACGGGTTCTTCGCCTCCATCAGACAAGGAATATGTGGACGTGCTTAAGAGTATGTTTGCCCAATTGTCACTTCGCACTATTCTCTGACGGTAGCTTGCAGATACAATGTACTAACCCTGGTCAATTTTGTGACGCACCTCCGATCCAAGCAATTCGTATTTCGCCCCCGCCGTGGATTTTCCCATAGTCGGTCAT
This sequence comes from Mycena olivaceomarginata, assembly GCA_029378375.1. Taxonomy (NCBI): domain Eukaryota; kingdom Fungi; phylum Basidiomycota; class Agaricomycetes; order Agaricales; family Mycenaceae; genus Mycena; species Mycena olivaceomarginata. The sequence goes on along the minus strand of JARKIC010000098.1, from coordinate 135,674 downwards.
CGGGGAGCACACTCGCCATCGCGTCATTCAACGCCAACAGCGGACTTTTGCATCCCTGAGAGCTGCGTAGCCGTAGTGTCTATCAGTTTTGTTATTTTTTATTTTTTATTTTTTATTTTTATTTTTCCATGACATTCCCTACTTCGCGATTTGTCTTCCTCGGAGCAGGATGGGGCCCATGTCCAAGACCAATATACGGTGAGCTGAGTTCCGTCTTGACAAAAGTAAGTGTGTTGCGAATAGCGCAACACCTCCACCTCGGCGTGAGTGGTTTTCGGGGGAGAGAAACCAGCGTGACCCAGTCGGTACATCGACAACTTCGTCCTCGCCAGGTGGCATGTCGGTCTCTGCGAAGAACATAACGTCATATTCGGAGGGATGAACTATGTTTATCACATCACTGGGTTCGCGAACACGGTTCTGGGTAGTTCGAGCATCCCCGTACCTACTGGGATCGGGTAACGCACTCTCTCAGGTTCAGGCCTTCGCTGGAGGTCCTGTCGCCATTTCGCCCAAACCTTCATCTATCACATTTCCCCAGCGTCGACCCGTGTGAACGGATGGAGGCCAGTGAAACTGACCTCGTCGTCTGAAGTCCATACATTTAATTCCTTGTCGTCGACGTTGTCCTTTTCAGAATCGGGGGCAGAATCTGAGCCGCCTTCTTAGACCGTTTCTTCAGGGAGACGTACTGTATTTTTTCGTTCGGTCGTCGGGAAGGATTGTAACAGCGTCCCCTACACTCATGCACCACTACTGGCTTCGGACGCTTCTTGGGGTGTTTATGGAGCGCGGAGAGTCCCAGCCAGAACGAGAATGGAAGGCAGGATGCATATTCGAAGAATTATACATAGCTAAATGGTATCCAAAAAACCTCAATACCTGAAAATAAACTGATCCCTTTCTAGCGAGTCAGTTATACTCTGGTGGGGGATCGGTGCTCGGTCCCGTGTCCGCACGCTCAGCGAGCGCGAGCCAACGCACCTGTCGCATTTCGTCGCGCAGATTCTCGAGCGTAAGCAGTATGTTCGGATCTGCATCTGCTGGTTGTTGAGCACCCGGTAACGGCGGCAAGGATGAGGGCGCTTCATGAGACTGAGCGCTGGAAGCATGGCTGGGGGGTCCGATTTCTATGCCGGGTAGGGATACATGTTCATGGCCTCCCTTGGTAGACGTCATAGCCAGCGAGCGCTGTTGAAATCAAGGTAACCGCGGCCTTGACTCGGGAGATAGCAGTTGACCCTCGCAAACGCGCAGGGGATTCATTCGCAAACTACACAGTAGTTATACTACAATCCGCCAGGAACTACTTAAACTAAAGGTAGGTAAATTAAACTAACTGGAGAGTATTTTACCAAAGGGAGAGAGAACAACACAGAATAAGGTAAATGAAGGGGATAGGGAAAGGTACAGTATCTGTTGCCTTAATACGCTGCGGTAGTGCGTTCGGGCGGTTTCGGCCATCGAGGGCAAGCTTAGTCATCTGTTTGCGCATGTTGTAGACAGATTCGGGCTTGCTTTATCCCTTGCATTGCGACACTGCGGGATCGTCTCTCGACCAGCGCCAGCGGATCCGGCCATCCTACCGCAACGCCAGTCAACAGCGTAACAACGGCATCGGAGATAGCGAGCGATGGACTCGGAATTCCAACAAGCGCATGCTCGAAGGAGCAGCTTCGGTGAATTCTGCGAGTACTGTAACGTGCCTCGGTGTGTAGAATTCGTCTGCTGGGACGAGTTTGGAATGAGCCCGACGCCTTTTGTAGAGGAAGACGCCGACAAGAAGCAGAAGTATGGCGATACCGCAAGTGATCCTGCCAGCAATCGCACCTGCATAAGCATTTGCCAGCTTTTTTGGAGGCTTGTCACCATCGGTTGGACGTTGGGGAAGCAGTGATCGAGGCCGTTGATGCGCCAGACATAGTGGAGATTGCAATGGATGAGTTCGGAGTTCCTAGAACATAACGAGACGGTGAGACAGCGGCACCTTGCAAACACATCGCGTGGTTATGAATACAACATACCGATACCCCCCGCCACTGTGGATAACTCTGCAAACCCGATGGACAGTGGCGTTTGTCGAAATACGGAATAAACGTTCCTCTGAAAAATGTCGACGTTACTTCAGCAACGAGCAAATAAACAATCTATCGGCGCACCAGAAAAGGCACCCCGAATATCCACGTCCCATCTGGATCGTCTACCGGGTCTAAGACGCGATCGGAGATGAGAACACCTTTGCACTCTGAGCTGCCCACAGCTACTGGGCCGCTACTCATATCCGTATCGTTGATCAGCCACGTCCGGCCCCCGAACGAGACGGTAAAGTTCAGGACTGTACTGCACGCTACAACCAAGCGCTCCATAAGCAGACTGCGATATTCATAAGTTGTCACACGTACGAAATGAGTGTAGTGCAGGTTCCGTGTCCGTCAGGTTGGCCGCGCCAGGTACGGCCGCCCAGAGGGCAGCGATGTCTGCAGCTGGACCCACGATGTATTCGAATGTTGGATCAAACACTACTCGCCGTGTCAGCAAACTGGTACCTATCGACTTCCCTCGTACGCTTATATCTGCACCTGGTCAAGCATCCCGAAAATTATGCGATCTCGGCGCATACCTGAAATATCGAGTTCCCAAACCGCCGCCTGTGGCTCCATACTCGAAAAATCGATGCTCCCGGTGAAGAGCGATGCATTGATGCCCCCAAGGGTGAGAACCCCGTCGGGAATCAAGTCATTTGGATCATCATCCTCGGTGGTAGGCCCCAGCCAGAGTCCGAACTCTAGGGCGGCGCCCTGCGCAGCCACTACGGATTGCCAGAACGGCGTGCGGGTGGCTGATGTATGCGCGCTCCCTGCGGGGCCCAACCCCAGCGCCGCAGGGTGTGGTATGAACGCGCCCGGGCCCAGCGCCACTGTATGCAGACATGTTCAGCATCGCAGAGTGAACGCACTGCAGGTTGAGCTGAGTCGACGCACAAAAGGTGGCGCTGGATATTGTATGCGCCCCGAGGAGGATCGTGTCGTTGAAGACGTAGCCATCGACTTTTTCGGGGTTAGCTGTCAGCTTGCCGTCATCCGATATCGACCCGTTGGAGGACAGGATTGTTAGGAATGTTGATGTGTTGACCGATGTGGACGATTTGGTGGGGTCATATATAAATGCGCAGTCGGCACACAGGTTGGAGAAGACGACAATGTCGCCAAGCCCAGTATTAAGCGTTGCCAGTAACGTTTGTGGTCTGGAAGAAAGACGATCTGTGCTCCGTTTATTTTACGAATATTGAGGGGCACGCACGGTGACCAAACCCAATGTTGATATAGTAGCTCCCATCCGAAGTCACGATCTCCACGTCCTGTGGCCCTTCAGAAGATAACCGCTGGGCAAGTACATCCCTATCTCGTCGATGCATCAGTGAGTTTTGAGGCTTGAGGGAGCTTTCATCCCCCGCTTCTGGGAAATAATCATGAAGCGGGTACACCGCTCCATCGGAGGCGAGGACAAGAGCGAGGATGACCATAATGATCCTGAAAGCTCTTGTAATCCGAGCAGGACAAGGGAATCCCATGATGTGATGCCCTTTGGATGCCCTTCGTGGCTATTAGCGAGTTGCAACTGGAGTGTAGAAACAAACTGACGAGCTGTGCAGAGCAGAATGAAGGAGTGAAGGAGTGAAGTTAAAGCGCAGAAGGATAAGGCTTTTGGGGGATTAGGGGAGATCAGATATGACCTGACGATGTGAGCAATCATATCACGAAGAACGAATCGAGTATGGAACAGCACGAAAAGAATTGGTAACACGCACGAGCCGCCGGTAGTTCCCTTGACGCCGTTGACTGATAATTGAATGGTATTGTTGTCCATAAGAGCGCAAAATCTTTTTCCAACATCATCGCATGAGTCTGGTAAAAGGCCCCAAACCTCGCAGTTTACGCACCTGCATGTGTTGATTGATCGGTCACGGTGCTCTTGAGCGGGAGGGACGCCGTGTGCTAGGACTCCTTGACAACTAGAAGCAAACATGGCACACGCTTTGCCTGCTCCCTGCCTGCTCCCTTGCCTGCTTCTGTCTAATCTCACCCACTGTTCCGTCTGAGAATCCTGGGCGTGTGCGCCTTAAATGCGAGGGTTTCTGACAAGTTGTCAGACACTCTTCAGCCCGGCTGCGAGCTCGCATGCGTGCGAGTGAAGGCATCATAGTCCGCGGATGCAGATTGGACGCAGAAGATCAGCGGAAGGGCATCTCTGATGGGAAGTCTCCCTACAGTATTTGAAAGAACGGGAAAGCAACTTCATCAGCGGCAACTGCAAGATGCATACTTAATCACCCTTTCTCCCAACGTGATACCTCATCGCCAATCTAAGTATATCTGATTTTCTCATGGAATTTCCCGTCAATTGATTAATCGAAGCAAGATTTTGGTGAGTGCAGGCGGTCGGATGCCGTTTCGAGGTTTTCTGCCTGGTCCCCTTCTGCTTTCCCCCACGCCTCAAACTAATTAATCACTCACACTCCTTTCACCTCTTTTTCCTTTATCTGCCCTCTGCTCCGTTACTGACATTCACTCGCTGATCGTATATCTTGCACCTATTTCCCTCTATGTTTCTCACCCCTACTACCCGGACGCTCATCGCGTTTCTACCTCAAATTCTGTCCCTCGCTCACGGCTTTGATGGTGCCTCGAACGCACACCGCTTTCCTCGAGGTGAATCGCGTTCTACGGGTCTCAATGAGTCGCGATCCATCAGCAAGATGCGGCGTCAGATGTCCGCTGAGGACTTGGACCTCTTAACTGCGCACGAGATATATTATCTAAATATGAGCTTTGGTTCACCGTGAGTGCTATTGTGCAGCGGAAGGGAACTATAACTCATTGGCGTGTGCTATGCAGGGAGCAGACGTTCCGCATGCAGATCGATACCGGCTCTGGGGACACGTTTATCTCAGTCTTTTGTCCGGATTGCGATGGCCCAGGTTTCGCATCAATTTACGAGCCCAACAAGTCGACAACAGCAGTCAACAAATAAGGCGGGTAGAGCCGACAAGCGGCAGAGCCCGCTACCATGAATCTTCCCGTCTTCAAGCTCTGTCAACTGTCAAGAATAGATCCAAAATGCGAAGCCGGCCCAATGTGAGCTGGTCGACGCGGCAGCATAAAACTTCCGATATCCCACATACCCGACTCATTCTTATCTTGTACCATGTCTAGATCTTGATCTCAGCTGAATTTAAGCTGGGAGGATATGGAAGCGGAATTCAAATGGATATCAGAGATCAGCCAAAAATAATAATAAAAAGACAACATTAACTTGGTGCATTATAATTTATGTACTGCAACGCACCTCTGCTTCAGTATTTTGAGGCCAATTTCTAGGTTATCCAAAGCCGCGGAAGTGAAAAACCGGACGGCACTGTGAACATGACCGGAGCAGGAAGCTCGATTTGAATGGACATATATCATGGCTCATTGACCACGCTACAGTCTCCGGTTTTCTCATCTGCGATGCACGCACTCAGGCTGGTATTGGAGAAAATAATTGAATAAAGTAGCGCAAATCCATTCCCTAGGTTTGACGCAGCAGAGAATCCAAATGGAGCTGAGTTCCCAACGATATCGAAGGCATCTGGTCATACTGAAGGACGCAGCTTAGCCGGACTACGTATCAATAGTCAAGATTACCTAGCATAAAAGGCGCCTATCATCAAAGCCGGAAACAGGTGTTTCATTTCGCCACAATCCTGACATTGCCAGGTCCTCGAGATTCGGACAGTGGTCAGGTAAAAAAGTATGATACTGCTCATAACCTACACTAAGTATTGAAAGCAAGTACACACCGCCAACTATGGTTGTTGCCTTGTCAGAGTCAAGAATAATATGCAGCGCAGATGCGAGAGGAGATCGAATCTGGAACCCGAGCTTGGGAGTACATTAGCATGATTAAGTACCGCAGAAATGCGGGGCTCTCACCTTGTACATACAGAAGAAGACTCAGCAGTCGCTGAACCGGCCGTTCGCGCACTGATGCCGGATTTCACAAAAGACTCGACTGCTGCTTCTAGTTTGCCCACCCCCATTGCAAACGACCGACGACTAAAAGATGCAGAGAGCGCATTTTCTGATGCCCTCCAGACCCTCCGCAAGGAGCGCTGCCTCCGTGGAGAGGAGGCATCAATCGATGAGCTCCTCGATCCGCAAATTGAGCAGGAGGATTTGGATTCAGAGTTCTTGCGGTTTGCAGAAGGAGATGAGGGGACACGGGAGATTCTGGAGTATCTCAAGCGGCGTGATAATGAGGAGGAGGACGAGGAAGATTCCCAGGAGCCGGAATTCAAGTTCAGCAAGAAGGAGGCCTTGGATGCGGTCGCTTTCGTTCAAAAGATTGTGCATCATCGGCCAGATTTGGATGTGGCTCTGCCACTTGCTGGACATCTTAACAAATTTCGCTCTGCACTCGCCCAGGAAGTGGAGGAAGCGAAGGTTCAGACAAGTATTACATCCTTCTTGAAGTAGAAACTAAATTCTTTCAATAAAACAATTTTTTATTCCATTTATGTGCTCTGGAATAACCGTCGTATGGAATACCCGGGGGACCCTTCCCGACGGTATTCCATACGAGCGACTCTACTGTAATGCTCCAGAGCACTTGAAGCGGTCGAGCGGCACATTTTGCACACACCTCCACCAAAAAAGGACAATCAAAAGCTCGCAACCAGATGCGGTGTAAAAAAAAGGCTACACCTTGCCGGAGGACGTTGAGGCAAGGGTAGTTAAAGGAGATACCACCGAGTACTTGGACAGAATTTGAGGTGTTCTTGCCACTTGTGGTAACTAATTAACGAAAATTTCTTGAGGCGGAGGGTCAAATGCTTCAGTGTTCTTGAGGATATGGCAACAAATGCCCTTGGCATACACGAAAGGACTTGCCCAGACTACGGCACTGGACTGCGAGGATGAGTAGACTAGGTTGGCGCGGGGAACTGCGCAGGATGCTGGAGCGTGACGACGGGGACAGAAAGAAAGGAGGTAGCCGTTCGGCAAGGAGGCCGGGCTTGCCCTCTCTGGCCCACACCAGTTCCAAGTGTATGGGCAGTTCCTCGGTGCTTGTTGGCAACGGTGTTCCCAGCACAACAGTCCCCGCGGCACGAACAAGGCACAGAAATATTTTATCAACCTCGAGTCACCTGATCGAATGCACAGAACCCCGAAGTGACAATTGAGAAGCCAAGACTTCAGAGACAGAACCAAGCCAAGAGACAGGGGAAATATTTCAAAGCAGGGATCAATGGAGGAAGAGGATCGCAGAAAGTGATGTGGGCGACATGGGAGGAGAAAGCAAGTTACGTCTTGATGGCTGAATGACGGTTACGTGTCCATCCGACATCGGGCGAGAATTTTGGGGGATTGCTCTCAGCAAGATTATGAGTTAGCATCGACAATCATTCGGCTTTTGTGCCGTCCACATATTTTGGCAGAGAGATCAGTGCTTATGCAAAAATAGATGACGAAAATGTGATGCTCTGCAAGTGGCTGAAGTTAGGGCTCCCTAAGACCCGTACCTTACGGTAGCGGGAATAACTTATAAAGCAAGTAAGGCCGACGAGCGGCAGGGCCCGCTACCTGGAGTCGACAACGCATATGAGTAACCATTCATTCAAATTTTATTAAACTTGATCATAAACTAGCTGAATTTACTGGGGAGTGTATATGAACGAGTTGGGTGGGTTTGCGTGGGTGTACGGAGAATACAATGACTCTCAAACGAGTTGAAAAAATCCGCAATGGATGCCGACGAACAAATTTCTGGGCCCGCGCAAGCAACTGTCTCTGCATGTTTCCGAATTTCAGCACGCAACTTGAACCTTAGATTGCGATCACCAGAAACAGATATATTCAGCGCAGCGGCTACGTGGGACAGACTTTCGGTTGAAATTTGTTTATCGTCTGTGGAGAGGAGAATGTTCAACACGGCTTTTGACATATCTAGACTTGAAGTCCGGGGAGAGGGCACGGCAGGCAGAGTGATCCGGTCTTGGAGACACAGAGCTATCCACGCTGTGATCCACACAAGCTCCACTGGCGATGTGATTAAGAAAAATGCGTCGACATTGTACTAGATTTAAACGGGCACATGGGATAGCATGAAGTTCAAGAGATCGTTGTATTGTCTGTAGATCAGCATGGAATACAGAAATACGAGTACGCGTGGCATGGTGTCCAAGTAAAATATCATTCAATAGTTTCAACGAGGTCGCACTGGTAACATCAGTCATATCAGTCATCGATGAGGCAGAACCGGACGTAGAAGGACAGCGGCAAACCAGAGGTTCATCGCAGATGCATCTACGTCCAAGGGCTGATAAAAATGAGTACTTGAGCACCGGTAATGATAGGCAATAGACAACTCACATTGTGCGGGCACGTCGACCATGTCAACCATGCCACAGAATGTTTGGGACAGGAAGACAGCATCTGAAACCTATCTTAGCTCGCGAACTGATTTTGACAGATGTGAGCAAGGTACCTACTTGACTGTTGTCTCGGGCCAACGATTCCCGAGGGGAGATTGAACGAGACAAGCAGAAGAGTCTCGCGACAAAAGAATAACGAGTCACGACCAAGAACAAGGTCATATGGGAGACCGGCAGCAATAGAAAGCTTCATGTGCATTGAGCATACAGTGTCGCCACAAGGAAGAGTAAGGACCCCAGAAGCCGAGGAATTGGAAGCCGGAACTCCAGAGCTTAAGATCCAGTCAAGAGCCACCCGAGAATGCTCGGACTGAGGGTCGAGGGTTGAGAGAGGCACATTGCAGAAAGTAGTCATAGTGCGCGGGGTAATGGAAGCAAGCGAGGGCAGCTGCGTCACTCCACGTCGACATTTGCCACGTCAGCAGCTTCCAAGTATGGTCATAAAACCGAGATTACGCAAAAAACGCTGACGAAAATGTGATGCACGGCCAAAATCCAAAAATCATGCGCCCTATAGAAACCCGTACCTTACGGTAGCGGGAACTTCTGTCAGCACCCACGTGATTGACGCTGCGTCCTGACTAATGTAAGAGCAAGGGAAGAGGGCACCACCTCTTCAATCTTTCTCCATCCTCTCTCAGATCAGCGAAAACTATCGAGATGTCGCATTTCAGTACCTCACCCAACCCTCCCAAGCTGGATGCTAAGCCCTTCACTGTCGCCATCCCCGACGCCGACGTTGCAGAGCTCAAGTCGCTCCTCAAGGCTTCACGACTCGGTCCATCCATACCCACCAATAGCAACCCTTCCGACCACTCCTTAGGCGTGTCCATGGACTGGTTGAAGAACGCTAAGCATGCATGGGAGACGGGCTTCGACTGGTGAGTTGGAAGGAGATTCCAACGAGACGCGACTGATATCCACCTTGCCGGACATAGGCGAGCTCAAGAGAAGAGGATGAATTCTTTCCCTCATTTTATGATCAAAGTTCCAGTCCAAATCCAAGGAAAAGAGTATATCCATGATATCCATTTCATGGCTTTGTTCAGCAAGAAAAAGGATGCGGTCCCTTTGATTATGCTTCACGGCTGGCCAGGTGCGTCTCTTTTTCCGCTTGATAAATTAAGGCCGAAGCGAGTTCCAGGGAGCTTCATCGAGTTCATTCCTATTCTGGAAATTCTCTCCAAAAAGTACACACCCGAAACCCTTCCTTACCACATAGTGGTTCCCTCTCTCCCTGGCTACGGTTTCAGTTCCGGTCCTCAATCGACGGAATTCAAGATGGTGGATGTCGCGAAGATCTTCAATAATCTCATGCTTGGCCTGGGGTTCGATAAATATGTTGCTCAGGTCTGTGATTCAATAGCTTCCTTGCATTTAACTCCAGGATGACCGTTAATTTGCACATAGGGAGGTGATGTCGGCTCTGGTGTTGCCCGAATCCTGTCAATGAACCACGATAACTGCAAAGGTTCATTCCTTCTCTATCCTGGCCTGCATGGAGCGAAAGTGATGCATCTCTCCCGCAGCTATTCACCTAAACATGTTCAGCACTGCTTCTACTCAGAACCACGATCGTTCGATCCTCTCCCAAGCCGAGCGCGAAGCCCTTGACCGCGGTGCAGTCTTCCGCCAAACCGGTTGGGCCTACGGTATTGAGCAAGGTACTCGTCCAAACACTCTTGGATTCGCCTTGTCGTCAAACCCGTTGGCTCTTCTCGCCTGGTTCGTTGCTTCTCTCTGATGTCGCTTCATTCAATTTCCACCTATTGACGGCGTTGACGATCTATTTTAGGATCGGGGAGAAGTTGCTGGAGTGGTCAGATGAGAATCCATCGATGGATGAGATCCTGACAAACGTGTCGATCTACTGGTTTACAAACTCGATTTCCACGTCCTTCTATCCTTACAGGGAGGTTCGTGCCCTGCGTTTATTCCCTCTCTGGCAGAGGCTCCGAAGCTAATATTATTTACCTGAAGACTATCACACGTGGACCCGATTACTACAAGTATCACCAAAAGCCTGTCGGCTATACTTGGTTCCCTCGGTGCCTTGCCTATATGTTTTGTTTTCTTCCTTCCGTCGCTAATCCTCTTTTCTATCCTTTCAGCGAAATCATTCCTCTCCCGGAATCGTGGGTCAAGCAAGAGGCAAACCTCGTCTTCTATCGCCAAGCGAAATCAGGAGGACATTTCGCGGCGCTGGAGGTCCCGGAGGTGTTGTTGAAAGACGTGGAAGACTTTGTGGAACAGGTTTGGGGCTCGTTATGAGTACCGATGCCGACTTGAATAATCATACGTGAAAGCTCGAACGAGATGTAAGAGTATTAAAGAGTGAACACGATTATTGACTCCATCATGGTTTACTTCTGGGCCCCTAGTCAAATTGTACGTTCTTACACGAGAATTTGAAATCAACCTGGTCGATTTTGACCCTCTCGGGGCAAGATGGATTGTGTGGGTGAGAAAACGGGTACGACGCTCTAGCTATGTTTCAGGATGGCTGCACAAGTTACTTGCGCAAATTAACTTGCCCCGCCACAAGTAACTTGCAAGTAACTTATGGCGGGGCAAGTTAGTTTTGCAAGTAAAGTAAAGTTAAAGTTAAAGTAAAGTTAAAATCCGTAAAATAAGTTAGAATAAGTTCGTTCACGTTAGAGTAAGTTACTCCCATTTTGAGATATACGGGCTACGTGGGACTGCAGAGCGCCATTCCAGCGGCTGATATCACTCCCCGCAAGTGTCCAATGAATCTGATAGAGCCGACAATTGACTTGCACCCTCGATGTCACCACTTGTGTATTGAGAGTAAGTACCGTAAGTTAAAACCGACAAAGGCAGTGATGAACGGCAAGAAGTACGTATATCACGATTCGCCGTGTGAACCTGCCACCGTGTCAGGTTCGAATTTCCCACCGCAACTTACTCTATTCCTCCATGCCCGTCTTGAATTCAGTTCCACACCAGTAGCAACATGAACTTCAATAAGGACTGCAGTTCTACAGTTGGCCAAACATATGTGGTCGATCCTTCTTCTCAGCTTCCTTCAAATTCTAGGCGAAAACTGTGAGCTTGTAGCAGACCGGAAGGCCTTCAACATACCGTTCTGTGTCGGTGAAGTTTTCTGCAGTCCAGATTTTCCGTATGCTTGGCTCTACAGTGATTCTGTCCGCCTTTTGTGCCCTTGCTGGGGCCGATGGCACTACTCCGGTCAACTTGATTCTGAAAAAGAGCGGTAAAATCTGCATCGCAATCTTGACTCTCTTCAGATGTGAATCCATCCAACGTAAAAGTGTTTTCCGAGACCTGAAACTTCCAGATGCATAGATGTTCACTTCATCGTTCGCTTCCGCTTGCATGTGATAGAGTCTCGTCTTTTTCTCTTCCTCTCGTCCTACTATGCTGAATGCACTCACTCTGGCAATTCATCTTCCCCCCAAAGCGACAGCCTGAGCCACCGCCGTTACAGCGACCACGCAAATACCCCCGAACTGGAGATGCTCGATCCTCTGGACAGTATGGAGACGCTCAAGAAAACGAGCGCTTCAGAGGTTTCGATTTTGCCCCTGGATTGCAAATGCAGCCGCATCCTGCGCCGCTTCAGTCCGAGCGACCTGCATTTCCGGCTGGTAGTAACCAAAACTCGATGAATCCCCAAGGATTCTATACACCTGGTATTAATGTTTCTCGACATTGTAAAATGATATCCTCACGTTTGCAGGTTTCAATCCGTATTTTCCGATTCCTTATCTTCCGCCAGGATACCCGCCGCTCGGGGGCCCTTATTTTAATCCCTGGTACCAGGGATTGAACGCACAATACCCGCTTCCCCACAATCTTGTCCCCCCGCCATTTTCTCCGGGGTCGCATTCGTATCCACCGCCTGCCCCAGCAGCCCCCTTGGCTGCGCCTGCTGTTCCTTCTGGAGCTCCGTTCGCTGCTCCTACCGATTTGCCTGTCCCAGCAGTTGATGCTCTCAAGAATGAGTCGATTCAGCCGACTACGGTGCAGTACAGTGCTACTATCCACGGTCTGTGTTGTCTTGCCGTTGAAAACAGCCGCTGCTAAACTCTTTTTTCGTGACAGATCATGCCGCAGATTCGAGCGCCGACTTTCCGACTGGATACGTTCGACGTGAGTGTTATAAGAGTAACAAGCCGCGTAAATGGAACCACACCAAGTGGGCCCAGCGCTCCAGTGGAATTGTTCAGCATGAAGGTACCAGTGCAGAAATACGACTCTGCCTGGGTGTTCTGCGATGCGGTAACTGCGGTCGCTTGATGCGTCCAAAAACGCAGCCAGAGGCTCGACGGAAGCAGATCAGAACGGGCTGCACGGAACGTACTTGTCGTATCGACGCGCCTTTGATCCACGATACCTGCGACGCACGGACTTTCCATTACACGTTGGAACGGGACGGGCAGACGGTCCTGGTCTGGGAGCATTTTGGTGACCACTCCACCCACGACAGGCCGCCTGGTGGGACTTTATCGCGGGCTCAGGAAAGCCAGGTCGATGTTCAGGTGATGCGAAAGCAAGAGGCTACCCCTCACGAGCTACGCACCGGTGATCCTGGCCCAGGGTCGGTTCCTTTACCCGACATAGATCCGACCCTTGCAGCGCCGAGGGCGGCCCGTTACCATCTCACACAGAGTCAGGTTCGACTTGGGATAAACACCGGCGGGTCAAGCAAGGGTGGCCTTGGTGTAATGGGTGCAATTGCAGATCTCAACAAACGACTTTCAACCCCATTCATCATCGACTCCAGCCTCAGCGGCCCGGTTTACATGACGTTTCAAACCCCGTTCATGGACAACATCCTTCAGGAAGCCGTCGAATCGTGGTTACTGGACTTGGACCACGGCCCTGAGGCGTCACGGCATGGATTCGTCGTCGATGGTGACCACACCTTCTTTCGTCAGGGCCCGCTTCTGGCCAGCTGCGCTTTCAGCGTGCGAACCGGGGAGTGGACACCGATCCTTTATTCATGGATCAATGGTCAGGATAAGGCTCACCACCGTCCACACTTTGCGCACATTTTCCAATCCATCATCAAACATGCTGGTACTCGATTCGATCGCAAATTGTTGCTTTGTGTACGTGTTCCTCTGTAAGATTGTTCAACACTTACTTTGTACTGCAGGTCATGGATTTTTCTGGTGCACAGCGGGGGGGCCCATGCTGAGGCGTATGCAGATGCAATAATCAGCACAATACCGCATTTCTCGCAGCTATCCCAGGCAGCGCAGGACGCCGAGCGAAAACAGCTGGTGCTCGAGGCTGAAAAAGGCGAGCTAGGCTGTCAAGTCCATTTCTGGCGCTCCGCAGATCAGGTCCGGAAAACACATTCTCTCATTCCACCTGAATCTGCCACCATATTCGAAAAGATCTTGCGCGAGCTTGTCTCCCCAGTCACCACCTCAGAGCGATTCGACGAGGCTCTCCTCCTTCTGAAAACGACTTTTCCAGCAATCAAGCATTGGATCTCTTGGTGGGAGCGTCGCCCCATTGCTTCCATGATCTTCCCCGCCAAGAGTTCCGTTGACCCTGACTTGGCAGCGAAAGCTCCGTCCACAACAAATCCGATCGAACACCAACATTCTCTCCTGCACCATGCCGTCGGGAAGGATCAAGACTTGGTTCCCGGCATCGAAAAGCTATATCTGCATATGCGTGAGATGGAGAACAAGTATAATGCGATTAAAGGTATGTCGCTCAATAAATCTACTACAAACATCGGCAGATGTTTAAATTTTATTACAGAGGGCCATTTTAATGCGGGTGCTGTGCGCAACCGCAGACCCCCGAAGCCCCCCGTGTACGAGCTGAATGATGGCCGCCCTCCGGACACCATTGCTGCTCTTGCCGTGGCAGAAATGGAACTTGGCTCGCCAGTTATGTCGCCTTTCCCTCCAGCCACGCCGTTTGTTTATTCTCCTCGGATGCTGCAATCGTTCAAGTGGGCCTCGCCCAATTCCTGCTTTTTTGATCTACCCGAAGTTCACTCCGCTATACCTGCAGACACCGGGCCGGCGCCTTTTCCCTTGGATGAAACACCTCCCCTTGACCTTCCGGATCCGAACGAGTGGTGTTACGGTTGCAGAAAGAGCGCGGCTGGGGGGGATGAAGTGGTTCTTCACTGCGCTGACTGCGGGTCTATGCATCATTTAAAATGTGCGCTGGCTGTTAATCCCAACTTGGATCCCGAGATGGAGTGGTATTGCAGTCTCTGCTCCGTTACAAAGCCTGTTGCCTGGAGCGATGATCTGTGAGCTCATATTCCCCTTCTCTCATCAGATTCCTTTTTGACGAATGATGCACGTAGGCTTGGGGAGTACCTCATGTTTCAATCCAGCCCGGCCGGCTCCTTCTACGCGGCTCGTGTTGCGGGTATCACAAGCGGCGGCATGATTCGGATGGAATGGTATCCAGATAACGTCTTCGACAACAGGGAGAAGCCTACTGAGACTGAATTCGTGTGCTCAAGGGAGGAATGCGCGATGGTAGCGGCCAAAGACCCGGATTTGTGCTATGACAAGGTAAGTTATCTGGACCGATCAAAAGTGTAGACCAACTGACGGATTCCAGAACAATGTTGGCAAGATTAAATGGCCACCTCGACTGATGGAAGACGCTTCAGAGCTCTATGGCTACACAAACCCCGCTATCTCGGCCGCCCTCACAGAATCCAGGCAGTTTGTGATTGACATCATACTGGCTACCGGTACCAACTGCGCCGTGCATCCAATAATCGCCGACTATCAAAACTGGATGTTGGATGCCCCACAGTCGAAAGAGACGAGGCACGCCGATGATTTTGCCAGGACGTTCTCGAGCATGCAAATTTTGCCCGGAGATGCGTCCTTGATCAACGTGCATGGAACTTTTGTTCTTGGTGTGGTTGCCGCCAAAATTCCGGAGTCATTTGAAGGAAGTCCAGAATCATTCAGACAGCGAGCAATGGTTCTCGCCTCGATTCTCTTCCAGCTCGTGATTCTTCGCTTATATTTGTGTCGTCCAAATCAGGACGATGTCCAGATATACTTTTTGGCACGCAACTTCACCCGACAAGAGCTGCAGAACATAACTGCAGATGACCCCTTCGCCGAAGCGAAACGCGGTAAGGTGACTCGGCACCTGACCGTACCCGAAGCAGTTTTGCAGGCCCCCGAGGACTCATCTGGTGACCAACCGATCCCGCTCCATTTCTGTAAAACAGATATTCTGGTCCGCAAGACTGCTGCTGCTCGTATCCCCGCAGGCTTTTGGCTGGCCACTGCATACAGGTGTCAAGGACAGGAGTACAGCTGGGAACTCACTGATCCTATCAGTCGAAAGGAAATGGAGACTCCCTCCGTCGCTTTCTTACCTCACGAGCGCGGATCAAGCCCTCTGTCCGACGCTCCTTCATCGCAGATGGATCTTGGACCGTTAGTTCAAGGGGAGGAATCTTTGTCTCACAGCAAAAAGGGGCTGGGTGGATTAAAACGGCGAAGAGAATTTGATTTGGAAGAGGAAGATAGACCGGGATCTCGCTCATCAACGACTGTTGATGTTGGTCTCGCCGTGCCGCCGGTGCGGCGGAGCACTCAACCGCGCACCCAAGGCCTGCGGCTTGGGCGGCTTATTTTACCTTCAGTTTAGTCACTTTGACTGTTCTCTGTAGTGTTCAACAGACTACAAGTGGTTTCCGCTGCTCACTTGGGCTTAACTTGGATTAACGGACGAACTTGGCGGGGATTGATGCCATCTGATGGCATAAGTTACTTGGTCTGATCTAACTTGGCGCGCAAGTTAACTGCAAGTAACTTGCCGTTAACTGCAAGTTACTTTCTGTTAACTTGGTCACTTGCAGTAACTTGAACTTAACTTGAATAGTGACTTTGTTAGCATAGCAAAGTGTAACGGAGCGGTAACTTTGCGGTTCGACTTTTTATGGTCTGATGTACGCACTTTCTAAGGGGCTTTTACTAACTGGTGACTGGTACTCAGGTTATAGCATGAATAGATAAGTACACCCCTGACCGAGCTGCACCAGAAAGAGACAGATACTCTGTCAGGCTCGTATTAATCAATACGGCCGCGCTGGGCGTTTCATTTAGACATACTTACTTATTTGTGTAGTCGTTCTCAAATCATGATGATCTGCACTTATTTTTTCCCGAATGACGCAGTTGCTCTCGACTTACCGCAGGTCTGAGTGAAGGTGCGTCATAGTGCCCGTCCTAGTGGGTTCTGGTTACTGCTTTGGTACCGGAGAACTTGGTCGGATGGCTCGTGGCACGGGCCGCACGTTCCGCAGAGGTCGTGTGACCTAATGTATGTGATTGTTGTCAAGCTTTACTTAGTTTTTGCATTTCTACCAGGAGATACTGAGCATCCGATGTCAGCTACTGGTGCTACCGCTGCTACCCGGGACGCAAACTTCTACCCAGCAAAAAGGGTTTTCCTGATGTGCCGACGACGTGAATGCAACACACCCTCACCTGCATTCATGTCATGTCATGGTTCTCGTCGAGTTGCGCCAGGATGACCATACCTACCTACCTAATTGAGATAAAAGGCAAGACACGCCAAGATACATTCAACATAGCCTGAGATGTAGCCAGATCGGGCGGAGATTTGGATCCATAGTGCCATACTGGTCAGATCCGCCGGTTCTATGAAATTGTCCCAAAAGCATTACATATATTTTTGACCAGTCGAAGTTGACCTATTTGGGGTAAGATTGTATATCAAAAAGGAGAATGGATGTATCTGAATGTGTGGCATGTACGGTGACAAACCCGTCGACGCGGTCGATCTGTTCCGTTTCGGTACTCACCTGTGGGTGGTACTTCAGATCACCGTCCTGCCAGAGGCTCTTTTACACTTCACTGATGTGGACGATGCCGATCACGCAATACAATCTGGGCGTGGTTATTGTAAGCGAGAAACAGAGGTCACCGTTGGTGGAGCAATCGTATGAGCAAAACGTGCTAAATCAAGGTTCTCAACGACTTAGTTCACTTCCAAAAGATATACTTGTGTCATTGTGCGAGATAAAGAAGGAACTATGTAGCGTAGAACAGATTCTACAAAAGTTACTTGCTGGCGCGAACCGCCAAGTTAAAACAAGTTACTTTAGTCACCCGTGGGAAAATCTAAGTAACTTGCGGCACGCGTGCCGAAAGGGGCAAGTAAAGTTCAAGTTAGTACGCACAAGTTACTTTATACGGACTCATGTTTCAGCAGTCGCTGACGAGATCCCGCGTTCAACCGCAGTTGCTCTCACGAATGTTGTCTATGAGGCCCGTTTGGCTGCCCATGATGATGCTTGGATCCATCCGTAACCGAGCATAGCCGGAACCTGGCCGAATCAGCAGGAGATTGATGTTGGTCTTTGGTGGAGAGCACAGCAAATGGCGGGAGGCGAATCGTGTTGCAATTGGGCATGGCATCTACACCCGAAATCCCCTCGGCACCGAACCAAAACCCACCATGCGAGTTTTCCCTTCCGCGGTTCTGGTAGCGAACGGGCGGGTGAACGTTTGAGCAGCTGATCCCAAGCGATCCGCCGCACGAACCATATACGGATACTTACTTGTCCGTCATCCGTTTCTGGTCTGTAACAGAGACCAGGCGCTTCTCGAAACAAGGATTCTAGCTCCGTTGTCATCAGCGAAGGCTCTGCGCACCCATAGGCGACGACCGCCTATTTTGTTTTTAAGTCGGACTTATTACAATCCCTCGAGACATGATCCCTCGAGACATGATCAAGATTTGAGATTGAACCATCCCTTGCTCTTAGATTCGGGAAGGGCACAGTAGCAAGTAGAGGCGACTCTTTGGAGTTCAAAAACAAAGTCCAATCGGATTCAACATATACGCGAGCGGAAAGGACGCTCACAATTAAGTATATACGGCGATTCACAAACTCTGAGAATGCTCTTTCTCCCAGTCCATCATGGCGGGGAACAGCTCCAACAGAATCTCCTGCCATGAAACATAATTCTCTTTCTTCATGCCCAATACACTCTCCGTCAGACTCGCGTCCAAACGGAACAGCGACTGCCTCGGTGCGGTCGACACGGGCGGGGACCTACCTATGATATCGTGCCCGCGCGCACTTAGCTTCGCCACCGTCTCAGGTGCCTTGAGGAACGCGATCATGTCTGCCCGTGTCATGTACCCGCCCGACACGATGAGACGTTTCTTCTGTCCCTGCGGCAGGGCGGGCGCAGTGAGCGCGCGGATGTGCGCATTCGCAACGTCGCGGTTGTGCACGAGATCCGCGAGGGGGTAGTCCGGGAAGCTGGCATCATTTGGTCGGATGAGTTGATACAGGAACTGGTTGACGTTGAGCTCGTCGGTGGTCTGCGGCATGGGGTAGTCTTTGAGGTACCAGCTGTACACGCTGGACGGCACAACTGCCATCATCGATCAGCAAGCCTGCTAAGAAGAGAAGTCATGTCGAATTGACTGGCGGTGAAATCGATGTGAGGGTATTTCTCCGCGGCTTTCCAGAACAGCTTCTCTGATGTGATCTTGTACGCGATGTAGGCGTACGATGGGATATGTTTCCTGGGGTCGATACTCTCAATTGGGTTCCAAGCTTTAAGAAAAAGGGGTTAGTACTCCGCCACGTACTGTTGTGATCATACACGGTTGTCTCGTCAAATATCAAACAGTCGACTGAAAAGATATCAACAGAGGTAACCCCAACTGAAACGAGCTTACGGTCAAAGAAAACACCGATGGAGGCCGTCAGCACGAAACGCTTGATCGAGCTGCCCGCAAGAGCATCCAAAAGATATTGAGTACCTTCATTGGCGGACTGGACGGAGAGTTCTTCAACCATGTCGCAGACGCTACTGGCTGTTGCCTAACGAATAAATATACTCAGAGGTTTTTCCCGGGTGGAATACAGGGCAACCAGCATGAATGGGTCTTGATAAATTCTCCCCGAAGTTGCGTCGGGATAATCATATGTTTTCTACAACGTGCTAAGCTTGGCATGACGAGCAGTGCTACTCAAAACTGGTCAGTAACGTGGAGCGAGGTGTGACTAGTAAAACTCACGCCCGGATACTGTGTCCCTCCTTGAGCAGTTGGTCGATGATCATGGTACCCACATGTCCAGTGCCGCCGGTCATCTAGCGAGTACAGTGAGGGGAACATCAAGAAAGACATTGGCATCGTGGGGACGAGACGACATGTTGTTGAGTTGGGGGGAGAGGGAATGGGGCCTGCGAGTGACAGCACAGAACGAGGTTTTGTTCGCCCACAGAGGACCCACACCGAATGACGGCGATCAATCTGCGAAGGGGTTGGGCGAGGGTCCGGGACGAAAACTAATTTCTGAGTTATATGCAACGAGTGAGATTCCTACCAAACTTTATTGACGCTAGCAAGTTAGGACGTGACTTCGGATTCCGACGGAATGAGCAAGAGATTTGTGTGGTGATCGTGAGTTCCGAAGCTTTTTCCCCAGCCTCAAAAAGAGGGTTATTCAACGTCGTACCCTTCAGGATGACGTTGATAACACGGTAGAACCCAGAGAGAGAGTGGAGCAACGGAGCCTGCGATAGAATAGAGTCAAAGTTGGAATAAAGAATTCCTGCAGAGCATAAACCCGAGACTTCGAGTATGGAGAAAGGGGTGGCTGGTGCTTGGGCTCGGCCGGCCTGACGTGTACCTCCAACGACCCAATTGCATGATGCCGCATCGATGAGCATAAGACGAAGAGGTGTTGTGGCTGTCCCCGGCAATCACCCATTTAGAAGTCCGACCTCCGCCGTAATCGTTTCTGGGTCAATAACCTTGCAATAATCGCTTATCTCTACGGCGTTGGTGAGTGCCAAGTTCAAGTTGTGTTGCGTCCTGCCGATATAGACCACGATATCAGCCTCGTTATACACCGCCATAGCGGGCTTCGCTGTCATAAATGTCGCGCTGCTCTTTCCCTTGTACGATCCGATCCGTTCATTCAGATTGCGTCGATACTCACATTTGAAACCTATATAGAATTCCGTACACCACTCGGGTCGACGCCACCAGCCCCTTATCGCGCGTCGGGAAGCATTCGTGTACATTGGGTTTCTCATGAGTGTGTGGATCGCCCCAGGTAATACGGTACGCAGTCGCCCGTCCAAAACGCTTATATTTTCTTCTCAGCCATCCGATCCTTGCTGGGGCTAATGGAAAGTGACCCCACGAAACAAACACCCATGGTGGCGTCCTGTGTTCCCAACGGATTCCTGACCTTGCGACGCATCCCCGTCGGGCTGGACCTCGTCCTCAATCTTCGCTACTTGTGCGTCCTCTTTCATTGCATCTGTATTCTTGCCGAAACTTATATTCTGCTTCGCCCACCAGTAATCCGCGCCTCCTGGGCCGTATACCACCGCTCCACTGCCCTCCACGGCGAGCACGCCGCGGTAGCTTACCCCTCAGGTGTACCTCACCCCGCAAATTTCTTCCCGTTTAGGAACTATCCCGCGGGTAGCGAGGTTCCGGTGTGGATGCTCGCGCATATTGCCGACACGGAGCGGGATGAGTCGGAGGAGGGCGAGAACGCGGTTGGGCTGGTATAATTCCTTAACTCTTCAGCATGTCCGAGCCCATTATTTGCGAAATCAATTCGTTCTCTGACATTAAACTACCAGTGGTGAGCCACAAGCCGGTCGAAAAGGACACTTGAAACTAGACAAGATCGGGCGAAGCAACGCCGACGACAGTGAGACGAAGACTGCTCTGCACTTTAGCATTACGCAGGATATAGTCCAAGCAGGGCATTACGGGCGACCAAGTAAGGTAATACACAGAGACCAAAAAGCGAAAATGTGTGGCTGCATGAATATACAAGTGCGTGGTGGATCCAAATGAATATGACATGAATAAGTAAGTGGCAGGAGAAATGGGAATGCTTTTACGTGGGGAGGGTATAAGTGAATGTACTGAAATCCAAAGGGCTGTGATCAACGGTGGCCGTGATGGTGGGCGGCAAGTCCGGCTGCTCATCCTCTTCTTCTTCAGACTGGTCGTTCTCGCCGTCGTCCTCCGCAACCTCTTCAAGATGGTTCGGTGAGTTCGAGCGGAACGGCTCCTCCGCTTCGACCTCGACCTCGACCTCTTCTTCCTCCTCCGGCTCCTCGTTCTCTTCGAGGTCGCCGGCGTCGTTCTCGTCGAAGATGACAGGGAACTGAGGGACATCAGCCAAAGGGTGAAAACACGCTGGGAGAGTGCTTACATGGGTAATCAGCGTTTTGACCAGTCGGTGAGTGTGCGCCATGTTCGTGAGGATCATGGCAAAATTTTCTTGCGGTGCGCGTAGTAGATTGGGGCTGAAGACGATCGCAAGGCCTTCGGCGTGCATTTGATTCACTTCCTCAAAGTCGGCGACTCTACAAACGTAGTCAGAGGCGTGAAGACATTGCGTGATAGACGGCAGCGTACCTGTCCAAATGTTCTGTGACCCGCTTCAAGAGATCGAAGTTCGGTCGCGGCAGACGCTGCACGACGTTGCGGGTGGACGTCAGCCTCTCGTCGAGGTTCTCAAGCTCTGGGAAAACAAGTCGTGTCAGAAGGAGGGATGGCGATAGAGACGGGACTCACTCATAGCAGCTACCCGCCGCATGGTAGGCATCGGAGGGGAATAGAGGCTCAGGAAGCACGCGGAACCACGACTTGACCAAGTCACAGACGGCATGGATGTCCGTCGACGAGTCGATGGGATCCTCGCCTACGAAAATAGATCAGATGTGCCTTTGGGACGGTAAGTGAAATGGTACCTCGATTGAAAGCTTCTTTGAGGGCAGTGATGGTCGACGCTGCTCCCGCGAGACGATCTACGGGAGGTGATCAGCAGGGGATCGTATTCAGGTAGGCGCCACGTACAGATACCGACTTCAGTCAAGCCTCGAGTCTCAATCTCCGTGAGACAGCGCTCAATGACGGAAGGAATGGTGCCCGGCGGAATGTCGTCGCTGCCGAATTCTCGTCGTAGCAGGAAGTTGAGGTCGACGCCGAATACTACAGGAAGGCATGAGAACAATGGACGTTTGTACAAAAGATGACGTACCTGCGAGAGGTTCGCGCGACGCAGCGACAGGATCGTGCAGATGATCCGCGAGCTGGGGCTTGGGGTTTCCGAGGTAAGTCAAGCGTCGCTTGGCGGCGGTCTGCGTAACACGATTGATGGTCTGGAGCCAATTCGCCATCTCCTTCCCGTTTCGCGCTTGGAACAAATAGTGCCCGCCATCCTCGGTATCCAGCTGGAAGGTGAAGGAGCGGTCGTTGTTGATGAATTGCGCGACACGGGCCTCGACGAGGCCGACAACGAGCGAAGGCTTCCCCGATGGAGCGAAATCGAGCTCCTCTGCTGTACGCTTCACGGCAGGAGCATGGACCGTTTCGTTGCCGGTGAAAGCGCTGGAGATGGGCCGCATGAAGTGGAGGAAGGCGGACATGCTCTTCTTGCTCCGCTGGTGCTTCTGCTGGGGCGTCGCCGGTTGCCTGCGCATTGCCTTGTTTAGAAGATCCTCCCGCTTGTCGTTCTTCGTCTGCTCTTGGACTCGCTCTTTGTGGATACGCGTGCGGAGGGTCCGATCTCGTCGGTTCTTCTCGACCTGTAGCGCGATTGTCTTCTGGAACGGGCGGACAGCTCTGCGTGCAGCGGCAGGAGAACTACCAGGACCGGAAGATCCCTCGCGCTGCGCCTCCTCCTTGATCCCGCGATGGTCGAACTGGAGCAGCCAGACCTGCTGCTCAATCTGATTGAGGCGCTCGAATGCCCTGCCGTCGCGGCTGCTCCCCTTCCGCACAGAGACGATGAGATTGCATAAATGCCGACGCTTGTCGAAATTGATCAAGCTGTGGCCTTCTTGTTGGACGAGGGACTCCATGACGTCAGGCGCAGAGAGAATCTCCAGCATCCGCTCGAGGAACCACCCGATGTCGACGGTAAGTTCTCGAGAGGAAGACAAGGCCTGCGTCGCCGGCTGGCTAAGAAGCGAGCCAATGGAATCGCAGTGCACGCCGCGATTCATTGCGATATTGAGCCACGGCCGGTTGTGAAGTCGGCTCTCAACGCTGAGGACGGCAGAGGTGAGCACCGCCTCAGCGAAAGAGCGCGGGCAGGTGAAGTCGACGACGGCATGGGGCGAGCTAGCGTACTTGGGGGCGGCGCGCAGACGAGTCACCTCGATCGCACGCAGGACGAGTTCCATGCGGGATTGCCGTGCATGAAGACCAAGGCGCGGAGCGACGATCTGGGCTACTGTCCATTTGCGGAGTATGACGTAAGCGCGTATGCAGCTGCGGATGCTCGGAGGAAGAAGGCGGTACAAGGAGTCCTGCCCAAGCTCGGGGATAAGGGAGGATGGTTCGACGTCTTGCAGGTACGAGTAGATGTTCTGGATCTCCACCGTCTCCTCGCTAGGCGAAAAGGAGAGGAACCAGCCAATTCGGTCGGCACCTTGCACCTCCAAAAGGTCGGAAGTAATGAAGAGATCCTGCGAAAGATTAGACAAGAAAGCTGAGGGGGAAGAGACACGCGCCTCTTCCGTGATGTTCCCGAACGCGGCAGATGCCATGGCGTCGATAGCGTCGACGAGTTCTTCTGGATCGACCGTGTCGATGTTTGGTGGGTCCCGACTTTGATTTTGAGGCCGAGAGCGTCCGTTCATAGCGCTAGTGGTATGACGGCTCAGGGATGGGAAGGGGGCGGGCGGCCGCATGGTGTTTGTCTCGAATGTCCGTCGTAGGCGGCCGCGAACCTCTGTTAGTGTACTCCACGCTTGCTCTACGCCAGGATCACTTGCGTTCGCCGATGGGGGCATCGCATGGTCTGTGGGGGTGTCAAGGAAGGAACAGACGGCGGTGTAGAGCTGCGGGTCATCGAGCATGTCCTGGGCACCACCGCCACGCGTCAGCCAGTCTTGGAGTGCATCCAAGACTTCCGTCCGGCTCCCAGCGACGTAGAGTAGCTCTGCGACAGTTGGAACAGTACCTCTCGGTCGCGTCTGCATGTACATCTTCCGGAGCAGCTGGGGAAGATATTAGCACAAGGGACCACCATCATGGAAGAACGCGCACCTCGAAGAACACCAACGGGGAAACCAAGCTCCGGTAGACATTCCACCACAGCTTCGAGAACTCGAGCTGATCGACGACGAGTTCCCGTGTCTTCCCTTCCCTCAAACTCATCTCGCCCTGGTCATCGGCAACGGACACGGAGATGTTTTGGAGCCCATGGACAAGAATGTTGACCAGCCAATGGAGTGTACCCGCGAGCACTCGGACCCGCAGTGGCGGCTCGGAGGACGGCTCAGAAGCGACGAAAGTACGCCGCTGTGCAGGGGAGGGGAGTGAGTTTCGACGTAGGACACTTGTTTTACGGTCCAGGCCGTGCGATGATCCGGGCTTGACGCGGACGGACGGTGCGCGGCTAATGCCTACTTCCACGCTATCGGGCACGACAGAGCTAGGAGGCCGGGAGGGGAGGCGTGACGAAGGCCGACTGCCCTTCGCCGAAGCATCATCGTCGGTGTCATGGGATACCGAGAGCAGAAGCTCGCCGCCGTACACGGGAATGGTAAGACCGCCAATGTCCCTGCGCGGCTGATGTGTCGAATGATGTGGGTCGAGGCGCTGTGGGTCGATGCGCAGGAGTCGGGGATCACCATGGAGCAGCTGAGCGCGATCAATGAGGGATGAGCTTGGGAGCGGCTCGGGGAATACGAGGGGGACGAGAGACGCGAAGGGTGTTTGGTTGGCGGCGCGCGTCCAATAATGCGGCTCGAAGAGGCCTTTTCGTCGAGCCTCCGCGGCGAGCGACAGCGACATGAACTGATCGACGCTGAAAAAAACATACGTTAGTACACCGTTTACGGCAAAATGCAAGATGCCTACCGGACAAACTTGGCCGCGATACCGCCACCGTCTGGGCCCTCTGCGAACTTCTCCCTCCAATAGTCGACCAATAGCTTGACGTCTTCCCCGACTTCGTCCTCCGCAAGAGACACTCGTCGCGGGCAGAGCAAGAATTGTTGACGGAATCTCTCGAATATATCAAGCGCGCGCTCCATCGGCGCGACCAGTAGCGACTCCTCTGCCCCGCCCGCTTCGCTCGGTCTCGCTGACTCGATCTCCTCCTTCACACGGCGCTGAATATCCCCACCCCATGGCGTTATCCGCGCTTCCCCCACCTCGCATCCCTCACCATCAGACTGCGCCCATCCTTCCACAGCCGCGAGCGCCTGAGACTCCACTCGCCGCCACACCTTGTCCAGCCTCGCAATCGGGGCCGAGCACAGTGCAGCAACAATGCAGCGCCAAGTGCACTCGTCTCCCGCCGCACGACAGAGGTCCCCGACCCGCGCCCACACGGAGATGACCTCGCTTCTTGAATGCGTGCGAGACGAAGGGCCGGAGCTGTTTTTCTGCTCTCCTCCACCGTGCTGCGCCGCGCCCGAACCCGTGTCCGGGCCCAGAATCTGCATAAGGAGCAGCTTGGTTAACCACTGCGGCGCGGCGTCGCTCCCAAAGAACGGGGAGGACGCGCCGTCCGCCGCTGGATCGACAAACGCGGCAGTGGGGTTGTCGGGGGCTTGCTCGAGAACGGCACGGTGGAAGAGGGTCAGGCTGCGCGCGATGACGTGCGGGTCGAGGGCCAGGAGCACTTCGCGCGTGAGTCCATCCGCCTGCAGCGCAGCCCACGGCATGCGCGACGACAACCCCCCGCGCTGTGGCTGCGGGGAGCGAGGAGCCGAGAGCGAAGCAACTGCTGGGGATGCGGGCACGATGGGGTCGCGCATACCGAGCGCGTCGAGGAGACCGACCATGCGCCCACTGCCGTCTGGTCTCGGTGAAAATGGCGTGGAGGAAAGGGCGGGGCTGCCCATCGGCGTCGGGACATGCATTGCTTGCGTCGACGCGCTTGCGGGCATCCCACTGGGAACAGTCGGAATCGCGGGGAAGAAGACGTCCGGGATGGTCTCGGCGCGGAAAGACTCCCAAGCGTCAGTATCGGCAGGTGCGCCGTGGAAGCGCAGATACTCTCTGGCCATCCACGCGACCCGCGCCCGCTGCTTTTCCATCTCATCCGGTCCTACGCCCGACACGAGATACCCCGCGCACCGCACGAACTCGGTCTCGACGCGCGCGCGGCCGGCAAGGAGGGGTAGGGAAAACAGGACGGCCAGCGCATAATCGCGCCACTCCTCCTCGCAGCGCGCAGCCTCCTCGTCCACAGCGTCCGCGCGCAGGAACACGGTCGCGAAAACGAGCTCGTGTACCAGGGCCTCCATCGTCCCCTTCTCAATCCGTCCCTTCAGCTCCGCCTTGCCCTCTTCAGCTCCAAATACACCCCCAGGCGCAGCCGCCCCCGCCCCCGCGACCCCCAGCCCGGGATGTCGACCCCTCCCCCAATATGCTCGCTTCTTCCGTCCATTAATCCCCGCGTCCCGCCTCTGCCCGCCCCCCGCGTCCTCAATCGCGAGCGTGTCCGTTTCCTCCTCCTTCTCCGGCTCCTCCACGACCCCCACCGCAAATAAATCCCGCACCCCCGCCGCCCGATCGCTCGGCGGCTTATGCAAGATGAGCTTCTGCCCGCGCACCTCCATCTTGAAGGGCTTCCATGCGCGGGGGTCGGCGAGCGCGGGGGTGATGAGACGATTGACGAAGCCTGAGGCGTACACGATCTGTGACGCACGCTTGCCCTCGGCAGGGGCGATGTCTACCATTGTGGATGCGGGCCGCAGCGTAGTGTTGGTGGTTTTGGAACTCGCGTCCTCCTCCTCAGGTGCAGGCTCGAGGATGATGTGAGGAGGCGCGAGGGAAGCGGGATCAGGAGGGAGTGGTTTAGATTGGGCTGTAGGCGAAATCAGTCAGGTCATTCCCTTTCTGAAGAACGGAAAACTTACCACCGCCGAAATGAAAAGGGAACCCCACACCGCGCTTCTCCCTCTCCTTGCCATCCCTCCCATCGCGCTCCACCGCCAGATCTACCTGATCCGCGCTCCCCTTGCGACCCGGGCTCGCACCACCTAGATTCGCGAGGCGACTCGACAGCTTCGGCGTGAAGCTGTGCGAGCGCGTGTGGACGTGCCCCGGCGCAATCCCACCTGCAAAATAAAGAACAGTTAGTATCACGATGCTAAGAAAGATACAGCGCAGGGATGAAGCAAAGGATTATACACACCCGCTCCCTGCACCCCCATCAAGCCCCCGCTCGCCCCACCAAACCCATACCCACTTCCATCTGCACCACGCCTGCCCCTGCCCCTGCAAGGACAGGCGCCGAGATCGAGATCGACACCGGCGAGCCCCCGCCGCTGCCATTCCGGTCTCGCGTCTCCCTTTCCCTTCCCCCACTTCCATTCCGATCCCGCCCTCCCCCATTCACCCCATTCCCGTTCATCCCATCCCCGCGTCCGTTCGCCCCGCCCGCGCCCGCGCCGCCGATCGCCGGCCACGCCATCCCACCCATGCCGCCGCCGCTCCTCGCACTGGGCGGTGTCGACCCCGGACTGCCTTCCCCGCCCCCTCCACTGACCGCGCTCCTCCCGCTCTTCCCGCTCCTCGCGCTCCGTTCCGAGTCCGTCCGACGACGCGCAATAAAACGGCGTCGGAGCGCCTTCTGGCATCTGAATGGGGAGCGTCTGCGAGGTAGAGGGGGGGATATGCTGAATTTGACTTCGGCGGCGACGTGGAGGGAAACGACCCCGGTGGGCTGACGAGCGGCGCGCCCGTGTAGCTGCCCAGAATATTGCCCACGCTGTTGCTGCTGTGGTGGGTGTACGAAGGTGTCGCCGTTGCGGTACTCGGCGTATACCCACTCGGTGGCTGCCCGTATTCGTGCGGCGTATCAGTGTCACTTAATGGCGTCGAGTCGGAGCGGGAGCGGTACGCTGCGACTTTATCCACGAAGGCGACGCTTGTGTTTACGCGTAGGTGACCCGGCTGCTCCCTCTCCTTTTCCGGCTCCCGATCCCGCTCCCTAGTTGCGCTGGATGGGGAAGTGGATGTGGTCGGGGAGGACGGGACTGGCGGGATCGGTGGCAGGGGCGAATTGACCAGTGCACGCAGATCGTCCGCGGAGTGCGCCCACGCGCGCCTCGACGTCGTGCGCAGGTCGCCGGCGCCGGCCCCACCGCCATAGATTCCGTTCCCGTACACGCCGCCCCCGCCACCGCCGTAGACGTTGTGCGCGGAGCGTGCTGGTGATGGCGGGACGGCGTAGCGAAGGTCGAGCGAAGATTTTGCGTGTGAGCCGGGCGTCGAGGCGGACGGGGAGAGGGAGAGGGAGGGGCGGGACAGGTCGAGGACAGAACTGGAGGAAGAAAATGGTTAGCGTCGAAATTCAAAGACAGAAAGATTGAATTAGAAAGGTAAGAACGGCAGATGATCGCGACGCGCAGAGCCAAGGAGAGGCACACCGTGCATGCAGGACGCATAGACGCAGCACTTCCCTCTCCCTCCTTGCGAAGGACGCATGTCTGCGTCTCCGCGGGAATGGTACCCTCCGACACGAGAACTCGCCACCATCGGCGGGAGCAAGAGCGCAAAGAATAAATGAATAAATCTATTGAATGCGACCCGTCTTCACGATCGCCAGCAATGTGCACGACGAGCGAAGGCGACGAGCGCAAGATGGCACGGGATATATGAATTCGCAAACCGCGCGCCGGCAGCAAATGAAAGATGTCTAGGACCATGCAGAACAGAATATCCCGCTCGAATCGCGTTCCGTGACAAAGAGCCCAGAATAGATCCGCATGATAATTAAAAGATAAGAGAAGAACGACAGAAAGGAGGCGCGACGTGCAGTCCAGCGGCGCAAGATGGAGCCGAAATTCGCATGCGGGATTAGTGGATGGATCCTTTACATCCAGGAGATGGGCTTCCTCCCCGAAGGGCGAGCGAGGCACGTCCGAGATGAGACGGCTCTGGCAATGGTAGATGCACGAGTGCAATGGCTGGTCTGAGACGCCGGACGCGCCAATGAAGACGACAGACGTCAAAAGCCCACACGCAGGTGCCCCGCACGAAGAGATTCCACACGGATGGACGCGCGTAGCGGTGCCCATGACACTGCCGTGGCGTGTAAAAGCATGGCAGGCGCAAAAAGCCCGCAAAGTCCAAGCCACCCGGGGTTCGTCCCAGACCGAAGTAGGAACACAGAAAGATGAAGAAAGACTAAAGGCTACTCACCGACTCCCCGGCACACCCATATATCCCTCCGCATCCAGAATTGGCCGTGGATCCGTCGGGCGCGAGATCTTCGGCTTGCGCGCGCCACTGGGCCCATTGGCGACGCTACTTGTGCTCGCGCGCGGTGAAGCGTCACTGCCCGCCGCCACGAGACCGCTGACCCGCGGCGCGCTGGCGCTTCGCGCAAACCATTTGCTTGGCCGTGTCAAAAATTGCGCCAAGGGTGCGCGGGAGGGCGTCGGGGGCGCGGGTGCAGGCGTGGGCGGCTGCAGCGAGGGTTTTGGCATCGTTTTCGGCGTCCAAGGACGTGTGGTTCGGTAAGAAGACGTAGAAAAACGCTAGAGCCCCGGTTTTTTGCTGTGGGTGGTGAATGTCGAAGCCAGAGTATTTAGACACTTGAAGGAAGACTTTTAGACCCAGAGTATCCAGTATCTAGCTCAGAGGACGTTCATTTGGCGGGAGAGGAACGACGACTGTCGGAGGAGGAGGAGAGGGACTTATCGGCACGTGATGCACGCGTCGGTTATTCTTAATTTCTGATTTGGGGTTTCCGCTTATCCTCCTTGTTCTGTCGTTCCACCATGGTCTTCGCGTCTGCATTGTCCCAGCTCTTTCCCCTCGTCCTCTGGTCTCTTTCTCGTCGCTGGTCGCAAATCGTTCCATTCTTTCTGCCGACGGACGAACGCGCTGATCCCAACATTCCAAGCCTTGATTATCATCCCCCAGTCGCTTTGACACGGAACGCTAGCTTCTGTTCGGATATCGCTCGTCCAAGGGGATATCTCAACTGCTTCCTGGCTTCCTTTGCTTGCAATTTTGCCCAACACATATCTTGGAGCGCACGTTCTTCTCGGTGAATCGGTCGCCGCCACCACCTCCTAATGAAAGAAGTTGAAACGACATCTCTGCGGCTCCACAATACCCCGGATTTCTGTCCAGATCTATTGTTGGCTTCTTTGTGTGCTTCTATCAATCGCGATGATGCGTTTGACGGATGATCCTTGCAGTCCTCGTCTTCTATTCAGTCCCCTTTCTGTATTTATCCTCCAACCCCAAGGCTCAGAATCAGATCGACCTGGATCCCCAAACATTGTTCAATCCTCGTCGGCGTCCCGGCGATCAGACCAATTTTACCCCGCCTTGTCTAATAGCGAACTTGACTTAAGCTTGCGCTAATTGCCCCAATCTAATAGGCTTGAGACGTCCAAGTTAGTTAACCAAGCAGGCTTGGCGGACGCGTACTACTCTGGGAACCTTGTTCTTATCAACTCGGACCCGCTTGCCGGTGGTCTCGAGTACTTAATCAACGAATCCCGCGGCAGTGTCGGCGGTTCTCGCGTACATGGGGAGGTCCCGCTTATTCCTCCGTGTTATCCATTCTATTCTCGTCTGGCAGCGGAGCCCACCCATTTAATCGCCTCATCCTTTTTTTTTGCCTTATACATCGCAACGCCCGGACCACCATCACACCATCCGTATCTCAATTCAAACCGAACCCGGGTCTTGACTCTTGCCCTCGATACCGCCTCCGAGTCCTCAAGCTGATCAAACTCATTCGATTCGATTACCCCCTTCGTAACAGCGTGCTCAAGTTAACTCAATCAACACTCAACTCAATCGACTTTCACTTCGACTGGATCCATTCAACTTCCATAGCAAGCAAGATTGTCCAACGCCCAAGATTAATACGCAACGTAAAGCTTCCGGTCAACTTCCGGTCGTCTTCATCCTTCCGAACTCCTCCCGGAATCATCGCCGCATGGTTTCTATGAACATCGTCCGTTTCCTCCGTTCCTTTCGACTTATCTCTCTCGTTGACTTCATTTCCCTTATATTAAGGCAGTACTGTATACATATCTATTCTCATCTGGCGGCGGCGCCCGTCCACCTCCCATCCATCACGGACCCGAACCGCACCCGTCTTCGATAACCCCTAGATCTGAGCTTCGGAGCGCGCAAACCCCGCTTCGCTGATGACAGGTCGGACTCTTCCCTACTCAAGAAGAGCATTCCATATCGGAATTTGATTGAGAAGACTGAGAAGCGGAGTCGGGGCCGACCCCGCTCCCGCGCGTGGCGCGGGTCATAGCATCATATTTCATCGACCGCAGTCACTCAGACTCAAACTACTCCGAGTACACCCGAGCCGACGCTGGTGAGTACGTTTCAGTTTGCACGATAAGAGTGAGTGCTCAACGTTACTTTAGGCGTCGGTTTCGGTTGTTTGACGTTGGGCCAAACGTTAACTCCGTCTTCGCCGACGCGAGGCGACCGCCAGATGCACATGTACTCGGTGTTCCCGCTTCAGCCGATTCAAGTACCGCTTGATTTGTTTCCGACAGCTAACGTTATTATCTCCGCGCCCATGCGCGCGAGGTACCTATGCACCCACTTACGGCTTCTTGACAGATTCAGACAGATTTGAATCAATGTTTTTGACGCTTCGGGTACGTGGTCGCGTATGTTTTGTGGTTTCTTTAACTTCTTGTGACACCAATTGAGCCGGTGACTGGATTGTAATGGGTACAAGCGGTTCGCGGCCGGCGAAGACTTGACTCGAGTCGATCTAAGTGTTTATGTCTTTCAAAATAAAAAATGAAGTTGTGTCGTATGTACAGCAAAGGATTATATTACAGTAGCAGCTCCTCCCAGACGATGTTGGTGGTGGATGTAGATGAATCACCTTCATACTTCAAAACCAACACATGTGCGAGTCGGGAACCCGAGTCATGGTCGAGTGCAGTTGTCCAGGCGAGAACACTGGCCGCAAGATCAAGGCCCAAAACGGGAAAATTTTCAGTCCGGCAATGCCTTTTATGGTAATTTTATCGAGGAATGAACAGTGAACAATTGCAACTGAGGTGACGGTGACACCCCGTGAACCTTTGGTCGAAACACTATAGATTTCGATTCAACACTCACTTATACCATACACCTTCGAGAGGATAATTCTATTCAGAAACCTCGGTTGCAGGCAGAAACCCCCCGTCTCTGCCGGAGGCGCTGGCCGGAAGTTGCCCAATTTGGAATTTTTGTGGCAGCTCAACGATGTGGGGATCGAATCTTTGAAAGTGCATCGGCGGCCGTTTGAATTGTTCCGGCGGCAGTGTGCATGACCTTGAGCCTAACTTGAGGTTTGTTAACCCATACTCATCAGAATGGGAACTCGCCGGTAGTTGCCGTGGCTCGGCAGCGCGCGGCCGGCTCAGCCGCAGCCCGTTCTCAGTGTACAAGGGGAAAAAAATCTCTGGGCAAGGACCGATGTCTGGAGGGTCGGCGGCAAAATATGCGCTGGTAATCTGAGCCGCTGGGAAACTGCTCCGACAGAAGCCAAGCCGAACCGCGGCCAAAAACTTCAGTTGATCCACAATCAGTGTCATTCACTCCCCTGCGTTCGGAGACCCTACGCGGTCACTTGTGACTCCAGAGGCAAGAAGAACCAAGCTATGCCAGGCTTGCCAGCAGGCAGAAGAAATGAACAGCAACGAAAGTCCGTTCCAGAGCACTGCCAGCAGAGTTTGTGGGCCTCCCGATTGGTGCCAAGCCACAAACATAAACCCAGCTCTGCCGATGGGGCCACGGAACAAAGCGAAGAGTGCGAGACCATTTACGCACACTCAGGACAAGGTCTTGAATGAACATGCCACACCTTGTTCGTTCGGCCGGGGACCCGGATCACGCAGAAACCCCCCAAAAGTTCAATAAACGCTGGGCTTCCGAATAAGGAGGGGGTTTCTGTCTGCAACCGGGGTTTCTGAATAGAATTATCCCCTTCGAGAGCTTCAAGTCTTCATCGTGTTCTTTTCTTGTCCCGCACATTGTGTTTTTTTTTTTGAGTGATGAATCATCGCGTTTTACATGGGCGCGAACACGGCATTGTGTGTTTTCAAAACCACCAGGTATGAAGCCGTTTCTTTCTTTCAGTTGTCTGAATTATTAGACATTATATCGCCCATACAATTGCTGTATCATTTCGAACAAGTGTTTAGTGATGGGTGACGGCCGATTTGTTCTGGGTTCGTTAAAAATCACAATAATTCAAAAGAAAATTTATCGGTCATCTCGTCGGCGCGTACATCACAAATTCCTGGTAGACAGTTCGGAAATGGACGTCCTAATAAAGGGTTACATAGCCTGCATTCAGTTGTATAAGAGTCAAACTGAACAATATTATTATCGATTATTTGTTGCTGCGATCGTGAACAAAACGCTTGGTAAAATCCAGCAGCAAATCTTAATGAACCCCAGCCCGCAGTGCACGGATATAAACGTACGGAAATCAAATCTCTCGCTCAAAAATTTGAGCACGAGGCGAAAAAGAACGGCAGGTGTGGGCCAAGCAAGGTTCCGACGCCGTTGACTTCCGCGCCGACGGTGAAAAAATGATACTGGTGGTCGGAATTCACTGCAACGCTCCAGATGGAGTACGTGGCATTGGCCGCCGCGGGTTCGGAGGGGCGGGGGACGTTGATTTCCACGACAAGCGGATGCCCAGAGTCATCGGATATTTCCGCTTCCATGAAGACACGTGTTGGCGTGATGTTGTTGCGCACCTGTCTCTCGGAATCAGCGACGGAAGCACGCATGGGGCAAGGGATGTATAGAAAGAACTCCACGGCACGTACCGCAATGTCTAGGTGCCCGCTAATCGAACCGTTGAAGGCAAAGTCAAAGCACGACGACGCAGATAAGACCACGCTGTCCTGCAGAGGGAATCCAAGGCCGCCTTGGTCCTCCAGCTTGTCGTCTACTGTGAAGCGCAGCTTGGTGATACCCGCGGCCGCGTCAATTGAAAGGAACGGCGCTGAGACGGGGCTGAAGGCGTAGAACGCCCCAGTGAACCGCCCGCCGCTGTTGTTGAACCCGCCCTCGGCTGGCAATGTGATGTTGTTCATACCCCCGAGGTGATCGTCCCAGAGCAGACGAACTGTATGATCACCATCTTGTGCCATGTTCAAGAACTACGAAAGATATCCGGCTGAGTGATGGACGACGCGAGACAGCATCTGTAATCATACCCGAACTCGACCACCAAGCTGAAGTGTGTTACCGTCGAGGGTGAACCCGGCGATGATGGGCTTCACGGGCAGCGGGGTGATAACTTCGGTGAGCTGCACGCCGCGTGGCACTGTATCAATCATCTTCGCAAATAGATCGGCGCATGTCGATGCAAAGAGCTCTGGTGAGTCCGCGAATCTGTGCTCGAGTCAGTGAGATGATAATTTCTCAACGAAAAAAATGGCGCACGAGCCCATGGTCGCGTTTCCGTCGCTGCCAAAAATCCGCTTGTCAGAATTTGTGGTATCATTCAAACCCACGACCAGGGGATTCTGTGTGGTACCCGGAAATGTATTCGGTTGCGCTGCTCGCGTAAGTACCAACGGCCCATAATTTGCGGAGCCAATACGTACATATTGTTGTCGAAATTCACAGAGGTGGAGTCAAAGTGAGCGACAGATTGGGTGCTGTTTGGGTCGTTCAACTCCGGAACGATGTCGGGGAACGGAGCGTGTTGCACGCCGCCGAGTGTGTGCCTGGAAAGACTAAGCTGTGATAGGCAGCCTTCTCTGAGCGTACGCACCCGCATGCCACGAGCCCGATCATCTCCGTTTGTGTGAATCCCTGGCGGGCAAAGGATGCAATGTGCGAGTCCAGGTCTTCTTGCGGTTGAGGAACGCCAGGCACGTTGGGCTCCACCGCATCCACGCGTCCCCCGCGGAATGCAATTTCTGGGCCCCCGCTTGCAGCCCTACGTCAGAATCCTGAGCAAATAATGGTAGGCTTGAACCCACCAATTTTCGACAGCGATGATTAAGCCGAGAGAGAGCATGTCGGCCACTGCCAGGGCGACCCTCGGTTAGTGCACAAACTCTGAGCCATCCACGCCGCCGCGGACATACCGGAAACGTAGCGGTTGGACTGGCCTGCGAGCACACTAATAGTGTTCTGAAAACCGTCCCCAGCGTCCTGCAAGAACATGGCGCGTTAGGGCGGACTCCGGACTATCTCGCTGAGGAAACACACCTCCGGTCGCGCCATCTCGTCGAAGAAGCGGATCGAGCCGTCCATGCCCCCCGTCCCGTCTACGACATTGTGTGTCGCCATGTCGTGGTATGCCTGCCGAACGTGAGCTAGGTGCCGGAATTCCTGACCAGGCCCTCTTGCGTCTCACCGTGCGGATCCAGTCGGCCGTGTCGGACCTTCCCGAGTTACTACCGTCGAAGATGAATAGCTTACACGGGCGAACGAAGGCCGCTAGCGGTTGCTCAAAACGCATTTGGTCAAGCTCATCGAGCTGGGGCGAAGGCCAGATGTACGCGTTGGTAGTCATAAGGAAGGTGAAAAGGGCAAGTGGGAGCATTGGTACTGGAGAGAAAACCCTCGGCCCAGGCGCTTTTTGAGGCCATGGACTACTAGTACAGCGATAGTTGGCGGCATTCTTTTGGCATTCTTTGCCCGCTCTACCGAATTTTTTTGTCCCACAGACTGCCGTACACAGTCCGCTGGGCGGGGGCAGGATCCGCATAGAGTTATCGAGAATGTGAGGAGGCAAGGAACAGGAAAATCCAAGGAAGATTCAATACTGGGATTGTTGCTCGAAGGCAAGGCATCGATCGTAACATCAATAAACAAACTCTCGTACAGGCCAGAAACACAGGGAGTCCAAGAAGAGAACCAACTTGGAACCTAGGCTCGTTTCAGCCTCTCTAGTCTACCGGGTGTGAAATCTGAAGACAGTCGTTCAGATCACGTACTGTACCATTTAATTCAATTCGTACGCCTTGTGACCTGTGACCAAAGTTTACGAAATTCAGAATTCGTACTTCGTCTGAGGGAGCGTGACTGGATCCTTTTTTTCGTATATCCGCCGCAAAGTGTGCAGGATGCGACGAAGTTGATAAAGCTGCGAACCCGTACTCGTAGAACTATTGTAGACGGTGTAAGATAGCTACTGTCAGAATCGGCAGCTTGTGTGAATACCGTGGCGTCGCGGCGTGCGCGGAGGCGAAAAATTCAATTTTTGAGCCATTTTACTGTGACTTCGTGACTCGTTTTCAGAATTCGTACATGGCTGGGTGACCTGTGACCTGTACGAAAAATTTCGTAAATTTTGAGGCCTGTGACCTGTGACATACGAATTGAATTAAATGGTACAGTATACTACATAGAGAGGCTGGAGTTAACGAGTACAGGCAAACACGAGCCGCCTCGGAGTTTAAAATTGAAACGCCTTGGCAACCGCTAAACGATCGCTCCATCAATTATCGCCCAAAAACCTCGAAAAGAAATACCCAGAGCTCCTTCATTACCTGCGGTAAAATCCATGAAAAAATCTGAGCGCCTCTTATGGATCGAAATCCATATTTTCCAAAAGAACGGCCTCATTGGGACCTTTGGAAGGTGCATAGGACATATCATCATAATTTTCAAACTCCGACGCGACTCGTACTCGTAAATCCCTCATCAAAGCTCGCCAATCACCGCTGCAAGTTGCCGCCATCACTTTGGTGTAGTTCACTGGATTCGAGCATATTCTGTTCTAGGGCAGTGCTCCCCCATCACTTTTTCATCAATTTCTGCCTCGCCACCATCTGAACTACCCAACAAAAAAAAACTCCATATAGAAATATCTACTGCTCTCTCTGAGCACGCCCTAGAACGGCGGGTACGAGACTAAGGCAAACCTTTTTCGATCCCAGTTGTCTTTCAACATTGCCTTAAAACAATTCCTGTTTTTTTGGTCACACGGGGTGATATGTGTAAGTGCCAAGTAGAACAGCCGCTATCCTGAACCACCAGCGATTCGTGCCGAATTCAACATTGGACGCAATCCGCACCATTTAAACGACACAGGGCTTCCAATGTCATCTCAAATGATCATTATTTTGCTGAAAGAATGGCTCACATTGATTCTTCTGGTACATTTCCCTGAGGGCGACCGGTGGAAACCTTCGGAATCCAGTGGTATTCGCTGTATTCGGTGGAAATTGTTGTGTGTGGCTGGATTTTTCAGTGGATACCAGCAAAATCCAGTGGAAATTGCTAAGCTGCTGGCTTTCGGTAAAAGAGGGAAGAGGACCGGGTGGCGGCCACCGGATTCCACTGGCATTGTGGTATTCGGCAGTGGCGATCGCGATCAGCCAATGCCGCCCAGTGCCGATAAGCCGGTTGCTACCTCCGCGCTTATCACCTTGCTTATCACTGTAAATCCCAGCCTACTTACTTGGAACCAACGGTGGGGGCACTATCTCGACGAATTTTCAACAAAAAGTATTAAGTACTAGAACAAAAGGGACCATTCGGGCGCCAGAAGAGTGAACTACTTAGTACTAGCAACCAAGACGGCTTATACCGAGAGCGATGTCATCGTACCAAACTGTTGTGGGCAAAAGTTAACGAATGACTTTCTTCGCAAATGTTTGAAGCGCACCAGTGTTTGGAGCACTCCCATAGGACTCCCATCCCAGACCCCAATTCGAAGGGTTAGGTATGTATGAGGATCCCCAACGTGTTTGCGGGGTAGTGAGAGAAAGGGTCGCATTTCCGTTGACCCAGGTCTGGATCTGGCCGGTAGTCCGGGAGAGATGGAATTCAATGCAGTACCAGGTGTTGCCTGCGATCGCGATGGATCCCGCATTAGATGTGGGGCTGCCGTCGGGCATGATGGAGTCGTCTAATAGAAATTATCAAGTTCAATTTGGAGTGGGTGTGAGTATGTACTTACCACTCGCACGGTTCCAGTCCAAAACACCGAATTGTCCACCCATGCGCAAGGTCTGCGCGACGGGGTCGGTCATCATCATATGCGTCGTGTGGTCTTGTGTGAACGCGTTCAGGAAATTGCTATTGAAAGACGAAGGATAAGCAAGTGTTCTTGTCTTCCTTCTCGCAGACTTGGAACTCACGCATAGTACCGTCCGTAGATATCACTGCCACTCCCGAGGGCATTCAAATTGCTCAAGCCGTAGAATACGTGGTTTGAGAATCCACCAGTCGACACGATCTTGAGCGAGTGCGTGCCCGAATGGGCCTTGGTGGTGTCGATTGTGGCCGAGCCGCCGCTTTGGGCGGTGGCGATGACGCTCCACACACTGCTGTCGACGGTGCCTTCAAAGTTGGTTCCAATGACTCCTTGTGATGGATTCGAGCCTGTCGGGGGCGTCGCCGTGGTGGTCGTCGTGGCGGGCGGCGTACTTGTCGTGGCGGGTGGCGTACTCGTCGTGGCCGGCGGAGTCGTGGTGGTCGCTGTGGTGGTCGCGGTGCCTTGCAAGCATTGGGAATAGCTAGCAAGTAGGTTAGAGTTCACGCTAAGGTCGGGAAAAGACAGCTACGTACAAAGGATTTGAACTAGCGAGAGCAGAATCAGAACCTCGGGGCGCACTAGAACTCGGCCACCACTTACAATACGCAGGTCCATCCAGCTGTGCACGTAGTGGGTCCGGTCCATCCCTGAGCGTAATTTAGGTCGCTGAACGTGTTTCATGCCAAATTCTTCTACCTGTCCACCGCATTGCCCCCAAGGTGGAGATTGCCCTACGACGACGGAGGCCGCGATGAGGGCGAGGAGAATTTTTGACAATATCGCCATCGTTATGGAATCGATTGGCAGACAAACGGGCGCGGAATGCTTTATACGATTCGATTCACGCCGTCAGGTGAGGCGCCGAGCATCACCCGGAAAGAATGGTGGGGGATCGTCGGTGAAGTCTTCCATACCGGCGAACGGAGTTGAGTTCCGAGGTTTATCCAACATCATAGAAAGCGAGCATTGTGAATGACGGGATGGGTTCATGGGATAATTGCGACCCGTCGCGAGCTCCGCAAGCTGTTTCGTTAAGTTGAGCCTTCGTAGAGGTACCTTTCAACACAGTACCACCGTTCGTCCCGTATAAACTGCGAAGATCTCGCGCATTGCGCGCCATGATGAGCCTGCAGCATTTTCGAGAGCAAATTTTCCGAAGGGCGGTGGACTCTGTTCGGAATTAGCCAGGCTCAACTTCGGTACACGGTACATACACCTGACTTTTTTGTCGCGAGATTTTGTGACCACGGTGCCGAAAGGAAGTATCCCGTCTGATGCTTCAAGGTATTTTTCTCCACGATGGAAATTATCGCAGGCGGCGTCGGCCCTTATGATGTCCAAGACCACGTTCCCTTGCCTGTCAAGGGCTCTCCACCCTCAAAATGGTCCCACTAATCGTGAACCCGTTTTCTTCCGATCTACGTTATCTCTTCCGTTATCTAACCCCATAATATTTTTGCCCCGTCATTACTGACGCAAAGCTACAGAGCATTTTTGCCGCATGTCGTCCCGCGTCATAATGATTCGCAATGACACGACACTGAGCGTGCACGTGCGAGCCACAACACCTACTTACTCTGAGTCTTCCGCTTCATCTTGGGCGCTTCTCTTCTGAAAGCCATTTATAAGTTTTTCCAACTTTAACTTCAAGTCAGCTGTTACCTTCTTTTCTGCGCTGGCAAATGCTTTCTCTCTCGTTTTCTCTCCTGGCTTTCACCTTCCCAGTGCTAACTGCGGCATCTACCGCCCAGCAGTTGCTTGCAAACGCTGCCCTCGCTGATATCCTTGCTCGTGGCGCACCGATCCTTGGTCCACATTCCTAGTTGCGCCGTGTATCGTGCTGAGAATGAGAATGGGACAGGTCATGACAGCGGCTGCTCGCAGAGCAGCAAGACGTGCGACTGGATGCGCAACTATCCTGACGCAACTAAACTGGTCCATATGACCCTTCCGGGAACCCACGACTCTGCGACGTGTGAGGCCGTTGTCCCACTCTTGTCTCAGACGTCTTAATCGTCGGATCCCCGTAGGGAACTACACACAGGCAACACAAGACTCGTTGTTTCGGTACACTGGGACGTACGTCGTCGGTTTCAACCTTCACAGTCAATTTCTCAGAGTCTCTAGCGATGTTCCCCCGGCGGCCATCTTCCAATGCCAGGACAAGTCCCTCTTTGACATGCTCAACCTAGGCATTATGTTTGACTTGCGGTTCGCGTACGTAGCTCTTAAGAACTTTGAGGATTTACTTACACAATTTAACCCATTCAAAAGCTATAACACCGGCAACGATACCCTCGGCTTCCATCACAGTAAGCGCATTGCACCTGCATCCACGCCTGCGCTTGAATTTTCGTGGTAATTTTATCAAGGTCAGGCATTGTTAGCGCCAACTACGACCGTGGAGGACGTATGGGCTGGTGAACCTAGTCCCTCGTGACAGACCCTATCTTTCTTACTCGTACCTCGTTGATTACAGGCTCGACCAGCACCCCACAGAAGCTGTTTTGATTTCATTGAACCATGTCCTCAACTGAACTACATCCTAGGAAACATTGCTGAATCACCGCAATGCATACACAAAAATATTGCGAAGCTACTCGATGAATGTGTGGAAATGGTGATACTGAATGTACTGATATCGCGAGCATACGGAGAGAATACGAATGATTTGTGAACATCTGTACATCCGTCAGGGCAAGGGCTGTGCCGCCGCGGGCGGCGCTTTCTAGTGGTTAGCCACTACAGAATTGTGTGTATCGATTTGTTTGCTCTCGGCATTGTCCGAACTCCTCTTAAACACCACCTTGTAAAGAACCCTTTCTTCAAGTTTTCGGTGATTCCATATCTCGATACTCATACTTTTTCTGCAGCTACATTCTTGCCTACCCCCTGGCCTGTGGCATTTATGTTGTGAGTCTTTTCCAGTTGTCGATTACTTGAGGTGTTCGACCAGTGTAAGTCCTTCTGCAGTGCACAAGACGAGCGGGCTATCGCTCTTCTATCTTGCCGCTCGATTTCCAACTCCTCGCTTACTTAATTTAAGTCCAGGTCTACCATGGCCGGTGACGAGAGTCAGCGTCCCCACGAATAGGGATCTTCGCTGTACGTACCGCATACGATACGAGGAGGCGCATGAGCATGTAGGGAGCCTTGAGTGGAGGTGGACCAAATAATAATTTTTCTACAAATGAGCCATCATACTCGTTTTTTTTACATGTTTACCCAATTTCATATTATTTTATACCTAGGCCTGTGGACAGTCACACGGCTTCGTAGTATTATTTCATACATTGCAACTAGGTCAAAGTCAATATATGGACCTCGCGCGCTCATTTGAGATGTACTAAACACCTCGTGCTCGTGCGCGTCGATTTTATTATTTGTACAAAGGAACCATCATACGTCCTGTCAAGAAAGGCTGTGCGTAGGTAGCGTGGTCGCTCGTAAATGAAAAGGCCCTGCCGAACAGCAAAGAAAGCCGAGGATATAAGGGGTTACTGCAAGAGCAAGAGCAGAGGAAACATAAAAGGAGAAGGGATCCATGGGGAGCAGCACAGCCAAGCGAGGAAAGTC
The DNA here is from genome assembly GCA_029378375.1 of Mycena olivaceomarginata. Taxonomy (NCBI): domain Eukaryota; kingdom Fungi; phylum Basidiomycota; class Agaricomycetes; order Agaricales; family Mycenaceae; genus Mycena; species Mycena olivaceomarginata. The sequence goes on along the minus strand of JARKIC010000098.1, from coordinate 93,627 downwards.
GTTGAAGAACGGTCAATGTATAGGACCTGACAGGGTGTATGGCAGTGCATCATCTGCCCTGTATTGACCGTTCGCGTGACAAGGGATATAAGTCGCTCTTACCTATCCATCGTCGTAACACAGAGATGATGGAGCTCCCCTCGTACGACGGCTCTGGAAATGAGACTCTTCTTAGCCCAGGCGATGAGGGCGAATTACCGGCATACACTCGAAGGCCCACTCCTCCGCCCGCGCTGCAGGCGAGCATACCCAAGGAATTCGCATACGAAATTGGTGGAAAGTACCTGAACGGCGCTCCGTGGGCGATTCTTACAGTTCAGGGGGATCCGAGGCTGAGCAAAGCAAGCCCAACAATCATTCAAGGTTCGAACGTGGCCGGCTCCGTGAAGTTGGCCCTGCGAAGTCCTGAAGCGATCCAGGCGGTCTGCATCTTAGTGAGTGGCTGGGATCTGTCTGTGGCCAGCTCAATGGTTTTTGTATAGGTCCGTGGAGAAATTGTGAAGTCTGGACCTGTCGCCGCACCCGTTACCTTCCTCGAATCAAAACATACGCTGTGGTCTGCGGTTGAGGGAGACCGGCAAGCTCCAGATGCTCCTGAAATTGCGGGCAAATCTACCATAAAGCTTAAAGGCGATTATCATTGGCCTTTCTCTGTGCCTATGCCTGCCACCTTCAGCAAAGATGGCGAAGCGTTCCGCCTTCCCCATTCATTTTCGGATCCTGGCACGTTCAACGTACGATATACAGCAGAACTGCGGATAGTTCGTGGGAGACTACGATCAGACGACAAGTAAGCAAGCGCTTTTGCCATGCCTGGAAATCTCTCACCAAAGTTGATTTCAATAGAGTTACGTGTACGTTTGGATATTTTTCGATGCAGCAACCTGGTCCTCCTTCGGCATTGAGACAGGTGCCGATTTTTACCACTATCTGACTTGTTTCAGTCTTAACGCCTTTGATCCTGCGTATGCTAGCTTGCATACCAGGAGAATTCCCCTCTGCTAGGCCCAGAGGCTGACCCGGAAGGGTGGCATAGTCAGTCATTATCCGTCAAGGGTACGATCTTTTCATCACGAACGATCGACGTAAAGTTTACGGTGCGTCTTGCGAATCTGCCATGTCTTGGACCCAACTCAGCAGACAGAATCAACAGTTTTCAGTCGCGAAGCCGGTTGGTCAAATCAATAACACACCGTCTGGTTCTTTCTTATCTAAGATTTAATAGCTTGCTTACACGCGATCTGCATCTATTCCGTGCGCGATGACAATCGAGACACCAGATCTTGAAGCCTTGGATCTACTGTCCTCGCCTGCAGCCTCTCTGGTATACCTGGAGCGTGCGTTCCGTAAGAAGAGAGAGACCGGTAGCAATACGGTTGAACCATGCAGTCAAGCGGTCTTTTGGCTCCCTACAGAAGGCGCCGATGAAGATTCATCCTATCGCCGACGTCTCATTGGTGAAATTCATCTAAGGGCGAATCTCCACCCTTCTTCATCCGTTGTCGGGTTCCGTATCGAGGTCTGCATGCATGACATCGTTTTTGATTAGGCCCTCGAGTCTGATTATCGTTATTTGCAGTACACTGTTGTCGTCTTCCCCTTTGAAGCGGCTGGGTTTAAACCTCTGGAAAACTCCCCTGTCCATCGACAGCCCGTCGAGATCATGACAAGATATGCCCCCGGGCCTCGGCAGAGAACATATACGCCTCCGACCTACAAAATCCGAAATGCAAGTATCGATCGCCATTATTCCTCGCTGGTGCACGACACGAAATGGCGTGGTTAGGAAGCGGGGGAAAGATCGAGGCCGCGAATATTCTGCTTGGAATTTTTCACAACTTTCGTCTAGGCCTAATTTAAGAATGGAGAGAAATGCGATTGTCCTTCTCTCAAATAATTGCCTTTGATCTCTTACGAGAGTGGCCAACTTTCGGCGAGCAACACAATCCGGACGACCAAGGAACGAATACAGAGGTTTCAGCGTTTGAATAATTGCAGCGGTGTAATTATATAGCTGGGCCAGGTCACATAGAAAGTGGGGCAAATAACCAAATTGAGGGTACACTGGGGCAGGGCTTGGGACGAAAAGAAGGTTGAATTTATTGCACCCCTGTGGTTCGGCGCCAACCACTTTCACCATCACACGGGAATATGGGTCCGCCGGAAATTTACTTTGAAACAGAAAGTATTGAATTAGGTTCAAATCGCGCTAAAATCAAAGCAGATTCAAACAAATTTCCGGGCTAGAAGGCGCTAGCTGATGTAGCCGAGCCGAGCCAGCCTTTTGATCGCCGGCTTGAACTCTTGTCACGGTACCCTCATCTCACAGAAGACTTGTGACAAAGCAGTTGAGTTGTTGGCGGTCGATATTGGATATATTGGAGCTTGACTTTGTCTCGCTCTTGTATTTGATTTCACTGCTACACTTACGTGCAGTATTTCAACATCTTGCTCTTTCCCGTCTTTTACTCGAACTTGATTTGTTCAAGTTTCTCACTCCGATCTTGGTGACTCGATCGACCTCGTTCGTCGCCTCATTTCAAACTCCGCCGCGTGCATGCCGAGCCTCATTTGGCGGGTGGGTCACCGCCTTTGCCATCCCTCACGTCGACGATCGTCACCGCCGCTTGAGTCGCCACTTTCTCGATGGTCAAGTCAGTGATCTGGCTCCCTAGAAAGGTAAATTTTCCTTCCCCCGCTTACGTTTACTGCGTATTTTCTTTTATCTCCCAACCGGCTGTCCGATACCATGCCCGCCCACTACCTTTTGCTTTCACGGTTTTCTAGCCAAGAAGTGGGGGAAACACGCTAACTGGTTTATCTGTGGATTCACCAGCATTGCGAGCCCGTAGTATAAACAGAAGTGAAATATAGACTTACTAGGCTCATAGAATGCTAGCACGAAATCAACCTGGGTAGTCGCTCGCGGGGTAGTAGGAGCCGAGTCTTTATCAGGGTACCGTAGAGAAGCTTCTCGTGTCTCCAAAATTCTGTAGGAGGCAGGTACTGAAGCTCCATTTCAACTTCATTTTTAATTTTGGCTTTGCAGAGGGTTCGCCAAGAAACGGCTAGCTGTTGGCAGTTGAGGCTATGTCTCGGCTGGCCCTCAACTAGCTCATGGCTTGGCGAGGCTTGGCGTCTGGACGAGGTCCGCCACGTTTCATGGCTAGGTATCCCTCGGCTAGTGTCGGCTAGCCTGCGGCTTGGAGCGGCTAGGGGTCACTTCGGTGGCAGGCGCTGACGGCACGTCGGCTAGCCAAACGGGGCGGCTAGCTGCAGCGATGCCATCCCTAGGGATACAGTGTTTAGGTCTGCAGTTGGAGGAACGGCGCCATCGGGTTAGATCTGTATATTGATAACTAATGCTCTTTAGAATCGGATGTCGACCTTATAATTAAACCCCTACTCTCACGGGAATGGATTGTAGTCTCGTACTCCCGAACATACGCCATCTATCTCGATACCATCGACGTGCTGCGATACTTTCCCGTCGGCGCCGAAGCGGATGAGATCTCCACCATGCGGATCACTGGCGACTAGTGGTTCCCAGCCCATCGTCTTCTGCGGGCCATGATACGGATCCTTGGCGAAGGCGAGAATATGGTCCTGCATGGACTGACTGACCTCGACTTCGAATGTAGTGGTGTTCGCTATGTCATCCAGAAGCCCATACGTCCCAAAGATTATCGGCAGGTCGCTGGCATGGTACGCGCCGAGCCACTTGTAATGGTTCAAATTGGGAAACGTGCCCGCATACTGGAAGCGGAAGACGGGCACCCCTATCCGGTCCCGATATATGGTCGAGTTCAGGAGGTCACACACCCCTCCAATGTCATCGGCGGTGACCGCCGGCTGGTACGGGCCCGCGGTTAGGTTTTGTACCGGATACGGAACCAGTGATGACCTCTCGTTGGCGGTCATCGAGATGATGGCCGGCGCGCGCGCGATTTGGCCTGCCTCGGACCGCGCCTTGTAGTCTGTGAACACGATGCGATCATCGGGAATCACGATGAAAGATAGCGCAGGCGTCGCGCCCCGATCGCCATACTGTCCGATGAAGTTCTCGATCTGCGCGAACGGCACCTGGCGCATGCAGTCCAGCTCCGCCGTGCCGTCGTCGTCATCATCGCCGCAGGGGGCCTCACACCCAACGTGGCGCGCTACGAAGCTGAAATTGGAATATGTCGGATCCTTGGGCGCCGAGCCACCGAGAACCGTCCCCGATTGCATGAAGTAGGCTTGGGCAATAGGATCCTGGTGGAAAGCATAGGCATGGATATCCGCAGCGATGGACCCAGCCGACTGCCCCCACATCGTGATGCGGCCCGGGTCACCGCCGAAGGCCGCAATGTTGTCGCGGACCCATTCGAGTGCGGCGCGCTGGTCGAGGATGCCGAGGTTCTGGTGGCCGTCCGCCAGCCCGCGCGCGTTGGGGAAGCCGAAAATGTTGAGGCGGTAGTTGATGGTGACGACGATGTGCGACTGCGACCGCTCGACCCACGACGGCGGCAGCTGCCACGGGATATTGACGCCGCCGATCCCGAAGCCGCCTCCTGTCATGAAGAAGAGGACGGGTAGCCCAGCGTCGGGCGGCGGCGGCGCGGTCGTCGGCGTCCACACGGCTAGGTACAAGCAGTCCTCGGACGTGGCCTCGCCCACCAGCCCCGATGAGTCATTCTGGTTGCCGTTGTAGATTAGATTACCCTTGGTCAGGTTCTGGTTCCAGAGCGAGGTCACCGCCGTCACGAACTGCGGGCACGACGGCGGGAACCGCGTCGCATAGTGATGCTCGCTCGCCGGCGACGAGAGCTTCTGCGGCGGCAGCCAGCGGCGCGACAGCACCGGCGGCTCCGCGAAAGGGATGGCGCGGAATTGGCGGGTTTTCGGGAACTTGGGATCAATGAGCCCTGTGTAGGTGCCCGTGGAGGTTTGGACGGTGAGATTGTCCGAGCCCGAGCACTGACCGAGGACGGCATCGGTCGCCAGCGCGAAGAGATACAGGATCGCAAGCTTCATGTTGGGCGGCTTGCGGGCGTCGACATACAAGGCCGCTCAGTAAATAAAGACATCTGCCGTCGCCATGGAGAGACGACAGATTGATTCCCGCTACCGTAAGGTTCCCGCTACCTTTAGGTAAGTACGGGCAAGGTCTTACATATAGCGCCCAATTTTCGTCAGCACTTTTCATGTAATCGACTTGGGGCACTCGCCGTGCCGCGCAGCCAAAACAATCAAGGCCAAACTCTATATCTCCCTTTCTACAACTTTTGACCGCAATTCCGAGAAATCTCTGTTGTCTCTGGACTGGGTGCTAACATCTGGACTCCGTACTGTCGGCTCTCTCGTTTCTGGGCCCCTCTCGCTTCCATATCACGACGGGGCTGTCGACACTGTTTGTTGCCTCCAAGTACAACTGTCTATTACCTCCAGTCTTCCTTTTGACCTCGTGCTTGGTCGTGACTGGCTTCAAATCTGTCGAGACTCACTGCCACGAGGCTCCTTCCATCTTACATCAGGCCCTCTGGACATCCATCCGCGACGTATATTTTTGCTTCTGCTTTATCGAAATTTATTCTTATGGCTTTTCCAGCCCGTCCAAGCCCCCGACCTCAAACATTCGGCTTTCCCTCAATGGATGTAGATCCTGACGATGCCTTCGGTCCATACCCTCGACCACAAGGTACTCTTGCCTTCCTCTTGATTGTCTATCATCTGTTCTCATCTCTCTCCGCAGATGAAACACCACAATGCTCTGGAGCCTCGTCTTCTAAAACTACGCTACCCTCCGATCCTCTTCCTACTTCAATGAACATCCTTCGCGATATATTTCTTGGACGTCACTCCACGCATACTCGTATATCTTTCTTCTATGCCGATCTACAAGCACTAAAACATGCTCTTGATTTACACGCTATCCCTCATAATAATATGTGTTTGATTGAATGCCGACGTACTCTACTCCATCACATCATCTCGGGCAGTTGCGCCGATTATGCTGTTGATGCATCCCCAAATCCCCGACCGCAACGTACAGCATGCCGTTGTATATCCTCAGATTTTTTATCGGCTGTTAACATCTTTCAGGCCGTTCTTGACATTATTCTCAATGCTACCAGTAAAGAAATTTCAACAGAACATCTGACACACATCGCTGCAGCTCTGAATATGAATATTCCAAATCCTCGTAATCTCCGTTTCAAAATTCGAGCCTTACATAATGCGTCAGCTTTACAGTACAATAACATCGTCGGAAACAGATGATCATTCTTCTGCGTCTGTGGCTGATTTTTTTCAATTCCTTTGAAAGTCATCGCCGACCTGTTCTACTTTCTATCGCTGCTCTACATCGTATTGATATACAGTAGTTAACCGGGAAGCGAAACGCTCAAGCGAATTCGCAATTCCCGGGCCGAGATTGCATAAAGTTGTTGGGGATCTCTTCATAGATCGATAGAGATGCATCGGGGCTACCTGACAATATATAGTTTTATAGGCAAATGTCGTGTTTTGATTGAGAATGCGGCCATTCTTCTACAAACATCCGATTTTGCAGAATCACGTGGAAGCGAAACACTGCAAAATAACCTGTGGGCCGCCATTCGTTGCAATCCAATCCCGGGGGTGTTTATATTCGTGTTCTACGACCTTGAAAACCCCCAGTTCACGCGCGTGCAGGAGGAATTGCGTGTCCGAAACACCGTGTCTCCGACGGATTATATCCAACAAAATAGGCCAAAAAATAGCGAACACAAAGTTATCTGCCACAGGTTCTACAGAACCTTTTTGCGCAATTCCTTTTGCTATGAGCCATTTCTCATGGCTAACTATCCTCTCACAAAAACTGGGGCCCGTTGGATGCCTGGGATCCGGGTAAAAGCCGGTGTTTCGCTTCTACGTAGTGTTTCGCTTCCCGGTTGACTACTGTACCTGCCAAAGCCAAGGTTGAGAATATCCGCACGAAGATAACAGAACATATCATATCAGGACACTGCGCTCAATTTTCTGGCTCAAATGTACCGGCCGACCATCGTAGAGACCCATCGATGCCAAATTGCTCCGATGTTTACCACGAATGGCAAGTCAGTGGAATTGAACCCGACCTCCAAGTTCACGTTTTGAATGCGCTCTACGGAAGTAAACTCACGCTGGTTCCCTTACGTCGTCTTCTCTCAACTCTCAACGTACCATACATAATCTCTGATTCACTTCGAGAGCTCCGTAAAAAACTCAAGTCATATATTACCAATCTTCGAAGAGGAAAGCGCATTGAACGATCTAAACAAGAGAAAGATGCGGACCAGGCTCGTTTTGAGGAGGAACCTCGTAATCTCCGTTTCTCTTGGCCACAAGTCATTTCACAAAAATTGAAAGATAAAATCATCAACCTCTTTCGAGAACAGACCTCTTCTGAGGCTCTCGCTACCTTCACATGTGCATCATGCGCTGAAGCTGTTTCCATGCGATCACACTGCTCTTTATCGCTATCAGAATTCGACTTCAATATTCTAAAGCGGCCCGATTTAAACACAAACGAGGCTTTTCTTTTGGATCAGTATAAGTATCTCCACCCAGATTGTATTCCTCCATTCGATGACGGGCCGTTGCGTGACCTTCTTGTAGATTGTGATGGTGTCTCTTTCCCTGACGGCGGTCAGCCTGTTCTATCTCTTTGTACCGAATGCCAGCCGTTGCTGAAAAAAGGTAAACTTCCGCCGTTGTCATTAGCGAACAAAACCTTTCTTGGTCCTGTTCCCGAAGAATTGAAAAATTTAACCGTCATCGAAGAGGCTATGATCGCAAGATGTCGCTCTAAATGCTGGATTATTCAATTGAAAGAAGAAAATCAAGATCTTGTTCTTGCCAACACACAGCACGGAATTCACGGCCATATAATAATTTATCCCCAACAACCATCCCAAGTCGCCACCATCCTTCCGCCACTGATTGAAGAAATCAGATCCCCAGTTTGTGTGCTCTTCGTTGGATCTTCGCCGCCCACCCCAGAATGGCTATGTGAACGTGCAAAACCACTAGCTGTTAATGCACACCGCGTACGAAAGGCTTTGCAATGGCTCAAGATTCACAATCCTCTTTACAAAGATGTAACGCTAAATGAAGAGTGTCTTCAGCAACTCGAGACTAATCCTGTTCTGCCTTTCTCAATTGAACATGTTCAACCAAGTGCCGCAAACGAAGCTTCTACCGCACGATATGACGCAACTCCAACTCCCAAAGAATCAATAAGTCAATCTAGACCAACCGACATCCCATTCCAAAATGTTGTCATTGCGGATATGAACTGCCATGCTTCTTCCAATGAACTCAGAGCTGCACTACGGCATGTTGAGAAGAAAGGAGGTGGATATATTCAAATTCCCCATGACAAAGAGATGGAAGACGAATTTCGGAAAGATAGCCTGCTGTTTTCACTGATTTATCCTACACTCTTTCCCTATGGCATTGGTGGTCTGGATGACTCCAAGCGACCTGTTGCTCTATCGCTGAAGCGCTATGTTAAACATCTATTCAACTTGGCTGACCCAAGGTTTCAAGAACATCCATCTTTTCTTTTCACCGCATTTAATATTCTTCAACGCCGCGAAATGCTTTTGCACACTTCTTTGAAAGTCAAAAAAGTAAACTTTGCCTCGGTTGCTGCTCAATTTGCTTCCGTCTCTCCTGAAGTTGTTCAACGGGTATCTGAACGTGTCAAAAATGGTTGTTCGCCGAAACCAGAGAATGAAGAAGAGCGTAAAGTTCTGAATCTCCTTAAACAGGTGAACGCCGTCGCATCAAATATTCCAGGATCTTCTGCTGCCCGAGTTGCAATGCGTAACGAGATTCGCGGATTAATGATTGAGAAAGGTTTGCCCAGCTTCTATGTAACTATCAATCCGGCAGACGTGTATAATCCTGTAGTTAAATTTTTGGCCAGTTCAGAGATCGATGTGGATGATTTACTGCCTACCGATGTGCCAAATTACTGGAATCAATCCGTACTTATAGCAAAAAACCCAGCTGTCGCTGCCAAATTTTTCAATATATACATGAAGACTTTTATGAACTATCGGGACAACAGGTTGCCTCCTACCTTATGGACTTTGAAGACCATTTCACGAGTCATTCTTACCGTAATTTCTATTGGCCAGCTTTTGAGGCCTTCATTAACCAGCAGATTCCGAGTCCGGAGTGTTACCCTTCCAAACAATCTGCTTCGACACCAGAATCGGTTGAACAACCCAAGGAAACCGTGGATTCAACTTTGGACAATGATGAAACACGTTCTGAGGATTCGGATAATGAAAGCGAGAACGAGGGCGATGAGACTCCATACCTGAATACCCTACTCGAACCAAACAATGAAATTGACGCAAATCTGTCCAATGAAAATGAAGAAATCCGAGTGTCTGTAGACGGGACGAGCAACCTTGTTCCTCTTGCAAATCAGTTAGCCGACTACCAGAAACGAGGCAAAGAATTGGATAATGTATGTGTGTGGGATTTTATTTCGCGAGTCGATGAAGTCAGTAAGACCTCAGACCGACGAAAACACAAGAAACAGGAAGATTCCGACGATGAAAACAAGTGTCCCGAAGATGCAGACCCTTTTGATCCTACCGACATATTGGATGACTGTGCTGAAGATTCTGAAGAAACCCACAAGGAAATTAGTACACCTATCATGGAAGTTGAAAGTCGTAATCGTCCCCGTGTTTCTCTTCTGAAAGGCCATGGTCAAGAAAAAACACACATTCTCAGAGTCCGTGCTCCTGATGACATTCTCGTACCTGTTCCAATTGGACCGGGAATTCCACGACGTGACAAAAGAGAGCTAAGAGCAAAATATTGCCGCTTGATGCTTATATTCTTCAAACCTTGGCGCCAAGCTTCAGACTTGAGAGAAAAGGTCGGCTCGTGGGAAAAGGCCTTCGATTGTTTCGTAAAAACCTGCTCACAATCAGTTATACCCAAGTTAGAGAACATGCAAATTCTTCATGAATGTCGCGATAGTCGTGATGATCATTTTGTTGAAAGATCCAACCGTGTAAGACGAGCTGCTAATTCTAGAAACCGATGTAAACATAAAACTGAACTCTCTGATGACTTTGCTGGAGAGGATGTAACGGAAGACATGATTTTAGAGCACCTCGAAGATATTTCAACTCGGTTTTCATTGAAGAAGGCGGCCGCTAATGAAGCCATCTTGGAATGTGTACAATATGCACAAGAGTCGGGCATGTATGATATTTCGTTTGAGGATCCGGCTACAACATCGGAAAATCCCAATCAATTTGAACACGCTCAATTAATTACGGATACGCACCAAGAGGATGTTTGGGAGACGGCCTACGAAGACAATCGCACCCACGTATCCATGTGCACTCCGTATGGAGCGGGGAGCGGCCACGCCATCCTCCACCACCCTACAGGCGCCCATATTGTACCCGCGTCGCACGCTCGCCTCATACTCTGCCCGCGAGCGGCGGGGCGCTCGCCGTCATCCGTGCACTGCGTAGGCCGAGGACGCCAGCGCAGGGCGATCAAGGTCGGGAAGGCGCAGAACGGTGGTGCTGCGGTCGGGTGCGAGATGTCCATGCTCCAAAACGCGGTGGGCGGTGGGCGGGGAGGGAGCGGAAGAGGGTATATGGGTATATGTATAGATAAGGGAGGGAGGAGAGCGTGGGTGCTCAAGAAAGAACGGTGTGCAAAAAAAATTAGGATGGAGTGCGCCCTCCACGGCACAATCAGCTCGTTCGCCTCCCTCCTTCACTGGTCACTGCCCCATCCGAGGCCGCACGCTCGCGCAGGAGCATCGCTGAAGCCGTCCAGGATGTCGATGTCGCGGCATTGAAAGTGGAGACGGGGACCGAAGTTATCGAAGCCATCGTCGCGGAGAGGATGAGACGCTGAACGGGAGGATATATTGCTTCGGGGTTCTGTGAGTTCTCGAGGCAAAAGATAAAAGATAGGAAAAGCGGGACGCACAGTGACCTCGGCGACTACAAACACCCTATCTCTCCCCCGAAACCCTTGCCCTGCGTTCCCTCTCAGATACAAAACGGAGCAAGTCTTTGCAGAGAATGAGGGCAATCATGTACGGCCACTGGTCTTGCGAAGTCGAGTACTATTGGAGCTCAACATTGAATATCTTGCGAATACCATGGCTGCGTCTCCTCCAATGTCGGCACAAGATCAATGCGGATTCAAAGCCACTTCATGTCGAGTGGCAATTTCGAGCAGATTCTGAAGGCATGCGAAGTGGGTATTGTAGCCGCACTGGCGAAACGAAGCCGAGCAACAAGAAAATCAACAGCAGAGAGCTTAGAACGGCCCAATTGTGGTGGCGAGCGCCAACACCCAATTGCAAAACGATCGCATCGACCCGGCACGTGCCATTTTCGCTTTTCTCCTCAAACTCGGAGTTACTCCTCCGCACATTTCTGGTTTGACTCGGCCGTAGTCAGCGCGATCCCTCATCTGTGCTGCAGGATCGGCGGCGTACGACGCGAAAAGCCGTTCGGATGTCGTCAGTGCCGTTGCTGCCAAGGACCTCCAAGAACAATCCAAGAATGGTGAATCTTCACTGTGGTTCAGACCTTGATCCGGTTGGGATCTCAAAGTGGCCAAGCTCCGCCACGATGTCGCGTGAAGATTTTCCTTCCACCAGACCCAAAATTGGAATGAATAGTTGCGGAAATGCTTCGAAGAATGCAGAGGAGAAAATATTCCGCGGAAGCTTTTCCAGTCTCATCCTCCTCTGAGTATCTAAACACTTCTTGGCAGAGATTTACAGGGTCGAGACACCCTCGTCCGACATTTCGCTTGAAAACAATGTTTTTGATGCATAAAGGTGAGCCGATCAGCTTCTTTCCGCCGAGCCTTTTCCATGGTTGCGCCCATTTTGACACTGCATCTTGTTCACCCCCTTTCTTCCTGTTTTATCTGCGCGAGCACACTTTGCTGTTAAAGAACTTGATCCTAATTCCTCGTTCGTATTCACCCCTCCCACTGCCGTGCAATGGCCGCCTGTCCTTCCTCTGGTACAACTTGGTCTGGCTACGGTCCCCGCGGATGCGCGTGGCTCGGCGGCGCCACCCAATCCTCTTCCGAGAACCTTTACGGCGCGCCCAAGGGTCCTGACGCTCTCAACCATATTACCGAAAAGGAGAGACAGGTCCGTCACTAACAGTCTCCCCGATGCACGTTTGTTTATGCTGCCCTGCTAGACTATCTGCGAGGTCCTCCTCCCTGAAGCTCCAAGCCGCGAAAAGACCAACACGATGCTGAGCAACGCGGACTCGCTCAACCCCTCAGAAGCCGATGTCTTGGCTTTTGCCCTTGGTGCACCCGCTCGTCGTGTTTTGGACCGCGCGGATAAAATTGGCCCCTTGACCGGGTGGCGCGATGGCTTTCTTTCGACCAACCACGGGTTTTGTCCGCCCGACCCGAACGCAGCGCCTGCCGCGCTCGGGCGCACTCCTGGCCGCGTTTGGAGCAATCTCTGTTCGAGACTTCCCGGTTTAATCGCCCGTGGACGGGTCAGGGAGGCTATTTTGCAGCTGGTATGTGTCGGCTGCAGGAGTTCGTCCCTTGATTTACGTACCTTTTTTCTACTTAGCCTCAGGTCGATGGGTCACCCGAGACTATTGTTGGTTTTATCTCGTGAACCAATTGAGATATCACTCCTGGCTGTTAGGCCTTTGGTTACAAGCTCATGAGGAGCTCTACTGTAGGTACTGTATTTATACTAAAATCTTATTTTTCCTGCATGTTCTGGCATGTTCCCTCCGATTCCATATCAGTCATCTTTTAGTCAGCACCTCGGCCATGTCTCGGGCTTGTGCTGGATTGCCAATCTCCAACAACTATTCCCGACGCCGCTTTGTGGGCTGCTGTTGTGTGTCTTGGCATTTTGGCATCCATCTGGCGTTACGAGGAAGCGAATGACGGTCATGAAGGAATTGCCAAGGGAGCGTCGAAGGAGCATTTCTATAATGTTGCTGGAGAGCCCGATGAGGAGGTGTGTTAGAATTTTTCTTGGCTTGCTTGAGCGGGAACTGATTTTCGTCTGATCCAGCCTGGAACTAAGGGCATCCCTCGCAATATTGTCATTCCATTCCGTCTAGTCTGTACGAGGCTGGGTCGTCCTTTACCCTACCTGTCCCAGAGCGATGTTGGTCTGCACAACTACAAGGTACGGCGCTTCGTCTGGGCTTCTTGTACTCTCTGACCTGTGCATCAGATCCATGATCCTACCTCGTCGTATCCATATGTTGCTCGTATCGAGAACATGGACCTCCGCTGGCCCATTTTCAATGATCGTGGCGAGGCGATGTTCTTGCTCTGCATGGTGTGACCCGCATTTACTTCCACTCCCCTCGCTTGCTAATTTTGCTAGGCGGAAACCCATGGACTGTTTACTTCCGGGTCCAGACCTCATGGCTCGTTGTCAGGAACATGTGATGGCCAAGGACAACGACGGCCTTCTTGTCGAGCTCATCAAACTCAAGGAGGTCATCGACCAGCTAGGTTACGTCTTCCACAAGATTTCTGTGAACCCCCGCTGAAGAAGAACAGAGTTCTTCGCTGGTAAACAGCAATGATGGGTCGGTCGGCCGGAATACGGAGGGTATGGGTGAAGCAGAAAATGGTCGAATAGTCCCGAATACGTCGTGTACGTGTAGAATAGAAATCGAGTGGAAAAAGGGGAAATTGCCGTGCAGGCGTGAGGTACGGGTGGAGGGCGTAAGGACTCGGTGAGGGCGATAAAATGGAGCTCGGGTGTATTGTGTTCACTGGCGACGTACCCGCGTTGGGGTACTCTGGTCACTGGTCGCGTCGGTCGTGGTGGTTCGGGTGTAAAAGGGTCATGTTTAGACATGTGTACGTACATAACAAAGAAACGGTCCGAGGACCGGTGTATCGTAACATACATACAGAGATACAATATAGGGGCAAGGCGACGAGCGGGTCATCCACCCCTTCCACACCGCTCGGGAGAGAATTTCGGTACGTCCTCCCGCAAGATATCTGACAAGGTAACCGCCGTCGATACATTTCCACCAGCCAATCCTACCTTCTGGGGCCAAGGATACGCCAAATTCTCCGCACCTCTGTCCAAGTGTCTCCCTGCTCTTTCAGGCCTATTCCTACCGGTGTTCCAATGCATCGACGCGTTCCTCCTCGTTCGTCCACTTGTTATATATGTTCATGTCATCCTTCTAAACCCCAATGTAGCGCACGAACTTCGATTCCTTCCTTGGCATCGAGTCCATACATCTGCGCGCTTGGATGCCTCTCAACATCCGCGCGTTTTTTGGCTGCCATCGAGAACCACTACCCTGTCCCCACATACGTCAAGCAGAGCGGAGATCCCCGTCTCATCGGGGTTTTGGACGCCATCGTCGAGAGCTACTTGGGCGAGCGTGGATTCATGTGAGTCCCTGCGCTGGATTTCCTTTCGTCGTCCATACTCATCCGCGTGCAGGGGCACCCACCGCTACAAAGTGTACGGGTTCTTGGAGGTGGTCGCAAAGACAGGTCGTGTCGAAACCAAGTCAGTCTTTTTTTGCTATTGCGTGCCGACCTTCTCTCATTTCCGCTTAGTGGTGGTGCGGGTGCCGGAGACGACAGCGGGCCGTCCCTGGCGCGAGGTGCACAAGACTCTCGCCCACTCAATGAAGGAACACCTGGAGCCCTACCGCTCCAAGGCCCTTCTCGAGCGCGAACCCCACGAGATGCGCGGTAGTTATGACGAATGCCGATTCTGGGTCAAGATCACCTCGCGCGCAGCCATCGACGATGACCCTATGAAGAACACCGGCAAGATCACTTTTGACACGAAGCACTCCGGGTTGACTTTCATCCCGGGCGATCGTCTCGCTGTCATGCTGAACAACTCCTGGTCGGATGTCGAGGTTTGTTGGTTGTCGTTTTGGGGATCTGGAGCTCAGCTATTCACCGTGGCTTCGTTTTTTTAAAAGGGCAATTGTCGACACGCTGGGCTTAATCAACTTGCTCGATGTCAATGTTCCCCTCAGTACAGCCTGGAAGCGGTACGCTCGGCATGAAATCGAGTGCTCGCACGGAGATTCCGAAGCCGAACCCCACATGACTGTCCGAGACATCCTCAAGAAGGGCAGGATCGCCCCATTGACGGAGGAGATGGTCCTTTCTGTATGCAGTGATAATCGCTACCCGCCTGCGCTTCTTTTGTCTAACGTAAACACAGGTCTACCGCCGTGTGAAGGTGTCGCCCTTCATCCAGCGTGTTCTCGAAGCCGAGGCGTGGCCCGTCAATGGCTCGCTCGGCGACCTCCTCATCGGCGCAGCCGGCGACTTCACCGAAACATCTGGAAACACCGCGTTCTCGCTGGACGACATCTCGTGGCTCTCGGAGCTCGTTGTGCCCGAAGTTCCTCGCACATACTCTGTGTCTTCGTTCCCCTTTGAGCTCATGCCTGAGACGATTGACCTCACCGTCACCCGCGCGCAGCACGAGATTTTCCCGCTTTTGCGTCGTCCCGATGGGCCTACCATCCGCGGCGGTGTGTGCTCGTCGTTTCTCAACCCGTTTACCAACGAAGACGGACAGGAGGCACAGAAGGTTTGACCGCCTGTTTTCATCCTTTATTCCCAGAGCTCACCTATAGTCTGCATACAGGTGTTGGTCGGTATTTCACGCCCTCTCAACTTCCAGCTTCCTTTGTCCCCCGCCGCCCATGTCGTGATGTTCGCGGGTGGCAGTGGCATCGCGCCCTTCCGCTCGTTCTGGCAGGCGCGTCTAGGCAGCCCTGGCGTCATTGGGAGGAATGTCTTCTTCCTCGGTGTGCAATCTCGAGCCAAGTTCCTTTACAAGCATGAGGTTCGTTTGCCTCATGCGTACTTTATCCTTTCCCAGCTAGTTAAGTTAACAAAATTCGCTCAGCTCCGTGAACACGTCCTCGGCGGCAAACTGGAAATGCATGTCGCGTTCTCTCGCGACAAGAATGGTCTCGTCTACGATCCTGTTCGTCGCGATCTGATAGATAAGAAGATGGACGAACGGTACATAGATGCCACCATCGTCGATGAAGGAGCAACCGTCGCAGATATGGTTAGTCGCCTCCTTCAGATGGCAAGCATGACACTCACATTACACTCCACTCAGATCATTTCTACGAAACTAGGCGGCCTCGGTGGTTATATGTTTGTGTGCGGAAGTCTATCGCTTTACGAGACGGTCATCGTGGGCATTCACAAGGCGCTGTACAAATATCGCGCGGTCACCAAGACCGGCGCTGACGAACTCTTGGCGCAGGCATTTGCGGAACGGCGCTTCATGTTGGACGTTTTCATGACTCCTCGTGTCATGAAGGTCAATGAGCCCATGATCCCTATCTCGGAGGTAAGCCTCTGTATCGGGTCCTTTCGTGAAGCGCATACCCAACCCCTCATGTCAGCTCTCTCTGCATACCGGTCATCGCGAGGGGTCGCGCATGTGGCTTGGTGTTCACGGATGTGTTTACGATGTCACGGACTTCCTCCCCATCCACCCGGGTGGAACTCTCATCGTTGCCGCTTCTGCAGGTCTCGACTGCTCCGTCACGTTCGACGAGGTGTGTGCAGCTATGAATCTCGTGGGGTTCCTGCTTGTTGATTCGCTTAACAGGTCGGTCATACCTCCAATCCTGAGGTCATGAGCTTGCTCGGCAAATACTTCATCGGATATCTCTGTCCCACTCCTATCTTCCACTCCGCGGAGCTTATCGACCTCTACACCGGCTGGACAGAGTACCTTCGGATCGCCGTCGAAGCTCTAACCACCATGTCGTTCGAGGTCGACACTCTCATTAAAGACTCCCAGCTTTGGTTCTCCGGAGGCATCCTCTCAACGCACGCCATCCGCAAGTTCTACCAGCTCCAGAGTCGACTCCTCACCAAGACCGGGTTCCTTGTGCTTTTCGGAACCAAGTACGTCTACATCCCCCTGGTCACGCTTATATTGCTAACAGTATGCTTCCGTTTAGGCTGCAAGAGATCTTCCTCAAGCTCTCGTTCGCTATCGCCAACAATGACGACACCTCTCCGCTCCCGGACATAATGGGAATCGTCACCCAGGCGACCTCGAGTCCCATCTGCGATCAAGGCGAAGAGGGAGATTGCTGAGCTCGGAGAATTTGTCACGAACCAGGCTACCCAGGCTCCAGCGTTTGAAGGCAGTATCATCAAGTTCACGCGCGCCATTCTTGATTTGGATGTCACTTTCTTAGAGAAAGTGCGAGGTATTCCGTTCATGCTTCTTTTGCAGAATGAATTTTCATATTTTTTCCAGACGAGATTTGCGCTGGGCACGACGCTTTCCATCGCGTCGCTGATGTTATCAAGGAGTACCCCCAAAAAGGAGAGCCAAGCAAGTCTTGCCGCATCTTTGCACCCTTTCTTGTCCTCATGTCTTTCAGGCCGTACACAAGATCTCCACTGTCTTGATGTCCTACCTCCAACGCATCGCCGAACGTGTCGACTCCTTCTACGTCGATCTTGCGGCTCAAAAGCCTCTATAACCCCACCATCGAAGCCAACCCAGCCAAAGCGCGTTGGGTTAACATTCGTCGCCGCATCAAGGATCGCTCCTTCTTCATCCTCACCAAGGACAAGGCGTCGCTGAATCTTGATCAGGACTTCAGGGCTGCGTCGACATTCGAGACGAAGCGCAGCAAACACCAGAGTGTCAGCTTTGACCAGATTCTCAGCAGCGCCGTCTCGTCCGTCAACCGTTACCCAGCCCAACAAGAGCCGCAGCGTAGGTCGCTCCCCCACCGCGCGCGCAATCGGGCATATTCCGGAGAATGGTATCCCTCCAGTTCCGCCTCTCCAACCTCAGCACCGTGCTCGCCGTCTTGCCGACGCTCATATAGATCGCGCTCGCGGCGGTGAAGACAATAACACGTCCTTCGACGATCGCATGATCGCCAAATCCGCCAACCGCATGTCTCAATTCGTGCAAAGCCGTATGAAGGATATCCGTCGTCTCAGCAAAGCGCCGGAGCTGAGCTTGGATCATGCAATGGCGATGTACGGTAACGGGCCTAGCCGCGGTCGCCAGGTTATCGATGAGGGAGAGCACAGTCCCTACAGCAGTGCTGGGTCGTCAGACGAGTCGTCCCCCCTTCCTACTTCACGCACCCACAGCCATCAGACTTCGTTCGACCGTCTCAGTGGTCCTCCTGTCACTACCTCTGCCCATTCCCACTCCCGATCAATTCCTCGCCCGGCAATGTCGCTTTCCCAAACACCCTCCGTCACTGGCAGCACGACCAGCACCATCCGTAGCGTCGGAGGAACCCGCAAGCCCGCGACTCGCTCGGATCTCCACAATGCGACGTTCAGTCGTAAGCTGTCTATGTACAGCACCTCTGGCTCGGTAGCTGGGGGAGATCGCTCGTCCATCCAGGCTGTCCCGCCTGTCCCACCCAAGAGCCACTGGTAAACGGTGGATCCGTTCTTCGAATGGGTAAATTCGAATTTTCTGCAGGTTTACTCACATACATCATCTATGTCTTTTATCTTGTTACTTGCTTTGGAAGAACCACAATACCCCGTGTATCTATTGACTGCGAATTGGGAAGGTACTTCAAAGTAGTACGGCTGCGACCGAAACATACGACCAAAAAGCACTAAACATAAGTACCCCACACACTATTTAATGCTACCTAGAGGCACTACTATGCGGTGCTTGTGTTCGTTTTTTCGCTCCTTTTCGGCGCCCGGAGGTGCTTTGTACCGGTTCAGGTTTTGGGTTGAATCGCGTAATATTTTCATCTATGTTGCGGTACAATAGTATACTACGGATGGATTAACTTACCACTGCTACTGACATGAATCACACGTGCGCGAGAAACACCTGGATGAACGAAGTCAGTTATTGTCCCCTCGTACAAGAGAAAAAAAATCGCATCAAAATCTCTCTGGGCCCGCCATCTTGTCAATCCTCCATCACTTGGTCCGAAAATCGGTACATATGGTCTCCCACCCCGCAGGCGCCCATACTCGCACCCGCGACGCACGACTGGGACCGAAGTTATCGAAACCACCGTCGCGGAGACGACAACACGCCCAACGGGAGAGTATAGCGCGCATCGTTGCGGGTCCTGGATCTTAGGGGAATAAAAAAGCACATAGAGTTTGTGAGTTTTCGAGGCAAAAGGATGAAAGATAGGAAAAGGGGGACGCACACTACGACTACAACATCCAGTCTCCCCCCAAAACACGCTTGCCCTTCGTTCCCTGTCCGATACAAGAGGAGGAAGTCTTCGCAAAGAATGGCAGGGCTCATGTCCTGCGAAGCTGAGGAGCATTAGAGTTCAAGACCATCTTACGAGTATCATGGGTTGGTCTCCAATCCAACACAATCACGTGTTCGATTCGCGGACTAACCGAACTGACTGCACGCGAAAATTCAGCGCCATCAAACATAAGTGTGACGCAGCTCCAATCAAGTGCAGAGAAAGAATATCATGGACAATTATGGAAGCCAATAGAACACCGTCGACGCATCAGAATGGAAGAGAAGCTGTTGTTCTGTGGGCGCAAATCAATCCGCCTGGGATAGGAGCGGGCGGCCAGAGGACGAGTTGCGTTGAGCATTTTCATTTCGAGGGCTTGCAGTCCGGGTGGGCATGACCCAACGCATTCCAGAACGGATGGCTCCCGCTGGGTCCCGTGTGGTTTATCGCTTCCTGGATGGCCATTTTTGGACTTGATCGTCGTGGGTATAAGTTCGTGGCATGTGTACCGGAGACACGGCTTCTGAATGGCCGGAAGGGATATAAAGTGATCGAAAGCTGGCGACAAGGTACACAATGCCTGCTTCTCCGCCCAACATCGTAGAAGGGGAAGTGAACTTTGAGGTTCCGGCGGCAGGGAAGCCCTGCAAAACGTGGTACAGGATTATTGGCGACCTTCTCAGTCCCACATCTCGTCGTCCCCTCGTTGCCCTCCACGGCGGCCCCGGTATCAACCATGCCTACCTCTTCATTCTTTCCGATCTTACGAAGACGCATGGGATCCCACTCATTCTGTACGATCAAATTGGGAACGGAAACTCGACGCACCTTCCAGAGAAAAATGGAGACGTCACTTTCTGGACGGAACAGCTATTCCTTGACGAGCTCGACAATCTCCTCCGTCACCTGAAGGTCGAAGACAATTACGATTTACTTGGTCATTCGTTAGTGAACCCATTTTAATTCAACCCTGTCTGTACTGACGACATTTAGATGGGGTGGAATGTTAGGCTCACGCCATGCCTCGAAACAGCCCCTGGGTTTGAAACGCCTCGTTCTCGCCAGTGCTCCCGCAGATATGGGGCTCTGGGTCGAATGTCAAAACGCCCTTAGGACTGAACTCCCACGGGACGTTCAAGACGTTCTGAACAAGCACGAGCGGGACGGGAGCACCGACAGTGCGGAGTACAAGGCGGCCGTGGAGGTGCTCTACTCTCGCTTCCTCTGCAGAATCCATCCCTTGCCCGAACCACTAGCAGAGGGTTTTGGTTGGATTGAGAAGGATCCAACGGTTTATTTGACGATGTGAGTGCTACGAGAATGCTTGACTGTCCGCTGATTCTATCGGAAGGAATGGACCCTCGGAATTCCATATCACTGGACCACTCAAGAACTGGTCGATAATTAATGACGCGCACAAGATCAACGTTCCGACCTTGTTAATGAATGGCCGGTACGATGAGGCCCGCGATCCGGTTGTTGCACCATTCTTTCGCGAAATCCCCCGGGTCAGGTGGGTAACTTTCGCTGAATCGAGTCATGTGTTGCACTTCGAGGAGCGCGAGAGGTGTATGGAGATCCTGGGGAGCTTCCTGATCGATGAACCGTAAAGTATTCATCATTTTGTACACGTAGCACGGCACAAAGGAGATGCCTGCCCCAATAACCGGTGAAGACTAGAAGCCAGAGAGTATCTGGCCACACATTTCCATGAGGCCGTTCGCCTTCTGCTATCACAGCCCCGGGGATAATCTGAGAAATGAATCTCGGGTGACAAACACGTACTGGTCTTATTTCACTTAAACCGACGAGTCTCTGGAAATCCTGGAGGAAACGAAAAAGCAAACTATGAGGCATGCATTTACTTCATTGAATAACTTGAATTGAATTCGTACAGCATTGAGATTCAAGATCTTCCCGATAGAAAGCCCAGAAAATTTAGAACGCTCAACGCCCAACAGCAATAAGAAACCGGTTGAAATCCAGCGTTCCCAGACCCGTTACGGGGTCTCAACCAGGGCCAGCAGAGAACCCGCCAAATTTCGTTCAGCGGATTGATACTCGAGCCGAGAGTGAAAACGTACTTGGGGTTGCATCCTGGGTTGGTACCCGTGGTTTGTGTTGCATGCAGCATAGCGAATTGGAGCGTGGGAGATTGAGACTGAGGGATATCAATTTAGTGAAGATACGACCCCTCATCAGTGGACAACTCGGAAATTTCATCACTCCCATGCTCCCTCAAGAAGCCCTGTCGGCGTACATGGGGCAGCGCTGATAGACCTGAAGATGAATGCACCGCTAAATTTCTACGGGATCATTTCGTGTGGAACTTTCGCTTCAAAGCGACGTGTTTTCGTCCGTATGGCTAAGAAGTAAGAGACCTCGAGACATTAAACACACGCACACCTATTTGTCTTGCGTTTGGATGCAATAATAGGAGAGCCTCTTCCCAGTTCAGAGCTAAAATGACCTCATTCGCGCGAGCATGTCATGCATCCGAGAACATGTATCTTACGGAACATGGCCCCAAGACGTAATATGACTTCGAAGCGGTCCTGGTGAAAATTACCGTCAGTCTGTTAAAATAAATGCCCCGAGAGAGGTCGAAGCCGAATATACCGGCTTTGAAGTCGCCCGGGAGCCTGACGGCAGTGCAAGGATGTCAATGAGGAAGAATAGTATGGTTGTGCGTGGGTGCGTGTGAGTGTGCGGTATGAGAGTTGAGAGTGGTGTTACATGATATACAGTGATGCCCGAAACCAAAAGAAACCGAGGACCCCAAACTAAAGCCAAAAAACGTGATGGATGCCGAAGGGAAGGGAATGAAATGAGTGTGATTGGCGATTGTCGATTGTCGTGTGCAATGGTCGGAATTTCGTGAGGTGAACCCAAGGGCGACGGCTGGAACGGATGCTACGCGGCACAACAAAAGTTTACGCCTGCGGCCAAAGATGTTAGCGAGAAAGGGAAGGGTAAATCGAAGGGCACTCACGCATTCGCCGAAGTACTACGTCGCACGTACTCCCCCCTTCTCGCGAGGCCACCCGGCCTCGCTATCCCTCAAAGCTCGTGGATTAAGCTTGAATTCCGGGTTCTCGTTCGTCACGAGGGGAGTCCGATGTACTATGCCAGAGAAACCCTCGAGCGCAGCGAAGACGATGAGCGTGCAGACGGCTGTCACTCTCATGACCGTCAGAGTGGTCGCATGGAGACCAAAGAGCGGGAGTAGCGCAGATGTAAGGAGGAAGGACGTTGTGGCGCTGAATAAAAGCTCAAAGGCGAGCTGGGCGATGCGGGTAGGCAGCGGTGTCGACCGCGCGGTGTCCAGTGCGAGGGCCATGGTATGCCACTGGTGGTGGGAAGAGGGAAGAACAGAGCGGTGCGGAACATGTGTCGGCTATATATCGCTTCCATTCACTTCCTCGGCTCGGTGATGCCAAGGAAATGATGGTCGAAAATAGATTCTTTGTTCCGTCTTTTCCCACATGCACGCACTATTTAATACCAGTGTGGGACTCTGACCCGAAAAAAAAATTAACCAGACACGGTTTCAAGGGTTCCAAATCAGGATTGAAGTTCCCTGTTGTACAGTTCAGATGAGCACGAGGTTGCGAGCTTTCAGAACAGCGTATTGACGTCGGGGTTCCGCAGATGGATTCGGATCAAATCATCAGCGCGGTTTCGCCGAACAAAATTCCTATTAAGGACGCTTGGAGTAGTTCCCAAATTATTATGAAATGCTCCATATGTTCAGAGGGTGAGACTGGATTATATCATCTACACGCCAATAGCTACACATCATTTATTACGCGTGGCAGCAAGAATTTGGCACGGAGAATTGTTGTATTCAGTTGTGGAATAAATAAGACACATGTAACGGAATGCAAACCTACTACCGCACAGAAACAGGGTCTATGTGCTGCAGGACAAGCAATCAAAAGCCTGCAGAATGAATTTGCCGTAATCCACCTTGCCAGAGTGTCCAATATATTCCTCTCGGCCTCTGCAATGGAGTCGTCGCATGGTTGATTGATTGAAGAAAATGAAATTTCGATTTCTAGAAAGGTGTTAAAAATCCGGAGCAGATGGAAGATGTGAAGCTCGCCATCTACTTCCACATCGGAGCAGTAAGCAGGTGAGGACGAGTATATCGCGAGCGTCCACAAGGGAGGTTCAACTACAAAAGCTGCTTCCCAGAGAACCAGCCATATTCGTTGGGTGCGGTTGAAGTTATCTGCTGGCGGTGTGCCTTCCACCTCACAAGCCCTAACTCTCAAACCGCACACCCTGCCCCAGATTTTTTTGCGATAGCTCACTTCCTCTACCAATTACCCCTCATTTGAGACCACCCATGCATTTCTCCACCGAGAATTAACCCTACTCCAAGCCCTTTATTTCCAGGTGGTCCTCGAACTGCGTCCAATGCTGCACCGAACGTCCTGCCATAGGGGCTGCATCGCCACCGATCAATCTTTCGGCAGGTCTTCTCCGATATCTCCGGCGACCTCTCTTTCTGCTACGTTGCTCCGACCCGACGCGACCCAGCCCATCCTAACCCTAACTGCCCTCCCCTGCTCCGATCCCGCCCACCCGTCGCAAACGTCGCAAGGCCGATGTCGCCGAGATGCACCGTTCCCCAACAATGTCGCAATCTAATCTAGCGGTCCGAGCCTTGGATCCGCTCCGCGCCCTTCCCTTCTGCTCCGTTGCCACATCCAACCCAGACTGCCGAAGGTTTGACAAACTGTAAACCGCCCAGCTCTCACCCTGCGCGCTGCTCCCCCTCCTGCCAATCTCTCCCGGCGCTGACGTCGCATGCCTCAACCCCTAACCTCCGACGCCCTGCGACCCGGTTGCTTGCCCAACAGCCCTCCTGGCTACCGGCTCCACCCTAACCTCTCACAGTTACTTGGCTGGCCGCCCCGGCACACCTCGCCCCGCTCCCGTCAAATCCCTGATCCCTCCCGACCCCAACGTGGCATCGCGCCCGCCTCCGTCGCGCCCCGCCGTTTCCGCTGCGTCCGCGCAACGCGTTTGTTTGCGGCGTGTGGCGGCGCCCTCCCGACACCACGTCCCGGACTCTCACAGCGACCACCGGCCTCCCAACTCACTCACCGCGCCTGCACGCCTGGTCTCCCTTCATCTTCCCCACCCCAGGTCTGTCCCCATTCTGTCCTTTTCTACGTTTCCCCTTGAAAAGATTCCCCGCTCATATTTTCCCCATAAAAACTCAGCCGTGTTCTCGATTCCGCCCCAAGCACAACGTCACAACGCCTGCCATGGCATCTTTTGGAATGGTACGACGCATGTAGGGTCTATATGACGAGACGGCGCAGGTTTTTGCCGTCCAGGTGTGTAAATCTGTTCATTCTCATGTACGCACTCCGTCCTTGTTTCTTCCCATTCTTTTCATGTCCTAATTATCGTTTCTACCTCCATAGAGCCTCTCCGTACCTCCCCGCTGTATATCCCGTGGCATACGCGTCCATTCGTGGAACCCCATCGCGCGATGCCCCGACGAAGCCCAGTGGCCCTACCGCTCGCGTCTCCCCGCTCGCACAATCCCACCATTTCCCTCATCGATGATGCCCTGGCCGCCGTGCGCCGTGGTCGAAACGGTGCGTACAATTATATCTCACTCCCTTTTCTTTCTTTGCTCACGCGTCTCCTAGATGTCTTGGGTACTGTCCCATCCACGCGATTCTCCCGGATTCGCTTCTCCGCCTCCCTCCGCGCATCCTCACCGGTGACGAGACTGGAGATTGTAGGCGAGCCCTCAAACGCACCTCCACCACTTCCACGATGATGCCGAGAGACCGCACCCAGCTGCGTGCGACCCTTCCGTCCCACCTATTGAGGTTTTACCGGGTGCATCGCTCGTCATACAAGCGTCGCCCCATTGTGACATCCCCACCGTCTAGTTCAAAGGCCGCCCTCCTCCACGCACGTTGGCGTACACTCTCGCATCGCTCACTGTCTTATTGCCATAAGCTCCAGTGGCGCCATCCACCGCGCTCGGCAGCATGCAGACACATCACTTCGTGTGCCGCAGCTGTATATTCCAACCCGAAGCCCACAGCTGGATGCACGACGCTGAACCCTGCCCACCCACATTCCCACCCGTCTTGACGTATCCGTGCAAGAAGATTCGTATTGGCCTGCCTCAAATTTTGACAATTCGTAGAATGGTCCGTGCCCCTACGCACACTCTGCATCTCATTACTCACGCCATTCCGCCCCCACCATCGACCTTCCCAACATTCTCGGCATTTCAAACTCCGCATTTCGCCGGCAGTCTCACAACAGGCGGCGCCTTACCTTTCTTCCCACTTACACCAGCACGGTACTCAACGGCCGACTTGCGGGTACATCGTCCCCCACATGCATGCTGTTTAAAATTGAGCTGTTGCTGAACTGGAATCGTATCATCGCGCCACAACCGTTACACATAGGGTACTCTGTGAACTCTGTGGACAAGGCGTAATGACCATGTATGTTGTTGGTAGAATAATGAACGGGGTAACCGAAATCAATAGCTTGATCCAAGGTTTCCACATTGCCGCCTACGCCGGAGCGAAACAAAGGCACGTCTTGTTCTTGGACTAACCTTTCGCTACAACGTTAGGATTCGGGCGAAGTGCGCTTTTGGTTGGGTCTAGTATAGCCTTTTTTGCTGGAGACATATCTCTGCCGCATCGTCGGCGTTCAGCGTCGCTAAACCTTCTCCTGCTTGCTCGTATTGGTGCTGACTCATCGTCTCTCACCCAATTTTCCCGACCCAGCACCCAATGGCGTCTATCAAGCCTGGCGGGGCCGCGGGATCCGTCTGCTTATTGAGCGGTTAGAGGGGACTCGGATCTGGGCCGCTGGACGTTTCCGGTGAGCATATACTTATTCTTTCACTGTTAGAAAATCAGCTGATATTGCACCTGTGGATCTTCGACTTGCACGGCGTATGGATGCCCTTTTGCACGAGTCCGCGCCATCCTCGTCGCTTCGTTACTTCGCTTAACTTCGCTTAACTTCGCTTGGCTTTGCGGAAGTGCGTGAGTTTGATCGCTTCCTGTGAAAGTTCGTGATTTCAGCTGGATGTAGGAGAACTTCGTAACTTCCTCTGTACGATGTGAAAGCTCGTTACTTCGGCTACCGACGATCACCACATGACCACGTCCATCCACTTGCAGAGTGCACGGTCGGTTCGCGAGCGTGGTGCACACTGTCGGTGTACACGGACAATCAAAATTCTGTATGGATATACAGTGAACGATAGTCGGAGATATGAATAGTTTTTCTAGATCTAACTTGCACGCCGTAGAGCTTCACGACGCCGACTGGTGTGGATCAAATTGACAAGTTTAACTCCGTCTGACTGGCACTTTATCGTTCGGGACTAGGCTCGTAACCAGCCTGCCTACAGCGTTCTAACAAGGTGAGCTTGTTGCCGTAGGCAGGCTGGTACTTCTCGGAGCCGCCAAAAGGGCTGTCGCGGAGTTTGAAATTCAAGTGACCTTTTAAAAATCTTACTCATTTTGTGCTCAATTTTGAAGCTTATTTTTTGTTGAAGCGGGGAAAATAAATGAAAATTGTATCCCTCCAATTTTGCCTCCTTACATTTTGTATTTGTGGGACAGAACACCGTAAAACCTGAGGGTAGTTTTAGTGGCGATCAACTTCGGACCGTGATCTCCGGAATTGCCGCAGCTCATTGCATCATTGCGTCATCGGCCTCACTAACTTAATTTCAAACTCCGCCCCAGCTCGATTGACACATCCGAGAAGTACCAGTCTGCCTACGGCAACAAGCCCGCCTTGTTAGAACGGCGTAGGCAGACTGGTTACGAGTCTAGTTCGGGACACTATTCGGCTATGATATTGGAGATCAATATAGCATGTTCTGTGTAAATGCGCAATTACTATCAATTTCATTGAAGGACGAGTGAAATCGGTATTACTTAGCAGCGGGAATATCCAGAAATAAATCAGCGAGGGTGGCACAGGTATGGAGCGTGAGCGATAAATAAATCAAGCCCAGAGAAGAAGGCGGTTACGCAGCTGACGAAAGGAGACTCTACCCATACATAATCCACTTCTCCAACAAACAAGCGAAAAAAACGACATGTACGGAGAGACCCATGCCAATGGCCCCAAACTCTAGTCCCGTGTTTGCAATTCCGTAAGTTCGGAGAAACTGACGTAGAGATTTCTCCTCCCATTTCACCATCCCTTTGAGATTCTCTTCGTTTTTAACACCGGCACGCTCAAATGCCTGAAATGCTCCATCGACGGGAGGAAGTTGGCGAGTAATTTGCCGAGCGAGGGTGGGTCATCGACGGATACCGTGCCTTTATCATTAGTCGATGCCGGCGCGCCTGTTGCTTCGGGTGTGAAGTCGCGATGGAGTCCATATTTGGCGGACACACGACTGCGAAGCACTGGCAGCGGGGTGTCGGTGGTGGTAACAGAGAACAGGATTCTGTTCGTGGCATTCCGTAATTCTGGTCATCAAACAAGGCACTTTCCACGCCAGAAGTGACGAGCTTTCCCAAAAATTTAGTCGAGATGACAAGCTTTCTCAGTTGTCTGTCAAAACGACGAACTTTCCCAGTTTTCCATCAAACTCACAAGCTTTCTCATTCCTAAGCGAAGTAACGAAGTGACGAACTTGGGTACTACTCCTTTTGCACTGCGGAAACTGCATCCATGGAATCGAGATGGGTGGAGAATATAGCCAGGCAGAACTGAAGCTGTAGAATGGCAACGAAGAGGAAATGCTATGCTTGCACGTTGCAGCCATTCGGAAGTATAAGGGCTACGCCCTGGTGGAAGTCGCCGCGGAACAAGAATGCTCAAAATCAGAGAGGCAGTGGGAAACTTGGGTTTAAGAAAAACAAAGTGAACACCGACAAAGGCGAATGAAATCTCGGGATTGATCATCAATACGCAAAGAGAACAAAGACCCAACTTGATATATGGGAGCCGTGACATCTTGAGAACGGAGGCAGTGAATTATTTGATGGCCGGCAAGAACGCGCAAGTGAGATACGCAGTGATGTATGCTGGAAACAAACGAACGCCAACACAGGTGACTCTGGAATTTCAGCATCAATCATACCCCACGACCCGCAAAGAGAAAACAGACACGCCTTGTAAATGGGGGCCATGCCATCTTGAGAGCGGAGGCAGTCGGAGCACATTGATCTGATGGCCGGTGCCTGGCGGATTGGTGGGTACCTGCGGACCATGGTGATCGGCGAGGCGGCCGGCATTGCCCGGCATTCGCAGCCTGCTCGTTTTCCCATCCAATTCATGAGTGAATCCTTCGAAGCTTGGTTCCACAGGAGAAACATTATTATTGGCATATGTACTAGAATCGATCATAGTACACAGTTCCACTCTGCTCTTCGTCTACACCGCGTCCAGGAACAGCCCATTGACCAACCCTGGGATAGCTTGGCAGCTGACGCTCTTGACGACGACAGAGAGGTCGTTGATGTCCGGATCGGAGGAGAAGTGCTCTACCGCGAAATCATTCTCGTCGTTAAAATCGATGGTGCAATCGGCGTTCCTGTAAACGGGAAAGACGATGTTTTAAATTATGAACGACGGTGAGAAGGAGTCGCGGGAGCGCACTTGGTGGAAACACAGTCGTTATCCACGTTCAGGATGAGGGATTTTGCCAAAAAGTCGAGGTTGGTGCACGAACCCCGGCCGTCACCAAGTAACATTCAGGGGTGTGCATGTGCCGGTCCCGTTAGGGCCGGAGCACGCCTGGGGCACAAAATCACCCCGGACGGCAAGCTTCTGTTGGTCCAAAGCATGAGTTGAGAATTTGACGCGCGTTGGAATAATCAACGAAGGACGGGCGCGCTGTAGACAGAAATTCTAGAGAAGGCGAGGACAAGAGACAGTGCAATTGACGCGGAGAAGAACATAATGATGATTGAGTCGGTAGAAAAAAAAGTATCGACAAAGAGGTGGTGAAGCAACAAGTGGAAGAGGGGGATTCTCAGAATGCCGTTTGTGAAGCAACCCGCCAGCTTTTATAGCCGGAGCGGATGGCATGGTCCATTGCGATCTACATGATCGCATAATCGTGATCACAGTAGTTGCTTTAGCAGCGAGTCCCTCACCCAGCTTTGAAGTCCGTCGAAGTGAACGATGTTAGCCCATTCCAGCTTCTCCAAATGGACAAGCTAATTAGCTAAGAAAATATGG
Organism: Mycena olivaceomarginata; assembly: GCA_029378375.1. Classification (NCBI taxonomy): domain Eukaryota; kingdom Fungi; phylum Basidiomycota; class Agaricomycetes; order Agaricales; family Mycenaceae; genus Mycena; species Mycena olivaceomarginata. The sequence continues at coordinate 64,147 of JARKIC010000098.1, read as the reverse complement.
GGTACAGTGATGTGCATTCAAATATTTGCCATTATAAATAGGAATTCAGGAGGACGGGCAGGCCTGTTCAAGATTCCTTCACTATCACCTTGGAAAAAATGATCTATGCTGATGTCCCCGGTCGTAGCATTAGCTTTGCATGATTCAATTCGCCAAGAAGCGGGTCAGGTCGACCCTCAACGCAATGCCAACATGGAAGCAAAGAAACGGATCACGGATCACGATGACAGTGCGTTGCATTTTGCAACAAGACAAGGCTGCTGCGTTTCCATGGACTCTACATAGCTTTCTCGAGTCAGAGCCATCTCATCCACTACCTAAGATTTATATTCGAGGATATAAAATTTTGACCCCAATCAAAGTGTCGGAAATCTCAACTGTTCAATAAAAGTGTCGGAGGTCAGATTCAGTCAATAAAAGTGTCACGGGAACTGTGGCGGTCTCGATTGCGAATTCGACGGTGCGAGTGCCGGGGATGGCGACGAGGAGGCCCTGAGATTAGTTAATACGTTGGCCTACAAAGAGGGCTGCGCATCACTATTAGACAGACAAAACTTACATTTTCTCCGACGCTGACGAAGGCATCCGTGACTTTGATCACTTTCTGTGAAAGTTCCTAACTTTAGCTGGATTCTGTAAAAACTCGTTACTTAGGCCGCACCGACGACACCCCACGACCGCGGCCTTGCACGTGGAGTGTGCATGGTCAATCGCAAACGTAGAAGTTTGCCGCCAAGTGCGGCACCTTCGCGCACACTTTGCCGAAGTGCGGCATACCCCGGCAACTCCCAAGTGAGGTATTGATAATACTTTCTTAAGAGGAGCTATTTCGTGCTGCAGAATGGCGGTACAAGTCATCTTTAGCATCTAATTTATTTGATTTAAGCATGTAGGTCAACTATCAGGACAAATGAGCTTCATGTAAAGAATTTATAACTAGATAACGACGTTGATACGAAAGAAAAGAGGCAATCAAAATTTTGTATGAATATACAGTGAACGAGAGTTGGAAAAATGAACTGGAAAAGCATGAATAGTTTCTCTAGATCTAGTCCGCACGCCGTGGGGCTTTACGAGGCCGAGTGGTACGGATCACATTGACAAGACAAACTTCGTCTGACTGCGCTTTCTAGACTGCTTCATCACCGCTCGACCCAGAACAACAACCGCCGTGTTGACTTATGGACATCGCACACGGTTGAAATGGTGGTCAGCATTTCAGGGTATTCCTCTCAAAACTCGTTCTAGGGCTTCTGAACATACGGAGGTGGTGAGATTTGATGCTGCGAAAATTTCAGGTTAGTAGTCGCACTTGGTATTGTTTCGTCCGGAACATTCCCATTGTCAACAGACGTCGATGCATTCAGGGGAACTAAGTTACAAGTTCGAGTTGAATTTCTTTTGCGCACTAATAAAACAAAACCTTGAGTGGTAGAGCATCCATTCATCACCTCCAGAAAACCATGCGTCCGAGAACGCGGTGTAGTCCATAACGGGCGGGCACGCAACTGCGAAGCGCCGGCAGCAGGGTGTGGATGGTGGGTGGTAGCAAAGAATGGGATCTGTTTGCGTCGTTCCCTAATTCCGGTAATCAAACAATACACTTACCACGCAGGCGCCCAGAAGTGACGAGCTTTCACCAAAATTTAGTCGAGGTGACAAGCTTTCCTAGATATCCATCGAAATGGCGAACTTTCACGGTTTTCCATCCTCACGAACTTTCTCATTCCTAAGCGAAACTAAGCGAAGTAACGAAGTGACGATAGTGCTGGCCAAATATGAATACGATACGCCAAATGGTGTATCGTATTCATATTCATATCGTATTCAGTGGTCCGGGCCCGTATCATATTTGTATTGTATCGTATTCATATTCACAAGCTTGAATATGAATATATTTTGAATATATCTAAATATATTTAGCCGTCGTGAATCTTGATGAAATCCATGTAGTTTACGCCCTGGCCAAGCCCCGAGTTCAACCATTCGTTGGTAACGATATCCACGGACGCCGTCTCCGCAGTCATGGATGACCGAGCATCCGATAGCGTGTGCTTCACGCTCGAAAAAAGACGCTCAACGGAAATGCTTACGCCAGGAATTGCAAGAATATCCCGCGCAGCACGCGCCATGTATTTTAAAGTGCCTTGATTTTGCTTCATTTTCCCATTGTGAATTGAAGGTGAAGTATTGCCCATCCGAATAACAGGGGAATGTGGGTTTGGGATCCGCATCCCTGGTTAAGCCCGGGGAGAGATACTTCGCGAGAGGACCGTCCCATCGGCCAGTGAGACAAGAAGCAGGGAGACTATTTATGGCCGCGAGAAACTTGTCCAATTCTTCTTGTAGGGAGGTCGGGGACATCTCTGATGTGTCCATAGGAAAGTGTTCCGGTGTCCTGTGAGAAGCGCCTAATCTCGGTTCCAGATGGTTGGGTGTGCTTCCGCTGTGCCGAAATCAAAGATCATGGGGCAAGCGAAATGATGAAAAAGACACACCGGAGAGCACGCCCTAACATCTGGTGCAGTTCGTATCGTATCCATGGGATCGCTTATCTGGTCACGGCGTGACACAGTGGACTTTGGTTCAATTTCGAGTCTACACCCCCCTCTTGGGGTTTGAAAAATTAGAAAGAACCTCAGATATTTCGGCGATGCAATTATATATATATAATGGTGTACCAGGAGGTGCAAAGGAGGGTGCGTTTATGCCTGATTACAGCCAAAAACAGGTTATGATCGCAAGCCCAATAGTAATTAATCTGGGACAGAAATCGTGTAATTATAAATACTGTAATGATGAAGGAGCCCAGGGGAATATAATGATCATAATTTCGAAGTTATCGGAGGAGGGATGAACAAGGACGAACAAAAGTGTGACTTGATCGCCCATTGCCTATACGAACTGCACCAGAACGTTATAGGGTAGTCTTCCGCCATCAAATTTCATCAAATTGCTTGCCCCGGATCAATTCGTTTTTGGTTTATTATCCCCGAGTGAATGCTACTCTGTCTAAGACTCCCTATAACGGCGGGAACGAGACTATCTAAATAATCCCAGAATGTGGTGCCACATTCCGTTAAAATAGGGTATAGATTGAATTTTGAGGAGGATGACCATTAGTGAGGTGATCAAACAAAAAAAACAGCAAATGAAGTGTTTGCCACTGCATCCAGGGCAGAGTTGGGAGAACACGACAGTTGAAATGAAACAGACAGGTGGGAATCAGATCCCACCGTGGGGTTGGCTACCTCAGGATATTAGCCCCCCAACAGCAATTTTGACAGAATTAATCCCAACATAGCACATGTAGGAATGAAGGGAGAGCACGCAACATCCGATCATGGTGACGACCAGCCCACCCAAACCGTCATGAAACATCCAGTAATGAAGCCATACAACGGTGGTGCAGATGAAGGTGAGTTCAGATGCTGTTACGACAAGAACAACCCCAGCTTGAGTGAGACAAGAAGGCTTGGCAGTTCTGGGTTCTAATTCGGCTTCGCCACTGCTGCATCCATGGCCCAGACTGGCACGAGAAAAGGACAGAGAGCCAACATAAAGCAGAGCCTGCGAGACGACAATGCAAAGTATGTGAATTAATTGTATAGTGAGCAAGTGTGCCTAGGACCATTCTGCATGCCTGCTCAACACTCATTATCAGAAATCCTTGTTCTGCACCACCACCGTTCCCGCAAAAATGCGAGAACGGAATCAACCAGCAATTGCACGTCACGTTCCCGCATTTTTTGCGGGAACATGATGTGACTTTGTTTTCTTTGAAGGTCGCCACATAATATTCCCGCATTTTTGTGGGAACGTGACATGACTCGTTTTGTAGGTTGATTCTGTTCTCGCATTTTTGCGGGAATGGTGGCGGTGCAGAACAAGGATTTCTGATAATGAGTGTCAAGCAGGTGCGCAGAATAGTTCTAGACTCACGGTGTACTCAGGGGACATGTTTGAAAGCATCTGGGGCATATTCGGCCACTGCCATGCGCAGAATTATATCCTCTGCTTGCCTTGTGGGTGTAAAACTCGTTGTATATCTCTACATGTTCCCAATACATCTATTTTGTTCTTCATTTTGCGTGAATAGAAAGGTTTCGGGATAATTGGAAAGGATTCTGTAACAGGGGTAGAGAGGAATGCTATCCAAGCCTATACAAGGTCATGGAAGGCTCCAGGGTCACCTGGCCAGGCGACCCTTCCAAACCGTTGTGGTTGCTATAGATGGCCAGGTGAAGCCTTCCGGGGTTTCCGGTCCTGCCGTGCCTTGGAAGGCCATATATAGGTATGGAAGGATTTTCTGTATTTGGTGATGGTGCCTTAAATGGAAATCAACGCCGGTTGGCATATCGATGAGTTGGCGATGGGGAATGATAGATGACATATGTAGGGCCTTATCTGTGCATTCAGAACACGTGAAAACACGTAAACGGCGATGGAAAACGCGGTTGCACAATACAGCCGTTTCGAAAATAGTATACGGGTTTCGACGCTGTGGTGCTCCTTCATTTGTGCTCACCGTTATTTGCTGCCGCATCGTCGGCTAAGCTCGGTTAAGCCCGGCTAAACCCCAGCTCCACCTCTGCAAAGTCATGTTGTGCCTTCCTTGTTGGCTGCTGACTTGCTTTCAGCGGTGACTTTAAACAACGAAAGGGAAAGAGACTTGAGGAAGTACAAGCCAAAGTTTTGGGTGCCCATTGGTTGTTTTCGAGAGTGGCTGGAGATGTGAGAATGTAGAATCCAAAAGAGTGGGGAGAAGCAAGAAAGCAATTATTTATTCAAGACTGGCAGTTAGCCCACGCTATGCTACGGCCGCGGCGGCGGCAACAGCCCAATGATTCCTAAACCGCAATATTTGAAAACCAAAGATGCTGCCCATCCCGAACCTTCGGTTCGCTCCGCAAGACCCTCGTTGATTCCAACTTCAACTTCAGTTTAGCTGGTTGCACTCAAATCACCTTTCTCCATTCAGCCTCTATGTTAGGCAATCACAACTCCAAACAATTGATTTAATTGGTGCCTTCATCACCCGTACTTTGCTCTAATATCCTTACCTTCATCTTCAGAGTGAGGCTGTAAAACATTAACATCAAATCGTGAACATGATATTAGTTCCACACTGGTTGGGAGATTCAAGATTTTCAGCACAATTTATGGTGAAAAATGTTGTTTGTTTTTCAGACATTTTTCACTGAAAAAAGTGGTGAAAAATTCAAATCTTTTTCACCTCTTTTGAGCTTCCTTTTGAATTTTTCACCTCGAACTCACAAAATGGTGAAAATGTTTTGAGTTTTTCACTACCTTTTTCAGTGAAAAATGTCTGAAAAACAAACAACATTTTTCACCATAAATTGTGCTGAAAAAGTTGAATCTCCCAACCAGTGCCATGCATAAATAAATAGCTTATGAGTAGCGACAGCACAAATATTAGCTCCTCAGTAGTGGTACCGCTCAACATATCTGAGCATTTGACTTCTGTAAATTTCTCGATATCTGTCTTGGTGTTGTGGTTCATTTACCTCATATTCATGATCAAGGGCCTGGTTCACAGCCTTCGATGGATCTACACGATGAGCGTCAGATGAAAGATATCAATTTCGTAGCAGCTGGATAATTTACCACAGATAGCGTCAGATTTCAGACGTCATTCCCCTTCTCAAACTTTGAGCCTGCGATCGAATATTTCCACAGTTCCGAGTGCTTAATAATTTTTCAGTGTCAGTGGCAGGTTCCCGCTGCCAGTGCGCCCGTTGCGCAGCGCAACGTCGAAGATTGACTGTTTTCGACCCCTGACGCTGGTCAAAATAATGATCAGGACTAACAAGATGTGCCTTCGCTTCGCTCCGGCGCAAGTGCTTTTACATGGATCTCAGTTTTTTTTGCGTTCACAGTACTCAATTCATGTCAAAAGAATAGTAACAACTATTGTGATTGGGTTTTATGTACATAATTTCAATAAAGAAACAGTCAGGGTACGATGCATAGACACGATAGGAAATACGGTGGTGTGTTCGACTCGTGGTCACATACACTTTTTTCAAAACTGGTTGTGGGCACTTAGAACCCAGGAATAGAGTGCGGGTGATTATCACATAACTACATCATTTATTGGCTAGAATAACTCATCTTGTACTGGCGCTCGAGGCCAGGTGGTGGCGGCCACAGTACATCGTTACCGAAGTTGGATGTAAGAACACAACATAGTCCATCAAGATGTACCAGCGGCGTAAGTTTAAGTACCTTGCTCGCGGGCCTTCTCGGAATCGAAAATATTGTGGCAGCGGGCGTAGAACCGTCACACACCACAGCTCCGATTCCAGCAGGATCCCGAAAATACATATTGGACAAATTACAATGTAATATCATGCATAGCAATATACCGCTTTCACCGGCTGCGAGGGAAAGAACAACGCGTCGGGAATGCACGGCGACGCGGGGTTGAGTTGACCACGTAGACGACTGAACAAAGGTACGGTAGTCAAGTGCATAGATAACAAATATGAGAAGTACAGCCGCTCACCGGAATCCCAAAAAATGGAATAGAATTTGCGGGTGTTGGATAGCGCAGTCGTGGGCGGGGTAATTGATTTTGAAAGGAAGGTGGGGCACGGCACCACAATCGAAACTTGAACTACCCGTAGCTGATGGGGCTGAGTTCGTCGTGGCATTGAAAACTAATCGAGTTTCTATTCAACCCAATCAATAGCTCCAACATTGATTTGAATGTCGAGTTCGAAGTTGACGCAGGGATAAAGAAGATGTAGTTAATTTTCACTCGATTCCTATTTCGAAATGTCTAAGTCAGGTAGAGTTCAAGTAAAAGAAAGAACGGGCTGACCGTTGGGGATGCCATGCGAGTCCGAGGTGGTGGCAGTTCGTGCTAGGGATGTAACACTTCGGATACTCTATGCTGTCAAGGCAGTCAGTGATTGAATAAACACTAAATCAGATCTCAAAGCACAGAAGGCGACGACGAACCGTCGGATAATTTTCAAGACGATGGTGAGGTAGACATCTTTTCTGTATGCGGGCCGAAAATTCAGCCAATAAATGAATGTTAAAAAGGGATCATACCGGGCAAGAGAAGGCGGTTATGGTGATTCTCAAGTTGCATCTAGGCAAAGAGGTGAGCCGATCAATAAAATGTTTAAAATCACGTGCCAGAGATTGGAAGGCGCCGTGGTGGCAGCCACCAGATAATCGTTGTTGCTCCTTGAATAGAACACAAAGATATGTCCTCGCTACGCTTCGGGCACCGGGAGGAAGTCTGAGCATCGCCAAGCGCCGCGAAATCGCATGCACGGAGATGATTAGGCTTCAGCGGGCGGTGCACCTGATCTCTTGGTGGACAGAAAGCTATAGTCTCGATGAGCGCAGAGCAATATAGCATTCGGAAAGTACCCACCGAGCATTGATGGACTAGAATGGCGCCGTTCAGCGCCTCATTTGCGACTGAGCTGTGAGGATGAGATTCAGCAGAGGATAGGAAAGCAAAGAAAGTGGACAGGCTATTGATAGCCGAAGAATTGACGTACCTCAGACACAGTGTCTCTGGAAATTGCGCGAAGAATACCCGGCATTCCGCAGCGGCGCGGTCTGTTCGGAGCCCGAAATCGAGAGTGTGAGACATGGAAAATCGGGAGGGAGCTGTCGGGGTGCAGAAGAGCTTGAATGCGAGATGTTGAGGCAGAATTGGGACGCCACACGACAGAGGTCTGAAGCCATTTTGCAGATCTTGGACGGCGAGCAAGGATTGAACCGGGTGAATTGAGGGAACATTGATTGGAGAGAGCTTGAACGGAGCTTAACTTGCGGCATTGTTGCGAATAGGCCACGGACAGCAGGTATCTTGAGGGCGTACATTGAGCAGGGTGAGGGAAGGAAGGAAGAAGAACGAGATGCCGGAAACGACGCGGGGTCTTGCATATATGTGGCCCATTGCTTCGCTGCTCGTAGCTGCGAGGACACTAGAAAGGATATTCAAACAGCTCTGGATAGGGAAGCACAACACAGCCTTGTACAGCCTTCAAGCCCAAAGAGTGACAACGGGAGGCAAAAGGCCCTCACAGGAGCGAGAGCAGGCAAATGGAGCTACGAAGCTGATGGTAGAAACTGCGCTGGCAATCTTTTAGGGCTCGCAGAGTTCAAGACGCAAGAAAGACAAAAAAGGAGCCAAAGAGTGCACAGGCGCGGAAGAATTCGGATGTCAACTTATCGCGCAGTGCGTGGTTGATCATGGGATATGTGTGTTGTGGACATTGCCGCTGAATGAATGGAGATAAATGTTGGCGGACAGACGGGGACCTTGCGTTGCCGCAGGGTAGACGGAGTCAAACACGGTTGCAGTGCTCCCTGCAGGGAGGACGGAGCGGTGAACTCGTAGATTCAATTTCTCTTCTTTTTGGTCATACTAAGGTACTCGTATTATCCATTTAGTTATATTTGGGCACTCGTAGAATATTATATATTCGCTGTACTCGAGTCGCCTCACCTCAGACTTCCGCTTACCTTTGTGTGCGCGAAGACTGAGGTGAGCAACTCTCATACTTACTTACTCGCTTTCTGACTTGTTACATAGCTATTGATTATCTAGGTGAATACAACAGACTTCCGCTTACCTTTGTGTGCGCGAAGACTGAGCTATTGATTATCTAGCTTCGGCGCACCTTTGAAGTCTCAACTCTTACAGGTTATTGGGCCCCGCCTTTAACTGCGTTCAAAAATTCTATTCTTCCTACGATGACTACTGCTGTGCTAAACGACGTCCTCCCGTCTTCTGTCCCGACGCTGAAGGCCAATGGCGAGAACTTCACCATCTTCTCCCTTCGCTTCCTCACTTCCATCGCGGCCAAGGGTTACTCCGGCCATTTCGACGGCACAGAGCCCGCCCCCGATTTCGGCACCATATTCCCGTTGACCCAAGCCCAGGTCGACGAGATTGCGCGATGGGACAGGGCCGAGAGCAACTCGAAGGCGTTGCTCATGCAGAAAGTACCCGACTCCGTTGCTATCGTGATCAGCAAGATGTCGTCTGTCAGCGCGATGTGGCGGCACATTGATTCGACATTTACCTCGAAAGGCATGTACGCGCAAACCAATCTTCGCGCGGAGTTCTTGCAGTCAAAGTGCCCCGCTGGCGGCAACGTGCGCGAATTCTTGGAGAACTTGACTGTTCGCCGGGAGACCCTGGCAACCTTGGGCGTCGAGATCAACGATGATGATTTCCGTTCTACGATCATCACTTGCCTTCCCAAGTACCTCTCCGACTTCGCGTCTGCTCAGCTTAGCGCTGTAAAGCTGATCAACCCTTCGGCAACCGTCGCTTGCACTCCCTTCATCCTCGCGATCTCCGAGGAGTACGATCGCAAAATTTCTGATCTGAAAAAGCGTGGCGGGAAGGGGAAGGATGACGGGGACGAGGCGTTAGCAGTGACAGAGAGGGGGAAGAAAACGAAAGGTACCTGCTGGAATTGCGGCACCAAGGGCCACTTCTCGCGTGATTGCAGAAAGCCCAAGAAGTCGGCTGACGGCAAGGACGCCAAGACAACCGCGCCTGCACCAAAGGCGAGCGGATCCGCGGCGGCGGTGGACTGGGACTCCGATGGGGAAGGAGCCTGGGCTGTCGATGTCGACTCAGACTCGGAGGATTCCATGCCGGATCTGCAGACCGTCAGCGATTCGGATGAGGAGAGCGACATTAGCAATGAGAACAGTGATTCCGACTGGTTCTCTGAGATGGGGGATGATGCGGGTGACTGGGAGCCGGAGTGCGGCAGTTCCGAGGAGTTATCTGGGGTCGATGGCAGCGAGCACAGCTCACTGGTCGACGTTGACCCGGACTCGGACGGCGTGGAGTCGTGGGACGAGGTCCCCGATGCGCCGGAAGCTGCATCGCAAGACGAGGCTGCCGCTGTCATTACGGGCGAGGTGAATAACTCACCACGTTCGGAGTTGTACGATTCCGGGACAACTCGCCACATCACTCCGTATCGCGACGAAATGACCAACTTCGTCAAAACGTCCCCGAAGACCCTCAGCGCTGCAAACAAGTCTGGTTTCAGTGCTACTGGGTGTGGTGATCTGGTGGTTCGACGTACCAAATGGTGTCAACGTCTCGAAAATCCAGCTCACTGAAGTGTTGTATTCCCCCGAAGTGGGCTACACACTTATCTCCATCGGCCGTCTGGATGACGCCGGTATCACGACGACGTTCTCGAACGGGACGTGCACGATGCACAGGCCCGACGGCGAGAAGATCGGCGAGGTCCCGAAAAATGGTCGGGGTCTGTATCGCGTTGTGCGTGAGCTCGACTCCGCAAATGCCGCCGATGAGAAGCTTACCATCATGGAGCTGCATCGTCGTATGGGGCACATTGCGCCCGACACCGCCCGTAAACTCGTGGAGAAGGGTTTTGTAACGGGGGTGCGGCTGGACATGTCGTCTGGCGTCCCGACTTTCTGCGAGTCATGTGTGTACGCGAAGGCTACTCGAAAGCCGGTCGCGAAGGTCCGTGAAGGCGAGCGCGCAAGCGAATTTGGCGACGAGATTCATACGGATGTATGGGGTCCCGCGCCGAATGTTTCGCTAGGTGGAAATCGTTACTACGTGACTTTCACTGATGATAAAACGCGACTCACCCATATCCACTTCCTAAAAACCAAGGACGAGACCTTCAACGCCTACAAAGAGTTTGAGGCGTGGGCGTCGACACACAAGAAGGCCAATGTTAAGGTCTTGCACTCGGATCGCGGCGGCGAGTACCTGGGGAAGGAGTTCATTCTCCACCTCAAATCGCGCGGCACGAAGCAGAAACTCACCGTTCATGATACCCCTCAGCACAACGGCGTTGCGGAACGCCGCAACCGCACCATCGTCGAGCGCATTCGCGCGCTGCTGCATGCGAGCGGCCTCCCACGGAATTTGTGGTCGGAGGCGGCGCGGCACGTCGTTTGGCTGCTAAATCGCACCACGACGAAGGCGGTGGATGGCATGACGCCGTACGAGGCCGTGTACGGGCGTAAACCTGACTTGCGGAGTGTGCATGAGTGGGGGGAGAAGTGCTGGGTGCGAGTTAGCGGCGGTAGCAAACTCGGCGGCGGTCGTGTGCGGGAAGCGCGGTGGATGGGAATCGACGAGCGCAGCGAGAATGGGGCACGGGTGTACTACCCAGACAACCGCAGCGTTCGTGTGGAACGCAACGTCTGGTTCGACAAAAACCAGGCCTCCAGGCAGCGGCTCGAAGATGACGAGTGGGAAATTATAGAGCAAAATGACTTACCTGCTCCTGCTAGTGCTCCAATTTCGCCATCTCCTCCTCCAGTCGTCCCTGCGCCTTTACCCGATGTGGTAGAGCCTGCTCCTGCTCCCGCGCCGATTCCAGCTGCAGAACCGCCCGTTGTCGTGGTTCCACCCCAAGTCGAAATCCCCACGAAGCGTGTGCGCAAACCGAGCGCGCGTGTGCTAGACCTGTTGGAAGGTCGTGGTAGCACGTCAAATCGTCCCTCTGACCCTATCGTTGCGCGCGGAATCCGCGTTCCCGAGCCTGTGGACGAACCGGCCGAGTTTGAGGGGGAGGGAGAGGCGGACTGGATGATGGCGATAGATGGTGTCGAGGAGGTCGCAATGGCGGCGGAGATGAGTGATGCGGAGGCGCTGGAGCCGCGATCTCTTGCTGAGGCTCGCCGCCGTGGGGACTGGCCGTTGTGGGAGGCAGCGATCAAGGAGGAATTGGCCGTGTTAGGCGCCCAGGGCACGTGGGAATTAGTCACGCCCCCTACTGGCGCCAACATCGTTGGCTCGAAGTGGGTCTTCAAGGCCAAGAAGGATGCCGCGGGCAACGTCGTTCGCTACAAGGCCCGGCTCGTCGCGCAGGGCTTCTCACAGGTCCCCGGCGTCGATTATTTCGATGTATACGCCCCCGTCGCAAAACTCGCCTCAATACGCACCGTACTCGCCAAAGCTGCCGAGCTCGACTGGGAGATCCACCAAGTGGATATCAAAGGCGCATATTTAAATGGCGAGCTTACCTCCGATGAGCAGATTTATATGCGCCAACCCCCTGGCTTCTCCGCTCCCGACTCTTCTGGCAAAGTCTGCCATCTGCGGAAAACCCTCTACGGCCTGAAGCAGTCTGGGCGACGCTGGTACCAGAAGCTTGTCGAAATTCTCGTCAAATCCCTTGGCTTTCATCGCTGCGAGTCCGACCAGGCCGTGTTTTTCGAGAAGAGGAACGGCCGTGCCGTGTGTGTGGTGGTTGTGCATGTTGATGACTGCACGATTGCGGCGGAAAAATTGGAGTCGGTGGTGGCGTTCAAAGCGGGTGTGGGAAAGCATGTAGAGGTCTCGGACCTCGGTGAGTTGCATTGGTTGCTTGGGATCGAGGTGAAGCGGGACCGCGAGGCCCGCACTCTTCATTTGTCACAGCGCGCCTATATCGACTCGATTTTGCGGCGCTATGGCCTCGACGAACTCAAGCCAGCTTCAACCCCCATGGAGACGACGACGCACCTCACCTCCATGCAGTCCCCGACCACGACGCGCGAGATCGCGCTCATGCGCGATATTCCCTACGACGCCGCGGTGGGCTCTCTCATGTACTGCGCCATCGCAACGCGCCCCGATATCTCCTTTGCGGTCCAATCGGTCTCCCGTTTCACCAAAAACCCCGGCGCTGCACACTGGGACGCTGTCAAGCGCATCTTCCGCTACCTCAACGGTACGCGGGACTTGTGGCTGAGCTACGGCAGCACGGACACGCGGTTGGTTGGATACGCAGACGCCGACGGCAGCATGGCAGAGGATCGCAAAGCCCTCACGGGCTACGCGTTCATGCTCAACGGCGGCGCGGTTGCGTGGAGCTCGAAGCAGCAAGGCTTGGTCTCGCTCTCGACGACCGAGAGCGAGTACGTCGCGTCGACGGAGGCTGCCAAGGAGGCGCTCTGGTTGCGCTCAATGCTTGCGCAGCTCTTCACACCCATCTCCGACCCCACTATCCTTTTCAACGACAACCAGTCCGCCATTGCGCTCGCTAAAGACCACCAGTACCACGCTCGCACCAAGCACATCGACGTGCGATTCCACTTTATCCGCTGGGTCATCGAGCAGGGTTCCCTTCGGCTCGTCTATTGTCCGACTGACGACATGATTGCCGACACGCTCACCAAGGCGCTCCCGTCTGCCAAGGTCAAGCACTTCGCCTCCGCCCTCGGGCTTCGCTCGGCTTGAGGGGGAGTGTTGGCGGACAGACGGGGACCTTGCGTTGCCGCAGGGTAGACGGAGTCAAACACGGTTGCAGTGCTCCCTGCAGGGAGGACGGAGCGGTGAACTCGTAGATTCAATTTCTCTTCTTTTTGGTCATACTAAGGTACTCGTATTATCCATTTAGTTATATTTGGGCACTCGTAGAATATTATATATTCGCTGTACTCGAGTCGCCTCACCTCAGACTTCCGCTTACCTTTGTGTGCGCGAAGACTGAGGTGAGCAACTCTCATACTTACTTACTCGCTTTCTGACTTGTTACATAGCTATTGATTATCTAGGTGAATACAACAGACTTCCGCTTACCTTTGTGTGCGCGAAGACTGAGCTATTGATTATCTAGCTTCGGCGCACCTTTGAAGTCTCAACTCTTACAATAAACATGCTAGAAAACGAGAGACAGAGGAAAACAGCAAGGATATATGGGGATCTTGCACAGGTTTTGTAGGATTTCGTTAAAGAACGGTTAATCAAGACAAGATACTCGCTTTTGGCTTGTTCTCCTTTGCTTCCCTGTCTCTTCGCTTCTTTTGACCTGAGGAGCGTTGTTCAAATTTGGTAGCAGCCCGCTAATAAGTAGGAAAGCGGCAACAGAGAATCAGTTGAATGAATTATATGCACATATATATAGATTCATATCTTTGGAATGTTTTTGCGGGCTAACTTGAGGGTCGATGCCTTGGTGGAGCTCCGCGGCCTGAAGCCTGTTAGCCTCTGTGATCACAGACTCCATGGTCTGATATCTGAGCGGACCTTGATCAAGAACGGCTCTGGCCTGCTTTGAAAGGCAGATTTTGGAAGCAATGGACGCATTTTGGGTTACTTAGTGTTTATGGCAAGAGGAAAGGTTGTTTGCACCTCAACTGGAGTTGAACTCATCATCTCAACAGTTTAAAAATAGCAATTCAACATTTGAGTGGAGAATTCAACATCTTGACAGTTTTTAGTGGAGTAGTGGAGCAGCTGACGGCATGCGGTGCTCGGGCAACCAATACGAATGTCCCAAAGACAAATGGTCTTGTCTCGAACTGACATCGGGTCCTCAATTGTAATATAGACAAGCGCTCGCCGGCGCTTCGCGCCGGCTCCCACTTCTGCCAGAATGATAGATTAAAAGCGGAGTTTAAAAAGCTTCGGACAGACAGACAGGCTTAATTTTATAAATAGGGAGATATTGAGTGGCCTTTTATTATACCTCAAGGACGATGTAAATAGAACAATGGACATAGAACAATGAACGCAGTGAACAATGTGTTTCAGACCAGCTGAACATATAGTTGCTTCAACACAGCATCTCCAGACTGTGCATTGCTGTCTCCATGCTTACCATTGAGCAGTTTCAGTGCATCGGCTTGCTGAATTATTCCAACAGGAGATGCTGTCACAAACAAATGTCAGCAAAAACGAGTGAGCACTACTCCATCAAAACCCGTATACTATTTTCAAAACAGCTGTAGGTGATTTTGGCTAGCCTGGTGTGCCCGTTGTTAACAACAGCAGTGGAATATCTGAGCGAGAGGTATGTGTTCAAGGGTATCGTCTTTGTTTGGCAGGATACGGACAAAAACGTGATCGCAGCTAAAGAAAACTTGAAGCAATGTGCTGAGCCAGGCCAGTACTCATACCGGAAATTCCCCAGTTTCAGGCCATCCAAGGCTCCATTCCAACGGCAAGGTATTCCGGAAAAATCGAGTTGAGGTGAGGTCCATTATGAATCGAGTCCTTTTCCGAGTTACCGAGCAGACAAGCCGAAACTTAAACCTAGACAATTTACATTAGCTCTGGGACGAGATTCATTGAATCATGGCATTTCAGTTGAACCAAAATGAAATCAACGAGATCTTCTGGGGATCTGCAACCAAGGTTCACAAATTTGAAATCCCGGTTTTTATGCGATGAATTTAGAGCTACCGTCGGTCGACATTCGGCAATATAATATTTTTCTTTCCTTTTTTCCGTTAAAATTGAGACTGGGGGTGTCATTCAATCACACCCACAAAGCCAAGTTGGTTTTGTGGGCAGAATATTTTAGCTCTCAGACCTGGATGCACTTCGCCTGTTTATAACGTGGAGTTACGAGTTAAAATTGTTGTAACGTCTCTTTATAAGAGACTGCCTCTGCCTCGTCATTCGAATCATAGCTAACATCTTTCAATACCTGCAAGTTCCAATATTCGAATTACTTTCCATTCCTCAGATGTCTGGGATGATTTCTTAAACCGCGGGATCCACTGTGCACTTAGTCAGACTCAAGAAATAAGTTGAACATCATGGCTCACTTTCAGCCAGTTCCTTTCGAAATCCCTTTCAAAATCTTCATCGGATGCCCGACACCATGAGTAGCATGGAGACTGCTTGTCTTTGACCCTGTCTCGACTCTCTGTTAAATATTCTTCCCACGTTCCCACTAGTTCCAATGGCGGATCTGGGAGAGTCTTGAAGCTCGTGAGCAACATTTTAAACCTTCCCTGGTATTGGTCTGACCTTCAACCATTTTACGATGTGGTAAAAGTCAGCTGGACACAAACAATCAAATGGACAGTCTGTTGATGGGAACCAATCCCAGGATGGAACAAATTTATGAAGCTCAGAGAGAAGCCCCGGGCTTGAGGATGATGAGCATCTGATTATGGCACCCCAGTCAAGGCGAGCCTTGTCTTCCGTGAAGTGATGCCTAGAAGATGAATCTTGCAGTCAATACTGTAAATTACTAAAATGCACATACCACCAGTATGGAGCGGAGTTGCCTGCACCAACGCGCTGAATGAGACGAAGCAATCCGCAGCCCAAGTCGCTGGTCAGGTTGAGGAAGTGGGTAGGGTATAGTTCCAACACAAGCCCAAGGATAGTGATAGTACCCCCAACAACTTGTTCCCGAGACCCTCCACCTATGATTGAGCGCACAACAGAAAGCCCCGCCGTTATATCAGCCCATGAAACACCCAATACCAGTCGTAGCCTGTATAGGCTCGGCATGTAAGGAGCGAGTATATGATCATAGAGCAGCCACCGGGCTAGGAAGATACGCGCGAAATCGGGGGACCGAGCCAAGAACTGGCGACAGTTGGCCAGTTCGGACACCGGTAGTGAGCCTGACATCTTAGCCTGGAGCACACGAAGGTTTTGAACGGATAGGGAAAGGATTCCGTTCAATTCGGTGTGTTGAAAGAAGTTCTGACATACGGGATCGCGCCGCGAATCCCACAAGAACATGAAAACATAGTCTTCCCAGCGTTGAATCAGACTTTCGGGGACGGGTCGAATTTCCTGTATCATAGAGATTAACACGGGGCCTATGAGGTAAAGGATAGGACTGACCCTGAGCCAATTTAAAACCTTCTCGAATTCCTTTTCAGTGTCGACTGAAAGCTGCCACAAGAGAAAATCCGGATTCAAACGTTGAATGAGGGGTATCAGTTCTACCGTGGGAGGAATTAGGATGATGCATTTAATGAAATCCTCCGCTCCAAGTCTCCTGCACCTGAATCAGCAGAAAAAATGGCATTGATAACGAAATTATTTACCACGCGAGGGGGTCACTGGGATTATCAAGCCAATGACTGTCGTCTGACAGTGCTGTGAGGACTGCACGGGCTACATTCATCCGGGTCTGCAGATCAATATGGGTAGACGAAGACCGTCGTTGATCTTGCAAAAAATCCAAAAATGATGCGTGGTGGACAGTGATCACACTCGAGTCCGACGATACATCGAGAACAGAGTACAGGCCACGAAGAATTAGTTGAACATCCCCAGGTTCCATCCCAAGAAGCCGCTCAATTTGAACGGGTGTGAGTCCCATGATTGGATTGGGAACTAGAGGTCTACATCCCAAGTTGGACGCAATGACGCACAAAATATCACGGAGTTTGGAGCGAAGCCGGGCTGGGACCCCGGAGAGAATCTGCTTGTATAATTGGTCAAGAGTCGCGAATGGAACATCGTCGTCGGCTGGAGCAAGGCTTTCAATCGCCTTAAGCCCCTCCGTTGGACGAGAATATTTGTTGTCGATGAACTTAATGACTGTAGAGGCGTAGACAAAATACCCAGAGGATTTCTCAACCAAATTCCTCAGAGTTTCCCACGATGGCCACGGAGACGGAACGTTCACCATAGTGCGGTGTTCACGACGGATGCGCGCGAATTCGTCGAGGAGGTATTTGTTAATATCCTCGAATGACTGCTTAATAGTAACACAGTCGAGGATTCCATCGAATGATGGGTCGTCAAAAGTCTCTTGAATATGAGCCTCGGGTCTGCTGGCAATGAGAAATCGGAGGATAGAGGAATGCCGGTGGGTGGCGACGGCGCTTTTGATCAAATGCAATATTCCTTGCTGAATGTTCTCATCTTGACATTCATCCAACCCGTCGATTAGGATAATCACGGGTAGACAATTCGTGAGCGACTCGCAGGGCTCGACGATCAATCGATGCAACTGGACCTCCATGGACCTCCCGACTACAGAGGGATCACACTCCACGCAGTGCGAAATTAGGCATTTTAGTTCGGAATTGTAGAGCGCCAGCTGATAGGCAAGCGTCGTGAACAGTGCTTTGGCATTCCCGCGTGTCGCGTGGTCCCTTTTGAAAAAGAAGGCAGCTGCACGGCGACCTCCCTGCTCCAGATTTTGGCATAGAGTCTGCATGATGGCAGACTTTCCGGCCCCAGCAGGCCCGCGTAACCAACGGATTGGACTGAGTGCCCGAGGGTCGTAGCGTTGAATCGCCCAGTTGTAGAGGCTCTCCAGAGTTTCTGTGCGTGTTTTCGGGTGGCATCCAGCTCGCGGAATGCTGTCGGCGGAGTCGGAAAGTGCGTCAAGCACGACGGCTCGGTGCATAATATCTATTCCCGGTTCCCCGGGGTGATGATGGTTCAAAGTCTCGGTTGTGATGAATGTTGGGGCATGCATGGATCGCAATGGCCGGGGAAATTGGTGTCGACACTTAGAGCAAAGCAAGGACTCGTCCCTGCCCCAATCTAATGACGGCTGAGTCGAAAGGTCGTCCGGTTCTGCGTCATCGACTGGGTGATAGATAGAAAGTGGATTAGGGAGAGCAAGTCCGCGATTCGTGGAAGCGCTGGTAGGATGTGAAGTCCCCGAATTCGAGTGCGACACCGGACCCGAAGACGGACTAGGCATGGACTGTTTCAAGAAAGAGGCGCTGTCCGACAACGAATTCCCATCTTCGACAGCTTTGAGTGAAGGCCGTAGGCGAGATGGGCGATCTTGTTGGTATGAGATGGACATAAACAGCAAGCTTCCGGAAACGCACCATACGGGGTCTCCCTGGCCCTTGTTTTATTCCGCAGGTGAGTCCTCGTAGTGCCAGGCAGTTCATGACTGCCTTCTTCAGACCCCACCGGCAATCGCAGAGACGTATGACCCAGCCGGTTGTTCTGGTGAAAGTGTACGGTGGCTGCTTCAATATTTGTAGTCAAGATGGGTCCTAGCCCATCACCGCCATCGCCACCGGTACCCAGTGCGCGGCTCTCTCCACCGTGACCTCCTACGCCTCCTGGTCAGGGTCAGTCGTTGCGTGAACCAGACCAACTTCCCTCGCACCCGAGATGTAGTTATTAACAGTCTGGGAAACGTTACCCGACCCAAGCATGCCTCGAAAGCCTTGGATCAGAGGATAGACGGAACGAACTGGTATTGCTGCAGGGAACCTGAAGCCAAAAGACTAGTTGCCAGCCGGGAGATGCAGACAGATCTGCGGACGGGTGAATGTACTTGAGGGACGAAAACGGGGGACTCGTGGGACATGCGCGGGGCACGTTGCGCTCGGAACCAATTACGTGATCGGAGAAATGGCTCGCCCGAAAGACGCGCGCTGCCATTTTTATACAATCCTTGACAGAAGCACCCGTTTACAGCTGTTTCAAAATCGAGAGTCTCCCGCAGACGCTCGCGGGCGAGCTCGGATGCAGGAGTCCGAGCTGGACGTTATGATTCTCATCGAGACCCAAGGGGTTGGATAGTTTTCAATTCTAAGTTGAATGAGACCAACGTGTTTCCCATTTTGATTAGAAAGAAACCAAGGGGTGGGCAGCCTTAAAATTTCCAACACAAGGTCGGAAAAGTGAATTAAGGCCCTACGCATCCCCACCCCCTTTAGCCGAGCACAGCCACTTGTAAATCGGGGAATTTCTGACAGATTTCCCATGATAGACAAATAATTTTGGACCTCAATCTTGCACTAATTTTGAATAACTTTTGGATGTTTGGGATCAATTTCGTGGTACTGCAATCTATTCTCCACCCTTGCACAGACAGAAGTACCCTCAAAAAAATCCGTCTTTTTTTCGACCCCTCTAAACACATTTTCAGGGCCTCCTGAACAAATTCGAAAAAGTGAAATAAGGGTACCCGAGACCCCACCCCCCCCTACCCGGTGTCTCGGATTTTGCCGGTGCCCGCCCCTTGAAAGAAACAGTGCTCTATCAATTCAAAATGCAAAATGGAGCAACTTTCTCTATATAACCTGGGACTTCCGCTCTGTCGTTCTGAAGATACTGAAAGGCAAGGAGGGGCTGAAAATACCAAGTCCGAAATCACATTTGGCGCCATCAGCCAAAACGGCAACCAAATGTTCCAGTCGTTCCCACAGCACCGATCTTCTTGCCCTCGTGATCGGTGCGTGGGAACAGACTGGTCGCGAGTCTATGGAAACATGCAAGGAAGGCCTCTAGGACATACCACAAATGCATGCATCTGAGGCCCAGGTTCAACACCGTTTGCGTGGCCGAACATCATGTGAAAGTACCCTAGTGGATTATTTCGTTCAAATTGACACCAGGTGTGATGCGTGTCCATGTTTACCTATTCGACTAGACTCGTCATCAGTCTGCCTAAACACGGCAAAACTTAGTGCAAGCACTATGCCGTAGGCAGACTGGTAGTTCTCGTAAGCTGTCATTGGCGTGCGCGTGGAGTTTGAAATTTTGAGCGGTGCCGATCGTCGGCATGTTGTGGCTGTGCTTTCCCCAATTAACGAGGTCTCTCAGTACTTGTGCACAGGAGGGGTTTAAATAAATCTAAAGAGACAAACTTCAAGATTTTGGAATTAAAAACACCCTCTTCCTTTTGAATTTTTCAAAATAACTGGAACTGATCTCAGGACAGCAGAGAAGAAACTTTTTTAAACTCCGCGCGCATGCCAATGACAGCTTACAAGAACTACCAGTCTGCCTAAGGCATAGTGCTTGCACTAAGTTTTGCCGTGTTTGGGCAGACTGGTGACAAGTCTACTATTCGACATTTCGACAAGCTCCCCAACTGAGCGTGACAGGAGCAAAAAGTTCGACATTCCTCAGACACAATCGGACTTCATTAGCCAAGAGCCATAGGGCATTCAAAAAATATTTGGTTTCATTTCATACTACCTTCCATATTTTTCTTTTTCTTTTCTTCTGGCTGTGATTTGGGTCAAGAAAAGGAGTGTTTCGCGCTGAAAGACACCAGGTAAGTCTCATGAGGAGAGAAACGTACGAGCTCATTTTCAAGGTTATAGCGGTTATAAGTTGATTCTCGTGACCATTCAACCCATTCGACACTTGCCTGGGTGACGCGTGACTTCAATCGGAATCCGATATTCATATTGACACCAGGGTGCGTGACGTGTGATTGTCGATTTGAACGAAAAAATCCAGTACATAGACATATGTTCCCACAAGGGGGGGTCCTCGAGGCTCTGAAAAAAAAAAAAAAAAAAGGAAGGTGTGTGCAGATTTTCACGAAAGCAAATCCCCTTGTTGAGGCCCCGAAGTTTTCCGGAGAAGGCGAGTGTGCCCGCTGTTATATTCGGGCGCCGCAACGCAGCACAATTAAACAACACAACGCCCGTGGCCAATTTTGGAAATAAACGGATCTCCTTGGGATCCGCGATCAGGCCTCAGGGTCAATGTACGCTGCAGATCGAAGATCCGGCGCACTTTGGCTCAGTTCTTTACTTATTTCCCAATGGTCAAGCTTTTTTCCGCCTGAAAAATGCACCGAGATGTCAACAATATGTCTCCATGGGCAATTAGCCAAATTTCCGGCCACCGGAAGTTAGCTCGAACCACCTAAGTGTCCAATTAGATATCCGGTGGGGTGAAATCAGACCGGAAACTCCACGGAGCCAGTGGTACGAAATCAGTACCGAAATAGGGACTTCCGCGATGTGTTTCGAGCCCGAGGATACGAGTGATAACAACTTTAGTGGGAGTGGGACTCGACGAGTCCCACTCCGGTGCTTAAATTAGTGGGACTGATGCAAATTAGTGGGAATCGATGCTTATTCCGAGTGGGACTGATGGTATTCCGAGTGGGACTGATGGCAACTGGATCGGCAGTGGGATTGATGAGCAATCAACATCTGTTCGGAGCTCATGGCCGGAGCGTGCCGCATGTTGGCCGCATGTATCACTTCCTCGGACCTCAATCCACCAATCAAAGCGTAGCACCGCTGTGCGCCCTTTAATATATCTGTACTGGGCCGCCATGCTGTATTAATATCTGATCAACCTCGACAATAAATCACATCCGCAGTCCAACGTGTTTATGTACGTGTTGACATTATCGTATTCCTTGCCCTGCGGTGTTGCAACAGCGCCAGCTTTGAAGCACTTGTAAACCAAATCGGCCACTTCTTTCGGTACTGCATGTTTAATACCCGTCATTTCTTTCTCGGAAAGCGGACCGCTCTGTCTAGGATGCAGTATAAATACCTGTGAGTACTGCCGTTAGTCCTCACGAATATCTCGTCTTCTGTACCTCTGCACTCCTTCCCCCTTTCTTCCCAACCTTTCATTGGGTGAAACAACTCATTATCTTCTATTCCATTGGTATCACCTTTCTATTTGTTCACTCTCTTCACTGATTTGCTTTTCCCAGCAAAATCAATTCTCAACTTCAATTTCCATCTAGGTATGACTTTATCTTCGTTATTTCCCCTCGTTAACGTATCCCTCGAGCACAGAGTTCTCGTCATGTTTGAGGCAGCTGAAACCATTCCGAGCGGAGAAATCAAGTCATATAGAGACTTTGTTGGTATTTCTTTTACATCGAGTACATTGCAGCTAATTGATCCCTCAGGCGTTTCCACCCGCTCTCGGGGATCCCGCTCATAGTCCCTTTTTCTCAGTGAAAAATGCAAGCACTTGGATCACATCCCACGGATACCAGCTCTATCCTCAGCACAACGACTCCGACGAGCCCGCCAGCTTGTGGGACCCCGACAAAGCCACAGTGGTTCAAATTAGGGCATATCGAAATTATGTGTGTCAAACTCTTAGTTCGGGGTTTCAGATGCTCACACTACTAAGATGCTCGGCGACCACTTTCTCGGTCATTATTCTTCGATCTCGACAACACTGATACTTGGATCAATCCCGTCGCATTTCAGGCCTACATGAACACGGTTTATGGCCCCTTCGACGAGTACCGCACTCAAAATTCCACTCCGTTCAGCTCTCGTCCTCCGTCTCGTGCTGGATCTTCTGCAAGCTCTCGTGCCCCTTCCAGAGGCGACTCTGGGTTCTCTGCTGCCGGATCGCGTCCCAGTAGCCGTGCCTCATTTGTCCCTGCATCTCGTGCCCCATCTTCGCGGGCTCCCAGTCTATTCAATAGCAGCGTGATTGTTATTTCTGATTCGGACTCCGACAACTTTCCGGCCACCGTTTCCGCTGCTTCTATTATCCCAAAAATCGAACCAGGGTCAGCTTCGCCCCTCTCTATTCATCCGACAGGATCTTCACATAGAATTAGCCGCAATGGGAAAGAGAAAGCGGCCACGAGTAAGATTCAACTTACCCGCCAGGAAGATGCTTTGCACGGCAGAACTCGTACTTCTTTTTTTTTTTGACCTATATAAACAAAAAAAAGAAAATCCTCTTCAGCATTTACTGCTGTTCTCTGCTCAACATGCGGATGAACCACCAGGAACTTTCCTACCAGTGATGGCTGGTCGAGCTGTGTAAAGGTAAGACCAATACACAATTTAGGATACATCTTATAAACTTACTCGTGAGTTTAAACAGGCAAAATGGCGGCCGTCGCGTGACGGACCGTTCCCGTTCAGGTCCCGTCGAAGCGACGGCCGTGCCCGTGACGGGCACGGCGTGCAGCCCTACCACTGACCCGACTTTTGGGTGCCGCACGGCACTAAAAACCTATCTAGTCCCTTAGTTTTGCTCCGATTTCCCCAAAACTTTGGGACCGCAATCTTAGGTCAATTTTAAAGGCTTCACAGGGACAGATTTTCGAATTTCGACCTAGTTGAGTTGTTGTTAGATTTTCGGTCGCAGAAGTACTTATCCGTCAGTGGCGGTGCCCCTTGGATGAGTATGGATGCGGCCTATCTAACCCGTTTGCACGCTCTCGATCCCTCCCTTGTTTTCTATTACCTGTCTTTCACGCTCCCGTGGGGTGCGCCGACGTCGCAGCAGCAAATACCATCTGCGTCATACCCATTGCGTCTCGTGTTGACTCGGATATGCCAAAGCGCGATTCGAGGAATGACTGCGACCAAGCCCCGAGCCTCGTCCGCCATGGAGTGGCGTGCATCCCACTTCGCTTGTGCGCCGTTTTCCTCCGCACGATGCACGAGCTCATCCATCACCTGCAGCATCTCTCTGCGCCCCGTCCTCGAGCGTCTACACCCGAATCTGCCCACCTGCATACAACTCCTCCTGTCCATCCTCTCGCGGTTCTCGATAAGCGCCGTGTCCGTTTCGATGCATCCTCAGCCTCCGGCGCCGAAGCTGCAGAGGCTGCGTTCTGTCCGGTCTCGAAACGACGCACGTTCCGGGAATGTGGGTCGCGTCGTCTGCGGATTGGAGGGGTAGGATGTGCTCGCTACCCGAGACGGCGAGCGCATTACCACTCCTCTACATCCTCTCCCCACTCAAGATAATCGCGAGTCGACTTTCGGCGGCACGTCGGGATCTTTCCTGAGTCATAGTCCTTTGCCGGCCACACTACTACACTTGCCCCGTGTTATGATCCACGTCGGCATTCGGGCTCGTTTCTCACTTGCGAAGGGAACGTCGTATGCATGTCCTTTGCCTCTTACCACCTGCACGCGCTCACCGATTCTTCGCAGAATCTCTCCCCTCGCTCTGTCGACAGCTCAGGTACTCAAGCGGCTGCTACACCCACGCGCTCGCTCTCGCACGTAAGTCGCCCCGAATCACCCACAGGAACACAGCGACGGCACGCCGACCTCCGTGCTTCTATCATCGATCTTTCACGTCTCCGTCGGGTGCGGGTGGAGATGGGGAGGCGAGCTCTGGAGTCGCGAATCGCGGGGCAAAATGGAGATGCCCACGGGCAAGCGTTGAGGGCTGTCAGTGCGACTTGCGGTGCCAGCGTCGCTTCATTTCGATGCTGCATGCGATCGAGGACGCACGCCTCGCGAGTCGCGCCGCATTACTCGTCATTCATCTCCGTCGTCCATTATCTCTGAGTGCGGCTGTTGAAGCAGCGGAAAGTTCGCTACGAGCCGCGGGGTACCTTCCAAGGGGCAAATACGAGGGCAGTGATCAGCGCTTATACCTAATATCTTGATGCCAGATGCTACTTGTAGTGGAGTAAAGTCGGCGAGGGTTATTTTGTTATTTCTCTTCTGTCTTCGGATGACAGTGCCGAGTAGCTAGAGTCTACTGCGGGCAATTATATTTTGTTCTACCGCCCGTCCATGTAGCCGCCAACTCACAGATTACAATGCTCGAGAGAATTTGGCCTAATTGGGAACAAGGGACTTACCTAATGCGGTGTCCTCTGACACGTTGCTTCCGCACTTGGCTTCCACCCTCATCTCACTGCTGAAACCGACGGAAAGATATCCAGGTTCCTCTCATGCTTGCAGTCTGTGTAACTGGGAGCTAATACAGAGCTGCCCAGATGCGTCTCGGTCCTAACCAATTGTTAACACTCAACACAACCCTCCATGGTGCGAGTATGATGAGAACATTGGACATGATCATTGACTCGTGCACAGGAGGCACAGGCGGTGCCGGCGGACCAAGCCACGGCCAAGGTCTTGGTGGACAAGGTGGTCGCGGAGAGGCACCCACGGTGAATTATAATTTCAGTTTGTACGTCCGGGCTTTAGTTATTGGTGTGATTCATGATACACACTGATTGCATACCTCAGGGAGCAGACTATAGGTCAGCAGCAACTTTTTGCTGATGAACTGAAATGACTAAAACTCTCATGGCTTGTTCCACAGATCTCACCAGTAAACTCAACTATGCTAAGGATGCTGGAGTACAAGCATCTAAGGCATGCCTACAGGGAACACGAGTCGAGCTTCTCACCAGAATACGAGAATGGGCTCTGCATCCTGCAGAGCGTACACTTCTGCTCTATGGGGCTGCAGGTACAGGAAAATCTGCAATTGTGCATACAATCGCAAGGGGCCTGCGTTCAGAAAATCTTGCCTTGGTCCCGTTCTTTGCATTCAACCGTTCGGTCCCAAATCGCTCTTCATCCCAGCTGATCCCTACCTGGGCCAAGGAGCTTGCTCAATTACACACCCCATACCAGGCTTACTTGCATGGACTCCGGCTATCTAATTTGGAGAGCAGAGACCTCGTACATCAACAAGATGTTCTGTTGCTCAAAGGGCTACATAGCCTTACCAGCAGTATAAAATCAGTGGTTTTCATCATTGATGCTCTGGATGAATGCCCTCAGAATGAGGTCCATGAACTGTACTCTGTCCTGGAGAGACTCTGTGGAATGGATGGCCTCCCTCCCTCCATTCGGTTCCTGATCACCTGTCGACCCAACAGACAGATTCTGGAGACATTCCAAAATGTTACAGACATTCTCTATATCAGTATGGACAACCAGGAAAGCACTGTTGAGGGACATCCGCAAGTTTGTCAAGGATAAACTCCGCAACACCAAGTTTGAATATCTTGTGCCTGATGTGGCTAGGATGGCACAGACACTATTTGAGTGTGCAGCTGTACTCTGCCGTGAACTTACACCTCCTCGTATTATGCTCCCCTCAACTCAAACTAAAATCATCAAGACACTGCAAGGAGGGCAGATCACCTCCCTGTATAAGCTCTATGAGACTATCTTGGACATCCACTTTGAGGAGGATGATGCCATTAAAGTATTCCAGCAGGTCATGTCCTGGGTATTCACTGTACGGACACCCCAAACACGGCGGGTGCTTGCTGAAATTGCCAGTGCTGTGCTACCGGAGGAGAGCAAATTGGACTCAGATCACATATTGACATGGCTTGGCTCCCTGCTCAGTGGCACAACCTCACACAATGAGCCTATTTCTCCACTTCACACATCCCTTCAAGATTTTCTTGTGGATGAAACAAAGAGTCACAAATTCTGGGTGAAGCTAGGCCCTCATTGCCACCAGGAAATTTCTGTGGCATGTCTCAAGATCATGAACCATGGCCTCCGGTTCAACATATGTGGACTACAAACATCTTTTGCGTTGAACTCAGAGGTTGAGGATCTCTCTGGAAGAGTCAAGGAATGTATTTCACCAGGGCTCCGTTATGCATGCCTAACGGCAGGGCACCACTTACAGAATACTTTACCTACAGCCAGTGAAGTCAATTCAATAGCTTCTGTGCATCCAGTTACGTCTTTCCCTAGCAACTGTCTATTTAAACTGACATTATTTCTTCATAACACAGGATATCTTATCGAGTGTGACATATTTCTTGGAGAATAAATTTTTATTTTGGCTGGAGGCACATAGTTGCATGGGGACAGGGAGAGATGGACCTGGAACAATTTTGCCTCAGTTTCTTGAATGGACCACGGTAAGTTTCAATCTCATATGCCAACCATCTCTGAGGAACCCATGCATGACTGCAGGGAATAGCAGAAAATCAGATTCAAACAGTTCTGCTTGACTACATCCAGTTTGAGAAGCGATTTCGTCAAGGCTATATGATGTCTGCACCCCAGGTTTACATTTCTGGGCTTGTATTTGCCCCTCGAGATTCAATAATATCTAGGCAGTACAGGTCAAGGTTTCAGAATCTTGTTCAAGCATCTGGATCGTTGGACACTGCATGGCCACCATCAGAGACTTTGGTCATACATGAGGCAACAGACGTCTTTTCCGTTGCTTTTGCGCCAGATGGAGGCCACATCGCCTCTGGAGCTGGCACAACAGTCCGCCTCTGGGACATAAAGACTGGGCAGCAGCGTGGCGAAGCTCTCATTGGCCACACTGATTATGTTCGGTCTGTTGCCTTCTCACCAGATGGAAGCCACATTGCCTCTGGATCTGATGACAAAACCATTTGCCTCTGGGATGTAAAGAGTGGCCAGAAAGTTGGCAAAGCTCTCATTGGCCACACCGGTTCTGTTTGGTCTGTTGCCTTCTCGCCTGATGAAATCCGCATTGCCTCTGGATCCACTGACAACACTGTCCGCCTCTGGGATATAAAGACAGGCCAGCATGTTGGCAAACGTCTGGTTGGGCACACTGATTCTGTTCTTTCCATTGCCTTCTTGCCAGATGGAAGCCACATTGCCTCTGGATCCAATGACAAAACCATCTGCCTCTGGGACGTAAAGTCTAGGAAGCAGGTTGGCAAACCTCTCATTGGCCACAATGATTGTGTTTGGTCTGTTGCCTTCTCACCGGATGGAAGCCACATTGCCTCTGGATCCGAGGACAAAACCATCCGCCTCTGGGACATAAAGACTGGGCAGCAGGTTGGTGAAGCTCTGGTTGGCCACACTGATGCTGTAGGGTCTGTTGCCTTCTCACCAGATAGAAGCCACATTGCCTCTGGATCCGATGACAAAACCATCTGCCTCTGGGATGTAAAGTCTAGGAAGCAGATTGGCGAACCTCTCATTGGTCACAATGATTATGTTTGGTCTGTTGCCTTCTCACCGGATGGAAGTCACATTGCCTCTGGATCCGAGGACAAAACCATCTGCCTCTGGGACATAAAGACTAGGCAGCAGGCTGGTGAAGCTCTGTTTGGCCACACTGATGCTGTTGGGTCTGTTGCCTTCTCACCAGATGGAAGCCACATCGCCTCTGGATCCGATGACAAAACCATCTGCTTCTGGGATGTAAAGACTGGGCAGCAGGTTGGTGAACCTCTCATTGGCCACAATGATTATGTTTGGTCTGTTGCCTTCTCGCCAGATGGAAACTGCATTGCCTCTGGATCTGATGACAAAACCGTCTGCCTCTGGGATAGAAAGACTGGGCAGCAGGTTGACGAACCGCTCATTGGCCACACTGGTTCTGTTCTGTCTGTTGCCTTCTCGCCAGAGGGAAGTCACATTGCCTCTGGATCTGATGACAAAACCATCTGCCTATGGGACATAAAGACTGGGCAGCGGGTTGGTGAACCTCTCATTGGCCACACTGGTTATGTTCTATCTGTTGCCTTCTCGCCAGATGGAAGTCACATTGCCTCTGGATCTGGTGATGAAACCATCCGCCTCTGGGATGTAAAAACTAGGCAGCAGGTTGACAAACCTCTTGTTGGCCACACTGATTATGTTCGGTCTGTTGCCTTCTCGCCAGATGGAAGCCACATTGTCTCGGGATCTCGTGATAAAACTGTCCGTCTATGGGACATAGAGACTGGGCAGCAGGTCGGTGAAGCTCTGATTGGCCACACTGATGCTGTTGGGTCTGTTGCCTTCTCACCAGATGGAAGCCACATTGCTTCTGGATCCGATGACAAAACCATTTGCCTCTGGGATGTAAAGTTTGGGAAGCGTGTTGGCGAACCTCTCTTTGGTCACAATGATTACGTTTGGTCTGTTGCCTTCTCACACCGGATGGAAGCCACATTGCCTCTGGATCCGAGGACAAAACCATCGGCTTTGGGATGTAAAGGCTGGGCAGCCCAAAAAATCCCCCGCTAAGCATAGTGATGTCATTTCCTCTGTTATATTCTCCATCAAAGATGGATGGTTCCAGACCAGCAAGCACAAATCCCATCTTTTGTGGGTCCCACATGCTTTTCGCCAACATGTTTTCAACTATCATCCATGGCCTATGATTCTTTGTGCCCAGCCCCACATCCAACTTGAATTCAACAATGCTGCATTGGGACCCAACTGGCCGGTGATCCAGAATTGATTAGTTTATCAGGTCCAATTTTGATTTTTTTGAGCCATGAAGTTTTTTGCCCACATCAGTGTAGTTGCGTAGTTGTAAACTGATAATTAGTATGGTTTTGGTCCAACACCCCGTCGAAATCCTCAGTTGAACAAATCACGTGAGTGCTTCAGCCAAGGATGACCAACTCTCACGCTCATTGGGAGTGGGCACTGACCGAGCCATCAGCAAAATCATTCACATCCTTCATTGTATCCTTCAGATCTTGCACGACTACTTGCTGGCAGGATTTTTTCTGCGCGATGGCCTGATCCCTCCACCCGACCGGTTCCAATTCAAGCCTTAAAACGTATGAAAACAGGATTCCGATATCGTGGTGCACAGACTCCGCACTTTTCAAAGTGGCGTCTGTTGACTGCGAATTTCGCGATTATTAATTTTGAATTCAATTCAACCTCAACCTCCCCAGATGAGCACAGAGATTCCAATTCCACTCTTGCAGCAGCTCCAGATGCATTTCCCTAGAGTATTCCTGCCAATAAAACTTTTTCTCGTTTATTTATGTCAGCAATGGCCTCTGTGTCAGCTAAACAGCAAGTAACCCAATGAGAACCCCAACCAGGATAACCCAGCAGACACTAATAGCTGGTGTGCTCCACAAACAGCAAGACCTGTTGTACAGTGTCCTCCTTAGGAGACCGTATGTCGTAGGTCAGGATGCGAGGTGGAACCTGGAATGAGTCAAAAGATGTGTGATATCCACTCAGGTATAAAACCTGGGGTGTAGACACAACCTGCAGGAGAGTGGATAGGAAGCGGGACAAGGTGCAGACTATGCCTATGTCAAGCCAAAGCAGAAGCCTGAGATTAGACGAGGTAGAATCTAATGTACATGGAGATTCTACCTAGCTTATATACACTTTGAACTATATTAAAGGTGATTGCGGTCTGTTGCGATAAGGTCTACAATGGTAACATTAAGGAGTCTTAATGCTGATACTCCTCAGCATTAAGGACTCTTGATGTCAATCCTCCTGTACACCCCTGTGTATATCACCATAGTGTCTGGGGGTTAGAGGACCCGAACACATGGGTTCTCTAACTCCTAAAATCTTCTTGTTTCCAGTTGTTGAAACCCTGATCGGTTTGCAACAAACCTAGAACCTGCGATCGGGTTTCAACTGTGAGAAGGTCCTATGAGGGCATCATCTGAGTACCATGCCGCTAGACGTGTCTGTATCCATACAGACGTGTCATGTGAAAAAGTTAGAACCTGGGCGATTCATGACAATTTACCATTAGAAGTACCTCAGAAAAATTCCCCCCTCCCCCCAACAACCTACCACCATAAGGGAGTGGGTGATTTTGAATTTCCTGGCAGTTATACCAACTTCTTATACCACTTCTAATTTTGTTGTGGCTTTGCACTTCCGGCTCTGTTCTGGCCTGGTTCCGGCTTCCATCCCAGTTCCATCCCCTTCTGTCTTCCATCCTTTCTGGACGTGACCAGGCAGCTACCGTTACAGCAATTGGCAGTACCGAAGGCGCGAATCAGAAAATGGCCATTTTGGGCCATTTTGGATTTGCGCGACCGATTTGCCCATAACTCGGCGGGATCTTCACCAATTGAGCTGAAACTTAGCTAGATAATTCGGCCTAATTCATACGCTATTAGTGATAGAAAAATATCAGCGAAATAATTGTATTTTTCACCGTGTATCATATTGGCCTCTTCCGACCGTTGAACCCGGTTACCGAGCTCAAATTTCGTCCAAACAATGTAAATTCTTGGGAGAGGCTATATATGAGTGCGCAATGTATTGTCATAGAGCCAAAAGTATCAATATATTTTTCACTGACCTTCCTTCCTCTTGTGTCTAAATGCCAACACCCTCCCATTGACTGGCAATTCTCCATGCTGTGAATCTTTTTGAAGGCAAACAAAGCTATTTGAAAGTCAATACTAGACTGCTTTGTGAGCTATTTGAATTTGTGAATGCCCAGAATTGTCTTGAAAGCACATTGCAAAAGACAATGAATGGCCTTACAACTCTCTGACTACAAACTATGGAGCCAGTGAACACCAACGAGGCTTTCAATACAGATTGTATGCAGCTGTATATCCAGGCTTGTATCCTTGTTTCGCACAGTTCTTCATTGCCAGTTGAGTACTTCCTTTCCTAATGGGGCTATGGAATCCCGGATTCTTGATAGAAGCACCATTGATAAAGAGGCCAGACTCTACAAGGGAAGCCAGGTGCTTATAGAAATTTTGGCACTATGGATAATGAGGCCTGGTGTCGAACTCTACAAGGTCGGCTAGGTGCTTATAGAACTGTTGGCAAGACAAATCTCTCCACTGCTCCATTTTCCATGCACTTCTCCATTTTCCTCCGTTAAGACCTTATTTTATGCGCACTTCTCCATTTTCCCCCATTCAGACCTTATTTTACAGATTTTACCTCCATTTCCCTCTTTTTCAGCCTTGTTTGTAAGGAAACTGCCGGTGTTTCCTCAGATTAGAAATGTGGGTCAGCCAGGTGGTTGCAGAAGTTTCTTGTCAATGGTCGCCCTTGCCAGTGGCTGAATCTCTGCCCTTCAAAGTCAAGTGTGTCTGTGTAAGGGCAACCTTGAGGCCTGAGAATACTCAAGAGTCCTGGTGAGGGGAATCCAAAGCGTCAATATAAGAAGTAGTTAAATACGAGGGAGCACACCTGGGGAGGGGAATCCGAAGAGAAGAAAGTCTAAGGATTCCTACGCCAGGTTGTGGGTATAAATAGCTACTGACTATGACCATGTGACCGAAACACTCGGCAGAGATCCCTGGCTTGGTCGCAGGCCAAATACCAACGGGGGTTGTTGTCGGGATGGTTACTGGAAGACCGGGAACCAGAGCCAGAAGCGGAACGACCAGCAGGGTGCCGGAGAGGGGTTCTCCTGACAGTCTGGTCTTTACTGCTTCACGCATCAAGGATAGCCCTTCATGCAGGGTGGATTCCTAGTTCCGTGATTATTTTTTCTTCACGCTCTGGGGAGCCCGAACTCCCTAACCCAAACCGCCTATGCACCCCTGATTATCAGTCTGATACACACAACCAATATCCACAGGTAGAATGCCCTTTAATTGTACATATGCACAGGAGATTCCACACAGTTTAGCACAGGTTTCCAAGTGCAATAGATGACATCGCATCATTGAACTTGATTCTCTGTGTATCCCTGATGTCTCAGCATACTACTATCACAAACAAAGGAATGGGAGCAGCCAGACTTCCAGTTCACATAACACTGCTACCACCAGATATTTGGACTTGGAAGATACACAACTAGAGCCACTGTCTTCAATACACCTTTGCAAATGGCATCAACAGTGTGTAAAAGGTGCTTCAATACCTTCAATAGGTAAAGCATTGCTGATGAGTGCTTTGTCTTCCCCACCAGTTGAACAATCACTTGCATTACAAAAAGGACTCTACAAGGTTGGCTAGGTGCTTATAAAACTCTTGGCAGGAGTAATTCAATCTTATTCAATTACCACCATGTTCCGGGCAATTACCACCATTTTCCGCATTTCAGACCTTGTTTGCGATCAATTTTGGCAATTACCATCATATTCCACTTTTCAGACCTGATTTTATCGAAATTACCACCATGTTCCACTTCTCAGACCTCATTTTACAGATTTTACCACCATATTCCACTTTTCAGACCTTATTTCCAAGGAACATGCTAGCATATTCTCGGATCAGAAACATAGTCCCCATCCCTCAAGGTTTTTCTATTATTGCGCAAAGAATGAAATGGTCTGCTCTCGGACAGATCACACAGCCACCCTTCAACCCCTAAAGCCTGCCTCCATCTTGTTACCGACACTTGAGGTATGTGAGAGAAAATTGGAGTTGCCCTAGGTGTCAAACCAATCCAGCTCTGCCTTTTAACTGTCAGTCCCAGTTGTGCTTTTATCAGAGTGATCACGGAAAATTCAGGTACTTCTGATCCTTCGATGCATGGCCAGGGATGGTATATCAAGGCAGGTATTGAATTTTGGTTCTATAACATCTCAAGAACAGCTCTAGATGCCAATAAAAGCTGAGAATGTTTTCCCTTGCCGTGAATTTGGCCAATAGAAGGTCTGAATCAAAGTCCCAACTTTGGACTGTTCTATTCATTGTGTAACGGAACTTGAATTTTGAGTGTTGCAAATGCAATAGTTCACATATTGAAATGTATGCAGAACTTTCCCCTGACTCAGAATTTCATTCTATGGGAGTTCAAAATTCAGCAAGGCAAAATTTTTCTAAGTCAGATTGATTAAGTTACGTACAACTTTAATGGGGCTTTTCCGAGTCCGTAAAAAGTAACTTATGGGAACTAACTTGTGCGGAACTTGCCCCTTTCGGCACGCGTGCCGCAAGTTAACTTAAGTTTTCCCACGGGCTCCAAATTAACGGGTGCGGGTCACCCAAGTAAAATTCCCTCTTCTGGCAGTGTTTCTTGACCAAACCCTTTGGAGCCAGGTGTGTTTCATTGCCTTTTGAAGCCGCCTTCTTCTGATATGGGTCCGCCTTTTTAATCACAGTGCCTTGTTTTGATCTACTGATTTGGCTCGGCTCTCTTCAAATTGCAACCCCTCATTCCTATCAATTCTCATCTAATGGGCTCTCACTAGGTGTTCTCGAAAGTTCCTTGGTGCCCGAGACTTTACCAACCACTCAAGTGCAAGGCAGGCATCATGTTCAATTCATATGTTCAAGCTAGATCTCCTTGCTCCAAGGTGCGTTGTGAACCTAATCTACTAAGAATACGATTGAATCATCTCAGTATCAGTCTCGCTGTCTCTCAAGTTCTACAACACCGCGGCAGGGCAACGTGAACATTCGGGCCTTTGCTCAGTCCGGTTCCCAACCCTTGCTGCAGAAGAGGAATACTGGTCCACTTTGATTGCAAATCACGCACAGACACCTCTAACGCTAGGATTTAGGCTGCTGCTTTGGACCCAGCCAAAAGAACTATTATCTCTAGCGCTGGGGCCAGCCAACCGTTGGCTAGGCTCAAAGTCTTTAGCCTATAGGGGTTGGCTAGGACCAAGGCAATTCACCTGTTCCTAGCACAGTCCTTTCCCACTTCCGGTCACGTCTAAGGGGGCCCGCGACTTGCCGTGCGACATATATTACAAGTATTGCACATCAATATTATTTTGCCTCTCACTTTGCGATCATTTAGCATTTCGGTCTTTCTGGTCCTGTTTGGGCCGATGAAATGTTTCCATCACAATCGTCTACCGCATTCAGAGAGTATATAAGCAATATTACAAGACAATCAATGATCATTCAAATAAATCTGCCAAACCGTCCACAGCCGTCAACTCTTGGGCTGTCGACAACGCCGGCGTATCCCACTTCAGCCTGAAATACACCGCAAGGCGATCATGCCAATCAGCCTGCTTCAAGGTGTAAGCGCGTGCGCCCGCTCCTACAGCCACCGACCAGTCCGTCCTCAGCTCAGCCCGCTCCCGCCACCACGTCGCCTGCCAACTAAGATATCGTAAGACGCGCCGCATTTCCTCCCGCAGTAGCATAACTTCCTCTGACCATCGAGTTTTGCGCGCATGCGCTCGGGCCCACTCAACGCGGATCGCTACAAATCAGTGTTAATAATCACTGTCAACGAGGCGCAGACTAAACTTACAATCATGGAGACGCTCCTCCTCCTTCTCCAACGCACCCGGCGCCGTCCATATCCACGACATCACTCGCTTTGAAGTGCCCGGCGCATTCCGTGGCACACGCGCTCCACGCCCGGCGCCAATCATCGCGAGCTTTTTACGAGCCGCCACATCGCTCTCGCCATTGTCGCCATCCAGGACAACATGCTCCGGTTTGAGCTCTCGCAAGTGAGGAAACGTGTCCTCCCCCTTCAACTGCACCACTGCCGTCCGGCCCCTCCTGTATCTCCGTGCGTACGACTCCGCTCGTTCCCCCACCTGCCCGATCAGCGTCCGGGCTTTCGTGGCCTGCACCTGGCCCGAGACATTCTCGTTCCTGAAGCCGATGAGCCAGCGTTTGGCGTGGAGGCGCGAGCGTAGGGAGGCGAGCGAGTTATCGCATTGGGCAACACGAAGTTTCACCTCCATGTCGACCAATCCGGGAATACACCCACGCAAAACGTCGTCTTCGTCCGCCCCGGCCATCTCGCTTGGCATCCATAGCTTCACCTTTTCTGGGCGAGGTGGTGCAGCGTCAGGGTCACGAGCTGCATCGGCATTTTCCATCGCCCGCGCAGCCCCTGGCATGTAGATCGTTTGTAACATGCGGAATTTGCTGATCTTCACGAGAACGGCGTGACGCCACTCTTCGATCTTGTTCTCGCGGTCGGCGGCGATGAGCACTGTCCCCGCGAGTTCTGCGACGATACGCTGTCTTTCCAAAACTGTCAAAAGTGGTTTGCAACAAGAGAAAAGAAGCTCACTGCGCATCCTCGATCTGGATCCCAGCTGTAAGGAAGGCCGTTGCGCTACGCCCATGCAGCGGCGTCGTTCCGCTCGCATTAAGCTTCTCCTCGTCTTTTCTCACTTGCAGCCGCACCTCGGCCTCCGTTGGACAGTCTGAGACACAGTAAGAAGTCTGTCGCGCAGGTAACCCCGTAACAGTTCGAGTACGCACCTTTCAGTTTCAATGTGTACGGGTTCGTCTTGGTCGGATCAACGAGCCAGTCGTCGACCATGCGCTTCCACTCCGCTCGAACCTCCGCGCTCACAGTCTTGTTAACGTCTTTGAAATTTGTGACCTGCTTATCGCGTTCTGCTATGGCCACAACCAGCTTCCTCTGGAGCGCGTCACCTGTAATGACTTGAGTAACACCACCGCCAAGCCAAACGCCTTCGAACTCACCTTGGCCGATGTTCTTCAGGAAGTTCTGGTTATCAATTACCCCCTCGAGAGTGTCCGCACGCTGCCCCAGCCCTGAGTCTTTCGTATGATGTGCCGCCGGATTTGTCCTCCCCCACGTCCGCTCTACACCCTCGCCGTCGGTCTTGCCGACCCCGGGCTTGAAGCTGAGGCTGTTTTCGTTTTGGCATGGCTCATTGTGGGAGCCCGCATGCCAGACTGGAAGGGCGCATTGGATCTTGACCTCCTCGGGTAGGCGCATATCTTCCGGTAATTTACCTTGGCGCTCCTTGAAGTTGATCTTCCACTGACATGCGATGTCGTAGGAGATAGTGAGGAGTAAGAGGCTGACCCCTGCGAGCGCCGCCATCACAATCCAATCCATATTGGCGTAGCTGAATCCAATCAGCAACTATGTGAGTAGGGGTTGTAAGTAGTCGACAAAGCACTTACCGCTCCCCCTTCTGTAAATCTCCCAACCCATTGGGTCGCATGCACTCATGGCGAGCACATACGACACCACCCACCCCCGAGACACGTAGACCTGACGTCAATCGGGTGTCCTTTTGAAGAAGGGCGGCAAACGCGATACATGTCGACGCCTATCAGCCCATAGTTTATCAATCAGTATATATAATGCAAGAACAAACAGGGATACATACATCTTTCTCGTTGACATATTTTTTCAGATGTCGGTGGTACCGACGTGGCTCCACCAGGTAGCCCCATCCCGGACCCAGAGAAGGGTCGTCGATCTCATTTGATCTCAGACGATTTTTCAATCGGAAATTGGCGTCCACA
This sequence comes from Mycena olivaceomarginata, assembly GCA_029378375.1. Lineage (NCBI taxonomy): Eukaryota > Fungi > Basidiomycota > Agaricomycetes > Agaricales > Mycenaceae > Mycena > Mycena olivaceomarginata. Next base: position 27,115 of record JARKIC010000098.1, on the reverse strand, counting down.
GCCAAAATTAACATGTACAAGAATCTGTTGACGACATTCGATTAGCGACCGAAATCTTATTGAGGAGCAGCACTCACTGGTATTTAGGATCAACCTCGCGCCAATCGTCAGGGAGATTCCGCCCATCATGAGGACACGCCCAGCAGTTCACCGCACACTCCCCCAGTTTGGTCTTCTCGACACCCTCTGGATTGTGACCTCGTCCAGCACGTCTGAGTCTCTTCAAAGCGGCCCACTGCCTGGCCATTCTCTGGAATTGTCGGTATCGATCCTACCAATGATTCTAATTCAGTCCTCCGTTCGTTAATAACATATGCCACACTCACCGGCAGCCATGTCAGCCCGCTCGATGCAGAGGAGTCTGTAACTCGTTCCAGGGCCGTGATGAAATCCCGCACGTTGAGATTGCCGACGACGTTGTACATGCGGTACGTTTCGAGACATCGAAAGGTTGCGCAAGTGCCAGGATCAGTCACCGTGGCCGGGTACCATGCATTTCGCATGAGCTGCTCGAGATTGTCGGCGTTGTCAGATTTCGCGCATCTGCAGTAGCGCATTCGAATTTCATGAATAATAGGTGCTTCGATCACGGTCATCGTCCGCGCCAAGTCGTCAGAGAAGGGGCAAGAGAACCCGCCATGACCAAGCTGATAGATCAAACCGATCTCGCGCAGCGTGGAGTTGACCCAAAACGAGCCGTTCCATTCCTGAAATATTGAATTTATAAATGATTCCCCTACGCACTGGAAAGACTCACTTGTATCTCGTGTAGCGGAGATCGCTGGTGGCTCGACAGGCAGCAAGAAATGCACTGCACGAACTGCCCGCAATCATAGCATTTAAAAATGCGCGTGGGATTAGGAACACCTGCGTCGTATGCAGTTTCACAGAGCGCGCAGTGGGGATTCTCCAAATCGTCACCTAGGCTGGCGTGGCGGTTCAGCTCATCAACGAAAAAACCCATCATCGGTCTGAAGAGTGACATTGGATTAATCTGTGTGTTATACGATGAGTACAAAGTCGAGGCAGTCCTATATCTCGCTCACCGTGCTTGCGTACTGCTTACGCTTACCCAGAACAATGGGAGGATCGAGGGGATTCCCCGGAGTGACCGTCCTGATGTGCGCAGCATCTTCCGAGAAGTCATCTTCTGGTGCTGGAATCCAGGATGCGAGCGAATCGTTGAGACCACCCGGACCCAGCCGTCGTTTCTTGTGGCGAGTATGAATGAGTTCCTCGGCCATGCGCAAACCATCAGCAGAGAAATATATGCCGCGGTCTGATACAAGCCGGGACTCTTTGGCAGCAGCAGCATCGTCGTAGTCCAGATCCACCGAATTTTTGAGGCGGGGCATTTCAAAAGCACTGCTATGTAGAGACTAGAGACGCTCAGGCGATGGTAAGCCGTATGTGTCGGGTGATCGCAGCTTTACAAGTTATCGCCATGCAGACATGGGCTCTCCAATGTCTATCGGACCGAGCGAAACACCGGGCGGATAAATGCCAGCAGATCACCCAGAATGCGCATATCATAGTCCCACGAGATTACATGAGGGATCGCGTCGCGGGGAATTGTCGAGGTGCGAGCTGCCTGAGTGGAAATCAAGAGTACCCTCGCGTCGTCACATGTCTGATTGCTATAGCACAGCCACCGTGATCCTCTCCGTGTACTCGCCCGATCACCAGCCCATTCTCGATCTGCTATACTGAGCTCATCTACACCAACTACTTTAGACGGTTCCGGGAACGACTACGTGACTAGATGGCTTTGGAAACTGAAGGCCCTTCCAACTATAATTTACTTCCGACTTGTCATCCCAGCCAGGGTATGTATCGGCAATCCAGGCTTCCTCTGCGTACTGGCGGAAAGGCGGTTGAAACATCGTCGTAATACACTCGGGACAACTCCAGCTACGCTCCAGCCAGAGTCGAATGCAAACGTAGCAATGGCTATGACCACACAGGTACCTGTTTAAACAAAAATCAATCAGTCATTATTTTCGAGACGCTGGCAGCTGCGACGTACGATACCGGATGGGACTTGACATGTTGACAGATGCTGCATTTGTGATGCGCTCCTCGCCGGGAACTGCACCGGTGGTCCATGCCCGCCCTGCCATAAATCCTCGTGCATCAGAGGCGTGATACGGTCGCTGCGCCAACCTGGGTCGCCGTGACGGGCCATGGCAGCGACCGCGGGTACCGGCCTGCTGAAAGGTACTGGTGCACGGGCTTGGCGCGACTCCGCACGGAAATTCGAACGACGTGAAGTCCGGTTCTCGAGCAAGCTTGCCTCTAGGGCGAGAAGAGGGCGTGTGCGACGGCGAGGAGCTGAGATCTGGTTTTCGAGGAGGCTTGCCTCTAGGGCATGAGGGGTGCGTGTGCGACGGTGAGGAGCTTCCACGCCAGGGACAGCTGTGGGCATGTCGACCAAATTTTGGAGGAAGAGCGGAGTCACAACAGGGACTTGCAGGTGTAAGTTCTCGCGTTCTTCCTGATTTTCAAGCTTCTGCTTTGCAATTAATCCAGATCACTTCCCACCGTTGATAAGTACGACATTTAGCGCCAACTCCTTTGGCACAATACAAGCATGTTCGGACTTGGGGGTGGGGCCCGCATCGATCATCCGGCCTGTAGGTATGTACTTACACACATGGCAAACTATGGCAACTTACCGAACTCACGCGACGCGATGCGCACCATCAGTTCTGGATTCGGATTAATTGGTGCGGCTAAATTGTTCCGTCCATGCGGACTCACACGCTCTGAATCTCCAACGAGACAGGATTTGCGAGATACCCCTGCCGGTCACCAGCCGTTGCCAGCCTTCCGTGGAACCTCTTTTTCTGACGTTAGCAGTGGGTCCCATAATTAATGCCTGGGAATGGAAACTTACTCACTATAATTTGCTATTCAGACACTTGCGTAAATTTGCCTGAAGAAGGTCGAAACACTGAAGCCTCCGCAGGCAGATCCCATCGGGCTTCTTCTCTCTGCATGCAATTAACCGGAGCTAATACGCGTTATCCTTCAAAAAGGACCCGGAAACTCTCGGAACGCGTCGCGAACTGGTCAGAGTTCGCGAGCACTTGGCGAGCATCACCATCAGAATCCAAAAAAGATTGGCGACAGTACAGTTATGATAGACCACCGTGAGTTTGCTGCTAACGTTACCGGTGGGTCCGAAGTACTCAATACACGTCCCAAGCACCTTTCAGGAAATTTCCTTTAAGGGAAATCTCACCAGCCCACCAGGACGAGGAGAAGGTGAGGATTTTGTCGAGTCTCTTTCTCCCCTGTCCTTCGTTGGTCTATCTCTCAGCCGAAGCACCGGTTTAATCATTGATGATGTACTCAGGAACTTGCCATACCGAGACCGCCGCAAGGATTTGATTTTTTTCTTCAGACTCACGCATTTACACTCCGAATGGCGAACTCATGTGACGCGACTCGAAACGCACCATGTGGATTCAGGTTTATTGTTGCGGCTAGATTGTTCCGATGCGAGCTCACACGATCTGGATCTCAGGATTTGCGGGAAGATACCTGAAGATACCCCCGCGGGTCGCTAGCCGTGCCAGCTATCCGCGGGAGCTTTTTTGGCTGATTTTAGGAGGGGGTCCACTCATATTAACGGATGGGAACTGACCATAATTTTCTTTCCAGAAAGTGGTATAAATTGGAAGGCTTGCTGAAAACCATTGAAGCGCAACCACTGCATGCCACCAACCGGAGCTACCTTATCCATGAAACACGACCAAACTCTCGGAACTCATCGCAAACTAACCAGAGTTCGCGAGCACTTGGCGAGCACCACCATCAGAATCCAAAAAGATTAGCGACAGTCCAGTTATTGTTAGACAACTGTGAGTTCGCTGGTAACGTTACCGGTGGGTCCGAAGTACTCAATAGACGTCCCAAAGCACCTTTCGGGAAATTTCCTTTAAGGGAAATCTCACCAGCCGCCAGGACGAGGAGAAGGTGAGGATTTCGTTGAGTCTTATCCCCCCTTTCCTTCGTTGGTCTGTCTTTCAGCCAAGAGCAACCAATTGATCATCGATGATGTACTCAGGAACTTGCATAGCGAGATCGACGGAAGCATTTGGCGCTTTTCTGAATCACACAAATATCCCCGATTTTGCCGAACTCACGGAACTTGCCACTCTCCGAGTTTCCGTCGCTTAATCATTAATCCCCACCGATTTGTTGTTTTCTTAACAATTAATTATTGCCTGCACAAAGTAAAATAACTAAATCAAATCCAATCTGACGTTATCGTATTCTAAGTAACCAATTTGAAGAGCAAGCGGGATGGCCCTGAGGCGTTCAGGGTGGTTCCTACAGTTTTGCGCGGCTGTAAACAGGCGGCGGCATTAGTCCCACCATATCCGTTCCACCGATTCACCAAAAAAATGGCCCCAGGGGAGACGTTCGCCTCTCTGCAAGTCGACATGCAAATGAGCGGTGAGGGCGGGGCACATGGTCGTGCTGGGAGACAAGAACTTGAAGTAGTACATGCTATCGATAGCAGTATATACTGGAAATTGCATGTAGTAACCTGAACAAAGACGATGTCAGAAGCATGGACCTCACGGAGAGTAACGACTTGCCAGACCAGTCGTCGCTGACGAGGGGCGGTATGTCGTCGTTATTGTTGTCGCCGTCATCGCCATTGGCCCAGAGGTTCTTGGGATGCTCAAGAGCGATTTCACTGACTTTCTGCATGTAGGCAGTGAGTGCGGGGGGAGGGAGAGTGTTATTTCGAGACATGACCCAGAGAAATTGTCAAGAGGCTCAGGGATCTTGTCGGCAGTTTTCGCCGTTCCTCCATAAGTGCATGTGCCTGAGGCGAGATCGCAGAATTTCTTTTGGGGGGGCTGTTGCGAGGGGAGCATCAGAAAAAGCGGGACACATGGGGAACTTACGCGGTGACGCGCAGGCGGCCTACGATCTTTGTGAACTTGCCAAAGTACCAGAGTATCGAAATCAATCGAGATCTGGGAGTAAGTACATGTGTTGATGCCAGCCATCCCCATCGCGTGGCGAGTCTCCAGAGTTCAGTGAAAAAGACCAACCCATTGGCTGTGGCATTCCGTCAACCTCTTTCGATGAACTCCTCCTACAAACTCGCTTTCTGGTGGCCCGAGACCAGAAAGATCCGTACGGGACGTTCCGCCGACGGCTACACACCTTCGACCGGGAGACCACCGGGGCGCTGATTCGCAGTCAGGTCGATTATTCGTTTGCGGATGCCTTGCAAAACCAAAATATCCTTGTGATGCACCGTGAGGAAAATGATTCCGTCTATAGGGGAGACGTGCGTACCTTCATCCAGTTGCGAACATCTCTGACGCTTCCGCAGACCAGCCCCGAGGAGTCTCTTGTTGGAATGGGCAACACCATGTCCGACTCTTGGTCCGACTTGTTCGCATCGGACTCAGAAGACTCGGACACCGACCAGCTTGCCCCAAGCTCACCCGACCCTCTTCCGAACAGCTCGCCTGCGTCCACGCGAGCGTCCACTCCCGATGAGCAACTTGGCAGTCCCCACACCCCCTACCGCCGCATCATCACATACACGGCATGCGACAAGAACCGTGTCGAGCGCGAGCGCGCTCAGCTCGCCGCGGTGGCCCCTCCTCCAGTGCCGCTACGTCGTTCAATGCGCCTTCAACCTGCTGTCCCCTTCCAGCCGGATCCCGCCGGCGGCATCTTCACCATTCCGCAGCTCAGGACCGACGGGAACGCTATCCACCCCTGGATCAATGAGTAAGTGTGATACTCGATGGTCAGCAGAGTTTACTCACTTGTATGTCCAGCAAACCCCGCCCGTTGATTGACCGTAACAACGTTATCATGGCGGTCGTCGCTGGTGCTCCAAAATATAACGCTCTCTGGTGGGACGGTATTCAGCGCGAGGCGTTCAGGTTCCTCGTTCGGGTCTTCAAGCGCTTTGGGATGACCTTTGGAGAGGATTACGCGGTCAGCGCTTATAATTAGTCATGGCTGGCCACACACTCACTTATCTCGCCTTTGTTCAGGGCGTTCATCAGATCAACAACCTGGTGCCTAACCTCTCGGCCATCAAACAGCTCGAAAATTGCGAATACTTGCAAGCGATCTCTGGATACCAGAACCGTAAGAACCGTATCTGTGCGCAAATTGTCCACGCTTACCAGGATATGCTGCAGACCTCTACCAGCATTTTGCCGCATACGGCCATGCAACCGTGCGTTCCAAGGTCGACGAGCTCCTCCGCCGCGAGATTGCCTTTCCAGGGTACCAAGACTCGGTGTTCACTACCACTGACATCAGTATCAGCGGCCCGTCTTCTTTGTCGCGCAAGGACGTTGCAGCCGCGTTCGACACCATGGAAGTGATCACCGTTCTAGGTTCCTGGAATCCTCGCACCGGCGGAGGGATTGTTTTCTGGGACGATCTTTGCGTGCTTGAGTTGATACCCGGCGCGACAGTGATGTTCCCCGCGGGGAGCAAGCAATATTCGTTGGTCGCAGTCGCTCCTCACGAAACCAGATTTGTGTTTCGGCAGTACTGTCATGCTGGCGTGCTGCGTTGGGTGGAAAAAGGTGGGTGTTCGGACACTGAGTTCGACTTGGGTGCCAGCGACCATGAGAAAGACATATGGGAGAATATTCGCGCCAAGCGCGGGCACAAAATGTTTAGCAAGCTCAAGGATATCTTTGTTATTTGAATAGATTTTGGATGCTTGTTTCTCTCGCAGGCCGCTGGATTAAATTGTGTGCTTGAGGATTCAACGATGACAGTGGCAAGACGCAGCCAGAGCCGAACAAACCATCAGAACCGGAAAGTTCCGAGTTTGATTTTCATGTGAATGTTGTACCTACAGTGATTGTTTCCTCGTACAGTGTCGGCCCAACTGTATACACAGAAAAAAATAGAGTGCCGTTGGATTCTGGAACCTCAAAAGTATCGAGAAAGTTCATACTTGAAAGCCCTCCAAATCACGAAAACGTCAAAAAGTTGATGAATCAGTTACTTGACATCGGTTAAATTTCGCGACTGATCTCAAAAATCTGAAAGAGCGTCTTTGGGACTGCAGATATGTTCTATTGTACATGAAACGATTCGCGAGTGTGGGATCAGGTGAGCAACAACCATCAGTCCGCATGACTGTCGCCGACGTCGTGCTCGTCGGCGCTGTGATACGCCTCCTTTGCCCTCTGTTTTGCCCGGGCACGACGTTTGCGGTCGCGTTTGGCCTGGCGCCAGGCCCCATAAGCTTCGGGGCCAAATTTGGCTTTATACACCCTGTGCCCAGCCACAACGCAGTCAATTTTTGTAGAGAGGAAATCATGAGAGGGACTCACTCCCGACGACGGAGAGCCTCCCATGCGCGCAAATCCTGGCGGTGCCTGTACCTATCGTCAGAAGACAGTGTCAGTTTTCCCGACATGGCGCACTTTTCACGATATCTGGCTTGGTAAAGCTTGTTGCGCTCCGCAGCTTCCTGCTGCTCCTCGATCGATCGAGTCTTCAGCTCTGCGCGCTTGCTGAGTTGTCTTTGAAATTCAGCTGAGTTGAGTACTATGGAAGGGTTACATGCACCGGGCCATTCGCAACCTGGCCTTCTCATTGCGCTCCGCGTGACGAAGAGCCCTATTGAAAATAATCTCAGAGGGGGGCATGGGTCAGTAAAGTCGCACCTATATACTTCAGCTCATAATCGGTGGGGGTTGCAGCATACTGAGATTTCATCGGAGGAGCCGTGCGCGCCATGGTGGTGAAAAAGATGCCTCGATGGCTCAGTACCGATGCCAAGCGACGGCTGTGTCATCAGCGGCGAGTTCACAAGCCGACAGTTTTGTGGCAAGTTCGCACTTGCGTTGTGGGATTTGTGTGGCAAGTTCGCGTCCTGGAAAGAGTCAGTAAATACCAGACATCGTGGAAAGAAGCTCGGGGGTTGCGCTTTGAAAGCTGGGTAAAACAGGCGGATATAATGTGTTCTGGCAACTTAGAATGGCCGTCAGTGTCAAAGAGACAGAACAATTGAGGATTGGAGGGATCCCCGGCTGTGGCAAGTTCGCAGTAATGGCGCCATTGTAGAGACTGTTCGGATGGGTTTTGCCAGGAATGCTGTGCGGTATGTGTTTGGAAATGGTTGACCTACGAACAGTCGAACGCGTGAAGCTAATGAGCCAGGGCATGCCGGTCAACGGAGGTCCAACATTTTTGTGGCAAGTTCGCATTGTGGTTGAAGGATTTGCGTGACAAGTTCGCACTGTGGAAAACCGGATTAAATACCACAAATGAAGGGAGATACCTGATAAGATCCCTGCTGAGAATCGAGACCACAAGCCAACCCTTCGGAGTGGTGGCTCTTCAAAATGACTTTACACGGAAGATAAAGTGAACAATTCAAGGTACCGGCGATCTCGGGGTATGGCAAGTTCGCGACGATGTCGAGCATACAGTACGCCTCTGGAGAGGGTTTTGGCCACGTGCGTGCGGGAACATGGTCGTGCAGGGTTATTGAAGAGATACTTTGAGAAAATCAATGCATGAGACAGAGTGAGAGTCGCAGGGGCACGAATGAGTGCCGAAGATGGGTTAGTTTGCAATACGGAACATAGAAAGCACAAAACATCAGCCTTTATGACAAGTTCGCAAACCTAAAACACTAAAATAAATAAGACAAATTGTGAAAAATACCTTTGAAGCGGAATCTTGTGAGTTGAGGAGTACACAGAAACTGTTCATCTTTGTGTCGATTCAGAATTCCCGTAAATCGAAAACAAGGTGAGGAGCTCGTTGGTCCGGTGAGCTCGGGCTATGGCAAGTTCGCACCAGCGGTGTGGCAGTGCCACAGGCAGCCAGACGAAAGCTCTGACCCTAACCTCAATCCACGCTTCATGAATGCAACAGGATTTGTCTCTGAGTGTCAATTTACGTGTTCCGACTCAGAGACAGACAATTCATGAAAGACAGTTGATAAAAACAATACAGGGGGGGCTGAAAGTACGAGTAAACTAAAGAAACGGATCCGCGCTCGCGTCCACATGGTACGCTGGGTTGACAACACCGGTATGCCCTCTCCTCGCCGCAGCATTATACTTCTCGAGCGCTGCCACCTTCCCTGCCACAGACTCGTGCAACGCGCCAGGGACACCGAGTACGTTGAGCTGGCTTTCGAGGCTAGAGAGAAGGGACCAGTGAGTGCCATGCTACGAAGAATGCATCTTGCACTCACTGGGTGTGGTACACGCCGGGACGAATGCCGCGGTAGACAATGTACCAGCGGTCGTCCAGTGTCTCGCTTGCATGCAAGGGATTGTTTATTTCACTGATTAAAAGTGGCGCGGGAAGACTGGGAATCGCCGTGACAAGAGGAGAACCACACACGCGGGTCCACGAGCAGGCTTCGGCATATGCGAATGCCGCGTGCGCTGCGGCCATTGTGGGATAACCTCTGTAAATGTTGCTGCTAACCCCAAGAACAAGGGGTCGAGTCTCTGCCCTAGGACGAGCGAGTCGGTGGAGGAAGGAAACAATACAGGAGGGGTCACGTACCAGGTGCGAAAAACCCCACACCTTATCCCGCAAAAGACCACATAGGCTTCGGGCGGAACGGTCTTCTTCTTTTTGGGAGTGCTGCGTTGGACAGTACGCACATGGCCGCCGGTTACATTTTGAGTTGCACTGCCGGTGGTGGACCTGGAAAATGTAAACAAGAATCAAAAAAAGGACGACACAGCGATAAGACACTGACCATTCTGTGGTGAAACCATGCCGCGTTGGAGACGCGAACTCATAAACTGTGGGTCTTGTAGTACTTGAAAGACTACTATGGTGAGCAGAGGTGACATATGGTGGCGGCGACCGAGACAGTGGAGTGCGAGGGGGAGATGCAACTGGCGCGGACACAGATTCGAGATTGAGGTCCACAATGCGCTGCAGAAGCTGGGAGTCGAGAGGGTCGTCGTTTTCGTCGAGGGCCGTCATGGTGGGGTGGAGGGATTGCGAATGCTTGAGGACGGCGGAAAAGGTCGCCAGGCGTGGTTCAGGTCAGCGGAAATTTACACACATGGAACCGTTACCATCTGACCTTATCAATACACCGATATCAGAAACACGATCAGACTATGTATCCCCACAGGTCGGAAGTGCCGAGTCCACGAGAGAGCGGACAGAACCTTAGTAAAGGGCACAGGTAGAATGAGCGTCAAGGAAGTTGTTGTGAGGCGGGATAAGAATAAGAAGAAAGCGGAGAGAGGCCAAGCAGGAGGCCAAGCAGGAGGCCAAGCGAAAGCAGGTGGTTCATGCGAAGATCGGAGGGATCGGAGGGATCTGAGAGACGTGGTAAATACGAAGTGACGATTTGACTCCATATAGAACACTCAATCGGATATTGATCCGGGCTGACACAAAGTGCCAAAGCTAAATCTCGATCTAAGTCCAAACATACGGCATCAATGGAATTCACTACGCGACAGAAGCACACGAACAAAGGTACTACGCGAGGAAGACTAAACTAATGAGCCCGGAGGTTAGTCCCTAAACTAAACACGCATTATTAATAATATTGAGGGAATGTTCTGAAACAAACGCGTGAAACTTACGTGTTTACGCGTCGCCCATCAGACATGAAGGACGGCGACGAGACCAAAGGTGAGCGCCTCGTTGAACGCAGCAACAGCTTGGGGTTGAGTCTTGTGCTTAGACATCGCCCCACGAGAAACACCGGAAATCGCTCCGACAGCGATTGCATTGTTGATCGTGACCCCAACGTGCAGGCCGCGAGTGATCGAATACCAGGGTCCCTCGGGCTCGTTTTCGCCGAAAGTCGTGAGTCCCAAGGGAGTCGGAGGCACGACATGGTAGACAGCGCCAGCGACCCATGGGCTGGTGGGAGGAGCGGGACTCGAGGGTGTCGCGATCGCAGGGCCGGGGGAGGGCGTGGCAAGCGGGGCCGAGGCGGGGCCAAAGTCGGAGAGGGGAGCAGAAGAGGTGCCGACCTGCACCTGAGAAGCACCAACTAGGAGGAATCAGCCCCCGTAAATCAAATGAAAATGAGAAAAAAAATCACCTTGGCCCAGCTGCTGCATCGCTGCCCACATAGCCTGAAGGGCAGCGGTGGTTTGGTCTGTGATGAGGAGGGATGTCAGTGAGGGGGAGAAGATACTTTAAACGATGACGAACCTTTGTTGACCGCTTCTGGGACAGAGTTTCCTGTCCCAGGAGCAGGTGAGTTGAGGTGGGTCATGGTAGTATGAAAGATGGGGGATATCGGGAGAAGCCGCATACGAGAGGCTTTTATACGCTGAGAGGAGGGTTTTGAACTCCGCCTTGATGGTCGTATGAGATCCGGAGATCTGGAAGGATTGGGAGGTTAGCAAGCACGACGATTTCTTAAATACATTACTAAGCGAACTTTGCGAACAAACCGCAGTTTCCTCCCTCCTCCTCCTCCTCCTCCTCCCGCAAATCAGCACAGGTATTTGCGCAGGAGGCGTAACGGTGAGATCCAAAATGGCTGGCCGCGCGAGAGTGCGATGCTGAATGGTTTACCTGCAGAAAACATGGCCAAGAGAGCGAAGAAGAAAGAACGGTCCCGAGTTCCCAAAGAAGAAAGGAAAAATTTGCGCCTATGGGCTGAGGGAGCGCGAGAGGAGATCTTGACTCCTCATCTGGACGCCTACGCAGCAGCTTTGAACCAGGGCTGGCAGCCAGAGCGGAAATATTTGAAGACCGTTTGCAACGAGTTTCATGCGCAGGTCAGCTGGAGTCTGCCAGATCACGAAGAGCCTGTTTTGGGGGAATGGGATCCTTCCGTAATTTTGCCCCAAGAGCTGTTGTCAGAGGACGACGAGCGGCGGAAGCGCGAGCGCATCAAATTGCTGAACGCGGTAGGTCACAGAATGGTCACACCCGTGACATTGAGCTCATCATCCGCCCAGCGAATCCGACGATGGTTCGTGTATCGAATCCGTCGACTGCGTAAACATCGGCACTCGGCTGGACTGGACCCCACGAAAGACCCCTTCGCTGTCCTTCTCGCTAAACTCTCTGGGTTGTCTGCTCCACCGAAAGCCCGACAAGCGTTCCAACAATACATGCGCGAGTGTTACGATGACTCTATTGCTCCGGTTGTGGCAGACCGATGGGCAGATGAACGCAGCAAGGATAGTGCAATTGCAGATCGGACCAAGGAGCTGAAGGCCGGATTTCGCGCGCAGGTCGCTCGCGAGTTGTTTGCCGACCTGCCATCCGACGAGCAGAAGGTGTTTGGGGAAAGGGCGAAGAAACAAGCAGCTGAGGCCAAGGCTGCCTATTTGAGTACTCTGAACTCTCCCCCACCTGCGACCGCAGAGGCGCGTCAAAAGTACGTTGAGATATATGCTGAGAGTGGCGCGCTCACCCGGAAATTTGCAGCTGCATCGCCAATTTGCATAACTTTGTGGGCCCAATACTGCAGGGTATCCATGGATACACCGGCCTTCACGCAACCCTAATTGTGGGTGGACCAATGCCTAGCCAAGGAGGAGAGCTCGGTACACTGCAGTACGTCTTTTTCAGAAGCCCCTTCCCAAAAAAATACTTATGTACCGTATCAGCTTCTCATATGGCCGCAATAAGGCCGCCCTATCGCAACACTGGGGCCAATGGGACAAGGCACGCTTCACCAACAACGTGCAAAACTTCATGGTAGACTACTTGAAAACGGCTTATAGTACGTGCTGTCTTTGTCTCTCCTTTTTAACGTCTTAACGTGTGTCAAAGCTGCGCAGGACTGTTTAGATGCGGCGCTACCCAGTACTGGTGGCCTGGATGGTGCTAGATATGTCATCGAAACCGCGCAGGAAGACGTCAGCGACTCGGACTCGGATTTGGACTCGGAATCCGATTCCGACTCGGATACAGATCTCGACGAGGAGCACACAGCACGTACTCGCAAGAAGCGCAAAACAGAGGGACTGGGAACTGCACAGCCGACGGCGAGGGTGAAGGGAAAAAGGAAAGCCATTGCCTTGTCGGCTGTCACCACATCCGCGGCTGCCATTCCCCCACCCACATCTTCCACCGCCGCGTCCTCGTCGGCGATACCATCCGCTCCACAGGAAACACCCGCCCCTGAAGATAACCGCATGGACGACGAGAGCGACGCGCACAGCGGCGAGGACCCAGAGTTGCCGCCTCTGTGGACTGGGCATATCTCGGAGGCGGAGCGTCAGCAGAACATCGCCAGGAATCAAGCGCTCTTGCAGGGGATCAAGGACGATTTTAGGGCACTTGAAACGGAGGTTACGGGGAAGCCCCCGCGGGCGCCAAGGAAACCTCGGGAGAAAAAGTTGCGTCTAGAGCCAACACGCCGCTCCACGCGCCAAGCGCTCGCACCCTCGTCCTCCGCACCTCCCCCACCGGCTGCGTCATCGCCTCCTTTGTCTTCCGTACCTCCCGCGCCATCTGTGTCCGCACCATCGGCGCCATTGGCTTCTGCACCTCCTGTGGCCTCGGCTTCCGCACCTCCTGCACCCTTGGCTTCCGCACCTCTCCCGCCGGCTGCATCAGCGCCTCCTTTGTCTTCCGCGACACTGACACAGATGGCGCGGGAGGTACCGCCTATATCGCAGGCGGTGCAGGTTGCCATGGCAGCACCTCCATCTCCAACTCCGGCGGACGAGTCTTCGCTGCTTGGACCGTGCCCCACTGGCGCACCCACATGGTTCGTGGACGCCCGCCGGCAGATGACAGCAGTCGGCCTCGGCTGCCATTTTGACGCTTTGCTTGCGGCATGGACACGGATCGAGGACGCGTCACGATTTGAGCAGGGGCCGACCAATCTGCCGCACAAGGGCCGTCCGAAGCAGGTCGGGATTTGGGTTAGCAGCTCCCGTGGGAGGAAATTGTACGACGCCTCGATCCCCGACATCGGTCAGTACGCGATGGTATGGCAGACGTGGTGGGACTCTTTGCAGCCGGGGTGGAGGAAGAAAGGGCAGGACGGAAATTGGGAACGCAACAGCTACGGTGAAGGAGGAAGGGAGTGGGGACCGCTCTATCAATGGGGTGTCAACGGGACACTGAATATAGTTGTGTCGTTATACTTCTGGGGCGTCGCACTTAAAGGGAAAAGTGATAGTGACGTGGACTTGGGAGTTTGGGAAGGTGGCGTGGGCGATGTTACTTGGATGCTAGAGGGCATGGCGACGTACTATGAATTGTTTAAAAAGAAATTTTAATTATTATTTCTTCGACACTTCGAGGAGGAGCTTTGGCGACAGGTCCAAAGAAGGTGAAAGACTTGAAAAAAAGAAGACTGGGTCACTTTGATCGAGTATATAGCAGAATGTGTATTGCTCAACGGCGGTGAACGTCGACAGTCTCTTGGTCCAATGGTTAAGTTTGCTGTATTCTATTCGGCTCTTTTTTTGCTAATGTTTGTGGGTTCGAATCCCACCCAAGACATTGGCTCGTTTTTAAAAAAAAGAAAAGGGAACGAAAATATATATATATTATAATTACACGTTTTGGCAATTGGGAGGGCAGGAACAGAAGTAGATTACCGAGAGGAGGAACGGGAAGGAGGGGGTACAGACGGAAGTGAGGCGTGAGAAAGATGAGGGCGGGGAGGAACGGGAGGGCGGCGGGGATGGACGGATTACCGAGGGGAGAAACGGGAAGGAGGCGGGAACGGATGGAAGTGAGGCGTGAGAAAGATGGGAGGGACGCGGGGGGAATGGGAGAGCGGCGGGGATGGACGGGACTGAGGCGTGGGAAATATATAGAGCGAGGGGCCGGGAGGAACGGGAAGGAGGCGGGAATGGACGGAAGTGAGGCGTGAGAAAGATGGGAGGGAGGCGGGGAGGAACGGGAGAGCGGCGGGGATGGACGGGAGTGAGGCGTAGGCGGGGAGGAACAAGAGGGGAAACGAAATTGATGATAACAAAGGGCACGGGTGCAGTGAACCATATTGGGACGGGACATTTGGCGACGCCCAAAAACGGACCCATCAAAATATGGGAAATTGAAACCCATCTTTTTGGGATCTTTAAATCAAAGGGTAAATAGCTACAAAGATAACCCCCCCCCCCCTGTAAGGCCAAAAAAGGAGCGCTACAGGCCTGCGGGGCATGTACTTGGTGTCAGCCAACCGGTTGGCTAACTCTATATCCTGAGTTAACAATTCCCTTGGCTGGCGCCATATACCTTTGTCTATATTTTATAGCTATGGCTCGCACAGACTATGGGGAATCAGAGGATGAGATTGGGCCAGAGAAAGGAGGCTCAGAGATGGACGGTGATACAGTGGTTCAACCAAGCCGATCGGACTCCTTACATCCAATACAAACTGATCCTAGTATAAATCTGAAGAGGATGTTGTGATTAACCACTCGAAGAAAAAGCCTGGGCTGATGAAACAGCCGGGTATTATTTACAGTGACAATTGACTCAATCCATCTAGAGGCTAAGCCCGCGTGTGGCTTCTTATCAAATTTAACCCAATACAAAACCTTGGTCTTCTCGAATATTTACCCATCCCCTTCAGCAGATTGAAGACCTGTGAGCTCCAGTGGCGGCACAATTCCGATCCTCGAAGCCGGCGAGGCCTTTATTCCGGGAGTAACCCAGAAGAAACTTGAAACTAAGTAACTGGCACTCGGTGTTGAGTTAGCAGCCTTCTGCAGTTAACTTGCTAACTGAAGTAACTTGCTGCAACTTAAAGTAACTTGAAGCTAACTTGAAGTAACTTGAAGTAACTTGAAGTTAACTTCCGCTAACTTGCGGGCCAAGTTAGATCAAAGAAAGTAACGGGCCATCAGATGGCATCAAGCTGCCCCGTTCGCCCGACGTTAGGGACAATACAGCAACAGGATGGACTTGTAAGCTTCCCACATAACTATCTGACATTCCGCCCATGCTATTAAACACCCACAATTAATTTAGGTGTGGCTTAGCATTTCACAGATAACCCAAAGACTGGCAGACTGACAGTGTTGCATGAAAGGCACTAAACAAAGATACAATGGCATCAACTAATGACTATCACCGTTCTCTCCATGCCTCGTACTGCATCGCACCCCTGGAGACTTTTGGTGGTTGCCATCATCATCCCTGGCTGGACTCTGGGACTACTTCCTCGTTTTACCGCTTGTATTTTCAACTTGAACAAGTTGAACCGGAGCGGCTCCCGCCATACCATCCATCTCGGAGAGCAAGAGATCAGAGAGGGGGCTAGATGGACGTGTTGCAGGCTTGATAGGGAGTACAGCGATGGGTGGAAAGTCTTCCCTGGCGGACTTGGGTTCCCAGTCGTAGTGTTTACCGTGCTGACTGTAAGCCGTAGCAAGGCAAAAGCTGGGAGGGATGCGCGCAGCGGCGGCTTTCCTTACGAAAGTCTTGATGTTTGCCCAGCATGTGGGCATGTACTCCCCCTCGACTCGGGTTTGTGCACACCATAATACAGTCTCTGAGGTCGTAAGATGCCTCACCACGTTGCCTTTTTTTTTTTGCTTCTGCGAAGGGATCATCCAGAGGGAGATCTTTTAGCTCGGCCCGGGTGCAATGGCTGGACTTCAACTTATATAATGGTCTCAATACAAACATGTGGACGGGGTGGGTGTTCTTCGCGGTGTTCCTAGGTTTTCATCAGTGGTGAGGCTGGATACTGGCCCAAGACCTCATAGAAATGTGTCACTATATGAATTGAAGAATTTAAAGCCTATTTCCCCGGCACACACACACTAAATGCCCCTTTAATCGCCCCAAGTTAACTACCAGTTAGTTGGGCCAAACACAACCAAACTTACTTTGATCTAACTTGCCATCACCTTGCAAGTTACTTGTGCTAACTTGTGCGGAACTTACCTGGGAAAAACTAACTTGCTCTGCCACAAGTAACTTACAGTTACTTACAAGTTACTTGTGGCAGGGCAAGTTAGTTTTCACAAGTTACTTGTGGAACCATCGGCTTTTCTGTACTAAGTTCTCCCAGTCTCTATGTTCGAGTGACCCAGCGCACATTTTTTCTTTCTCCCCCAATTTTGCTCGGATTGACTTCAAATGTATTACTGACTACTACTAGGTCTTGTCACTCAACATGGAGCTGGTTACGAGTCTAGTGCGGATGGTGGTTAAGGAAGGAGATTCCCGCGCCTCCGATCCGTGAACCCAGCACATGATCAAACATTCCACGTGATGAGCATTCGCTGGATTCGGCGGAAGTGACGAGCTTTCCCAGAATTCTCTCTATCTGAGGATCTTTCACAGCTTCCTATCAAACTGATGAATTTTCGCATTCCTAAGCAAAGTAACAAAGTGACGAATGTGGGTACGACTCTCCCGCAGTTGTGCTCCAGCTCGGAACCACATGGCTGCCCATTGGCGGTGTAGTCTCTTATAAACAGACGCCACAACAAATTCCACTCATACCTCGTGTGTTGTAGGATGCAGTTCCCTGTTGCATGTGAGTAGCCATGACTATCTTGCGAAAAAGCTGTGCTGTGCACCATTGATACATAGAGCTGTGTCGCATTTGCGGTGGGAAAGTGGGAAAGTTGAATAATTTACATAGGGAAACTAGAAGTACAAACGGCGGATGTAAGGCATATACACTTGTGAAGCTTAACAACTTTCCTGATAATTTTTGGGATCTAGGGGAATGCCAACCCTTGGCCTTGGCAGCGGGGAAGACATCATACACACTCTTCCTCATCGCGGCGCCCCTCTTTCACGCTCTCTCTGCGGATATATATAATGTGATCCCCTCCCGAGTCCACCACCCTCTGGGCGGAGGCGAACCACATTTGCATGGGAGGCGTTGACTCCGCAGTGGTGAAGCTATCGACGCTTTCAATGCTGTACCCGAGTCCAACTCGCACGGCAATGATTGTTGGCGCGATTCCCTGAATAAAGTGTAATCAGAGCTGTGACAAAACCAGTAAATGCACTGACGACTAATTGTCCCAACACAACTCCGCTCTGGGACTATCACAATGCACAGGGGGTCAGTATCTGTACAGAATAAACTGATGATCTCACGTTCGGAAATTCAACCACAAAGGAAAGGACAACGAAGACAAGTCCGCCCGCGAAGTACAGCGCTCCGGACTCCAAACTGATCAATATGAGCTCGAGAGTCAAAGATATGGTTGACACGCACATCATGGCAGATACAGTGTAGTACTTGCCCATCACCTCCTTTCCCATAAGATGCCGAGCGGCCCTCGCGAGCCACCAAATGCGACCGACTGGAGGATTGCCGGAGTACAATGATTAGTGTACCGCAAGCGAAAGAGACGAAAAAAAGACCGAACCACTCAACCCCATCAAAACGAAAGTTGTGAACATGGAGATCACAATTGAAAGGATGAAGTAGCCAGCCGGTAGAGTTAAGTAAAGGGTATGAGCTGGGGGATCTTGCTGGTCACGGAAAAAGTCGCTTTCAACAGAAGCCGCCAGAAAAGCATTGTAATACCCGAATCCTAATGGTGTACTCCTGAATCAACCTTCGGGCACAGGATATAAACGCACCTGCGACGCCCAGGGTCAGAAACATTGGGAGTAGAATAATCCTGAGGCGAAAATTCCAGATTGCGTAGCAGCGAAAGATCTGCGGAACGATGAGGGATTGCCAAGACTCAGAGGAGTGAGCGGTGGAGACAAACGAAGATGGCATCCGCAATCACGCTTGGGGGCGCTCGTCCGTCAAACGACGAATCGAAATCGCTACTATTAAACACTCACTTGGAGGTAATGTAAACCACGTTCGCAGCGGCATCCACATTCAGGTTGGATTTCCCCGCCCGAAAGTCTCCGCTGGCCAGCAGGATACCATCCCTGGTCTCTGCTATAGTCATCGCAAACAGGAGGAAGCAATGAGCAGTGCAGAGAATAAACAGTGCAATTGTAGCAGTGACCAGGAAACGATTCCTTGCCAAGCTCCGCGTGCGGAGCACATGTAGGTAAAACGCCATCATGGCTACATATCCGCCTGTGAGGCATTCAGCGAGGCGGCCAGTGAAAAGGCAGAGGTATTTACCATAGAGGCACAACTCAGCCTTTTTGCGTTGTCAGTGGGAGAGAGCTGCATAGGATGTACCCAAACCGCAACAAGAGACCAGCTAAGCGGAAGGTATTTGATCAACGTGATCTCAAACCCAGTAGGCATGGGCTTATGAGGAGGAGGCTCGACTGCTGGTGCATCCAGGCTGTCCATATATGATGAAAAGTCGGGCATGTGAACGGGGCTGTGGAGTGTCATGGAAACTAGGGCTGGAATCTTGATTCGAAGAAGACGAGTAGAAGACGAGTATTCACGAATCTAATTCACACGATAGACTGTTGGGCGTCTCATCTGGCTTGAGTTGATCTCCCGCACGACATCCGAGGAATAACCAAAAGGATGGGACCAGTGGTCACTGTCGACTAACTCTCGGCTAAAGGTCGACAGTGCAACTCGGACTCTCAGCTAAAGCCTGTTGGTGTTACTCGCGCCCCATCAATGGGACTCGGCAGATCGGCACATCAAGGATTTAAACCTCCACCCACGACTCAGAATATATATATATAAACCTCGTGTAAGCAGATGTCTCGAATCAGTATGCACATGTTTGCCATCACCTCGATTTGCTCTTTCTTTCTTATCTCGCCTCGGACGTTCACCCAATTCGGTTCTCGCTTCTCATGATTATTCTGGGACAACGACGGCAATCACCATTTAGCTCTGGGAACTGTACGTGGCGTCCATTCCGAGCAGACACGAGGCCAGCTTTCGCGCGCTCAAGGCCCACTCAAAAGACCAGCCCATTTATCCTTGCTGCGCTTTCCTTCACCCATCATCATTCCGCCGTACCGAAGCTGCCCTCTCCCTTCCACACGGTGCTGAATGGCCGTACTTGGATAAATCAAGCCCGCCTCAAGATATGGCAAACATCAAGCCCTACCACCGTCCTCTCCTCCGCAATTAGGTGCTGAATGACCGTCCTCGGAAGAATCACAGTCTCCTACCCAACCTCGGTTTCGAGGCTCATAAGACAGAGTAGCGGTATTTAAATCTGATACAGAAATGACTTGGGGGGAGGCCGATGCTTCACACGGCATAACTCATACTTTCCCCTTTTTTGAATACCCACTTCGTCCCAACACCAAACTTGGTGTCACACCTTGACGTCCCTCAACTTTTACACCGATAATTCTGGTAACCGTTGGTAGACTATCCAATACGTCAATTATACCACCTCTGGTCCATCACAAAAGTACACGATTAAATTCACAATTTGTTCCATAGTGCAGAACATCCTGCCTTCGTGCTAGATCTCGTAAGTCACAGCACAATATCACCGCATCGCGGAGTACCATGCCGGAGTCCAGTGAAACGTCAATACCAAATTGGTCACCCTCGACGATATCCACCGACTTCCTGCCTGACCCATGGAGTGTGACGGGGAACGATAGTGCACATGCAAGTTGGCCACCGTCACGGCTGAGAGGATCGTCTGGACCGATTCGTATTGGGGAGTCCTCGTGTGCAACGTATCCAACCCCGTCCACCGGAAACCTTGTTTCACTGCACTTTGGGCTAACGACTCGTCTGCGGTGCCCATGTCCAATTTCTGGACGAGCGGCATCAGATTGGACAACACCTTAAAGTCGACCTCAGGCCTTCGCACGCCGTATAGGTGCAGCATAACCACCGACTGCACCAGGTCTCCGCATATGACCAACGCAGACCAGTCGCGGGGGACAACAATCTTGACATCGAGCTGGCTAAGATTCGGTGCGCACAGCAGTCGGAGCAACCGCTCAAAGCGTGTGTTTCCCGCCATGGCGGAAATGAAGCTTCTTCAAAGTTCAAACAGTGCAGTATCAACGGTTCACAGGCAAACAATCAATAATCGAGCACCGATACGATGGTGCGAAGGAAAGTCAGGAGGTGGAGATATGAGAAACAGGAGGAGGCATAGCGAAATTGACACGAGTATCGCAACCCAAGTATGGTTGGAACCAATATATGGCATACGCAATTTGTTGCTAGTCCGGGCAATGAACCACTAGAGGCGAGAGCCGTGGCAAAGCGACAAAAACGGTATGATGAACCCTACAGCCGTTCGTGTAACTGTTGTGACATAAAAGAAAGAAGCCGGGATGTAAGCAGCAACCAGGCACAGAATGACCAATTCCAGGTTCGATGGCTCTGCAAGGAGCCATCAGAGTATTCACCGATATAAAATTCCTCGCAGAGTTACACGCATTACGGAGCGAGCGGCTCAATCATTCTAACAAGCGCGTGGGTGCAAATTAGGTAGGCCAGTCAACTAGGTTTAGAGATGCAACCGTTGGCACAGAATAGCTGAAATAAGCTGTCAGCAATATGACGAATGATTGAACTGCGCAGCGATCAGAGATCAAGTTGAAACAAAAGAGGGGTATATTAATAGTTGAAGCCGTATGGAAGCCGTACGGCAAGGGACGACGGCGGCCAAAGTATACCAAGTGGGTTTATGGGAGATCATGGGCAGCCAGGGATCGAGGTAAGGACGATGTAGGGTGCTTGCCGCACCAGGCGCAGTGCACAATTGCAGTCGGTGCGTATACCCGGCTTGAGTGACAGATCCAAGCAATTGGAAATGTTGGGTAAAGCAAATACCAGCAGAACCAGGATATGATCGGGAAGGAATAAAATATTACAAGGCCGCCTGGTCCTGCGCGTATCCAAAGTACGAAAAGAAAAATTACAAGGCATAGCAACTGAACGCTGTGTGCACGGCAAGTAGTAAGCACCAGTCTGGATCGGCGGAATGGTGACACCTTGAGTACCCGACAGAGTGATGACCGATCAGGGCAGATAGAATTGCCGCCAATTCCAACTAACTGGATCGAATATCACAAACAGGGCACCGTATGTTCCGAAGACCCCTGGTTCGAAGATTGACAGACGGCCACCCAGGGGCTGGGAGACAGAATTTGCAGACACAAAGCAAAACGGGTTGTGAGGGGAACCCCTAATAGTTGTGATGGTTGGTCCTGAGTTCATCGGCCAATCAACAAAAAAATCAATATACTTCGATGAAATGGATTCGTTCTACCCTAAGGAGCAAGCGGGCAATGCATAGCATAGAGCGAACCAGTATACCATGGTGCAATTGAACAAGCGAATATTTGAGGTACAAAAGGTGACGTTGTGGCAGGGGCCGAGAGCCGGCGTGTGGAATAGCTCCGCATGCTCGGTTTCACGGCATCTGTCTTGGCAGGAAGATTGACAGCTCCTATGGCCGTTCTTTTACATTCTTCAATTTATTCACTTACTCTGTTTACAGCCTATGTTTCGCTCTAACCATACCTTCAGCTCCTTTTATATTTCATCCAGGATTCAATCTGAGCTCACAAAAGGCTCTAAAACTCGATCTTCTTGTTGGGACGGTTACGGTAACTTAATTCCTGCTGTCTGTCAATTTTACGTACCCTTCGTTGACGTTCTTTCGGGCGGTAAGCCACCTTGGGACTCACGGCTTGTAGGTCTCGCTCTCGGGGGTGTCTTACGGGGGACACTGGGCTGTTGGCGGGCAGTTCCTTCACCCGAGCAGCATACAGACTGAGCCATTGCTTCTGTAGCATACCGTGAGTTTGCGAGGTGGTAAGCCAATCGGATGCACGGCTTTTTGCCTTGACATGGGCATTACTTACATTTTGTATTTACCGGCAGCCCCGAGGGTCCAAGAGAACGGACGCCTCGGGTGGAATCTCGTTACTCGGTCATGTAAACTCTCCGGACACGTGGAATGGACACCTTCTCCTTGGCTTCTTACCACCACCTCCCAGCTTCGCGGAAGGTCGAGCGTGTCGAATTCTCGTGCTATTCTAGTCTCCCGTCGTTCTCACAGAGTGTGTGGTGCACTCTGCTCCTTGGCTCTATCATAAACTCGTCCCTTGGCATCTCTACGGTCATCTGACCGTGTCTCTGCTCCTCCCGGCTCGTTCTTACGGATTTGGACTTCGCGTCGATCCACAAATAGGAATTAGAATTTGCGTCGTTCCGTCTTACTCTTGACTTCACGTCAGGATCCTTACTTACACCCTTACTCCGTTTTTATTGCATTTTCCCTACCTACCAGTCGGCACTATTTTTGTCCTTATCCTTTTTCTTCTGAACCTGCTACCGGGTCTATTACCCTTCTTCAACGTACTGCGTGGCTTCAACCGACGAGGATATGACACAACGCGGCGATGCCGTTGGCCAATGCAGACCTAGCGAGATTCAATACACATCACAGATCCTTTCAGAAAAGACAAGCGTTGGTCACCGTTACCAAAATAAGAAACCCAAAGTATGCAGCGAGCGCACCAAGCGTGCGTTAAGTACCGCTACAGCATAAAAACGAGGGTAGACCCCGGACATACCCTAACTGGATGGACTGAATGTTATCAAGGATGTAATGTGAATATACAATCAGAATATGTAAAGAAAGTCGGAAGAGAACCATGCCGTATCAAGTTCGCCAATAGAGGTGGAACGGGCGATTAAGATAAAAAGAGGCAGCGATGAGAGTCGAACACTGAAGAGCCCGATGTATCACGTAAGCACTAAATCCATTAGATTAGCGTTGTAAAGTGACTTAAAAAATGTAATGAACAAAGCCACTATTTCATTACATCGATAGAACGCACTGATGTTTCTTACGAGGTCGAGAAATCCTGGATCCGATTGATTAAAAGAACGATCACTTTATTACATAAAGTACTCGTAACTTACCGGGAAGAACGGACCGAATGTGATGTGACTGATATGTGACTGAAGTTCTCCACGGCGGCTGGCATATAACATTGGTAAACAACATAGCCACGATTTTGGCAGATTGTGCATAAAATCCATTGCATCCTTCCTCAGCATGAAATAAATTTGTTGGAGGTCTTTTAAATGTTCATTATGACCATTAAATGCGTACAGCCAAGTCCAGAAACTTTTGTAGGACTCTTATAAAGTGTATGAGCCCAAAATGAATATGGGTGTAATTTGTGCATTAAGCCACTCTTTGCAAGGCTCAGATCCCAGGACTTTTTGAGAAGCCTTTAATACCACATTAGAGTATCCCAGACCACTCAAAACGTTTTATCGTGACTGAGGGAGACCTCTCACAAATTTTCTGTCAACTTTGATGGCGCTGTGGCTATGTTGTTTATCAATGTTATATGCCAGCCGCCATGGAGAGGTTCATCCCCAACTTCAGTCACATATTCCGTCACGTCACATCCGGTCCGAAATTTCCCGAGTGTCCCATTTTCTCTGTATTAGAATTGAACAACGCTACTCTGTCTGATGAACCTCGGAACCGCGGTTGGGTAGGAGACTGGAAGAATCATGCCCAGAGCAAGATACCACAAGCAGCATGTCCGAGAACTACACAACATTGAATCTGCGCTCAGTCTCACCTCTGCTTGAAGCGTGCAGCGCCTCTTCTCTCGTCACTCATCGTTGCTCCGGCTCTTCTTCATCCCTCAATTTAAGACTCAACGGCTGTCTTCGCACGAATCAATCCATCCGCACCATCTGCGATCAAGATCACAATTTCGAGTCAAGGCTACGCAAAGATTATGCAAAGCTCGATGGCAACTGTGCTTCAAGCAATCAACACTTGGGATGCATCTGAACACTGGCTTGATTTCAAGACATCGCAGCTTCAGAGCAATGACCCATGGCACATTTCAAGACTTCAAACCAGCTGTTGAACACCTGAGGTAGGCCCCCTGTACCTCCATTCTAAGCGACTCCTGCGGCGGCTAGCAATCTACATTATTATTATTCGTATCTTAAGCAGATGTGGCGATTTCGCATGTACATGTTTGTTCTTCCGAATCTACCCTGTTTGTCTGCTTCACTGAGTAATACAGTTCCCCTTTAATTTTATCTTGGGCAGCTGACCCAGTGCATTAAGGGTTGGCTCTGGGAACTCCACTTTATTATGCGCCATTCCATTTCGAGCAGACATGCGGCCTATTTTTACGTGTTCATGGCCCACTCAAAGGCAGGTCTGTGTATCCTTGCCTCGCTTTCCTTCCCCCACCATCCAAGCACGCGTCAGCATACCTCGACCATTAGGACTACCAGGTCGTCACTAAGTTCTGTCGCAACACACCACTTGAAGCCAATGATTGCGTAGCGAGCGGCTCTCTCCGCCCCCTTCATTCCGTCGCTTAATTGCCCTAGTATGTACGGCCTCGCAAAGCGGGACCCTGTCAAGATATGAGTGGGCCAGCCACTAGATAATCTGTTCCACTTGTTTTTGTTTTTTTTTTGTTTTGTGAATCGGGGGCATGTTGCCCCACAGTCCAAGCTCCTTACCATTTTAACTATATCCCATAGGAAAAATCTCCCTATAGTTCCAGAATAGGGCTCAATTTGTCAAACACTGCGGCACGAGGCCGCAGACAAACTCCGAAAAGAAAACCAACTTCCTTTGGGTTGACTTGCATTTTTGCCATGATTTCCTGCCTCATAAGCTCCCGATTCTCAGGTTTCAAGTTGGGCGGACTCATATTGAAGGCTCTGCACCTCAACATTGCCGGGTTGTCTGAAATTTGTAGACAAATCAGACTTGTGCTTATATCGCCCACATTAAGGATTAAATCTACCGAGCATTTGACATGATCTGTTTCGCGCCCTTCCGACCTACCAGCCCATACATAAACAATATTTTTGGGTAGGGAACTCGCCGAGATCTGACTTTTTTGGTTGCAGCAGAGGTGAGGGAAGCCATCAAAAATGGTCCAAGTGTTCAATCGCGAGCGCGGTGCCAAGACTTTTTTGTAGTTTGATTACGCGCCCCGCCTACTAATATCTTGACAAGGTCCCGCTTTGCATGGCCGTACACACTAGGGGCGGGACAGCTCCGCCATCGTTATGTCTGTCGCCGACGCGGCCTCGTCGACTTCAACGAGCTCTACGCGCTTCTAAATTCCAGAGTTAGCACAGCGGAATACGAGGACAACAAAGGGATCACGCACCCTCTTCTGCCCGGCGACTCAACCGTTGGCTATCTTCTCCTCGCGCTCACGAGCACGGAAGCGTTGCATGCGCTCAGTGCGTCTGCACGCTTCCGCGCCGCTATCTTGCCCTTCGCATCTACCTCCCGCAAGCGAGCCTCCTCGGCGTGCTCCGCATACTCGCGACTCTCTCGCTCCAGCCTAACTGCCCGCTCCTCCAGTGTTTCGACCTTGAAGTAGCCTGTAATCTTGGGCTTCGGGGCTGCGCGAGACTGAGAGCTGGCTGACGGCTGCGGAGGTGGTGCTGGATCCTCGTCGTCGGTGTCTGAGGGTTGCTCGTCGACTTCTTCAAGCGCTGGCATTGATTCAGAATGGGAATCGTCATCCTCGGAGTCGGAGACGTCCTTGTGCTCGGCATCGAAGTGACAGACGTGGCGTCGGAGTCCCTCGCGCCATCAAACGGCCCTGCGAAAGCGCCTCCCATTCAAAGTATGTATTGGACGCTGCATTCGAAAAATGAGGGAGACTTACCTCCATGGGAGCTCCAGCCATCTACGAGTGCCACAGATTGAGACGGCGTCAATTGGGACTCGGGGAGCAAGCGGCGCGTCATCCTCTGGGCCCCAGGAAAATTCGTTTGAGGGCACCAAGCTCCCCCTGCCCTTCATCATCCGCGTCTGACTCTGATTCCTTAGAGTTGTGTTCAGCTGCGCGCGTGCGGGAAGTTTGCTGGACCAAACACAATCCGCAGGGCCTCGACGACGGGAGGGCGGCGAGACGGGGCTGAATATGTGAGGGGGTGGAGGCCGAATAGCACTATTGGAGGCTCGTTTGTATATTCTCCGCTTGTCTGGGCTAGGATTGGGCGTAGGAGCGTCTGTATGGCCTTTCGCGCGTTTCACGCCAGCAGCAGCAGGGGGAGAGTGGAACTTTGGAGAGAGCATGGGGCAGGTGAAGGTGAATTGTACGCCGCGAGTGGTGTGGCGAAGAAGAAGGGGAGAACCGCTGTCGTCGTTGCCTGCAAGAGTGGTGGCTGTGTGATCGGTTCGTCCGAGTCTTCGTCTCTTCTTTCCGCGCTAACTCTCTGGCAATTTCCAGCTGCAGCAATGGTAAGCAATGAAGACAATAATGAAGGGAGAGGCTTACCCGCTCGAGCGCC